>ML682206.1:2222686-2318630 GCA_007922195.1 Podocnemis expansa | reverse complement strand
ATATGATATGATAAGAGCTGATTTTTTGCTGCTGTTCTGCAGGCTCCACCTGAGATCCGAGCCGCGTGGGCTGGGCTTTCTCTGAGCTGATGTGCTTGTGTCCCATGCAGGGCTCCAGTGACTGACTCAATTGCCCTGACTCCAGAAGAGCCGTCCCATCCAGGCAGCTTTGTCAGCAGTTTAAACCCCTGAAACTGGGTTAAATATAACTTTGGTCAGAAGTTACTCATTGCCCCTGGCTCAGAATAGAAAATTTTGTGGTAACTTTCGTGAAGAGTATGTGGGAATTTCTCTGCAGGGCACCCAATGACGTCAATGAGGAACAAACCTGCATTTACTGTTTGCTGTAACTTTAAAGATGAAACGCTGGTAGTTTCAAGAAGTGAAGGGACCCAATGAACAGCTGGAGACCGTTCCACTGTTACTGTCCTTTGGAACAGAAAAGCAGAGACGGGTAATGGGTGACGCCAAGATTACTGGAGGGGCCCCTTAAAGAGTCATTGGAGCAGGAGGACTAGACTTCGTGCCTTAACCGACGGGCTACAGAGTCATTCCCCTTATGCATGCTTTCTCTCCCTGCCCAGTGAATGCTTAAGTAAATATCCACAGTGAAACAGTTTCAGCAGGACAGATGGGAACAGCCCACGTCAGGTTATCTCATCGTCCAGTGGTTAGAGACGGGAGCGCCTGTGAAGTTAGGCAGGTGCCTAACTCGTTCTGCCCAGAAATGCGTTCAGCATCTCTCTCCAATAGAGGGGGCCTGGCTGTGCGTTAACCATGGGGGGCACCTCTGTCAAGCCCTCTCTGTGAGGTGGGCAGGGTTTATCACCAGCCCCTCATACTGATTAGGTTAGATGGCTCTTTACTTAGCCAGCTGGCTTTTGTCACTCGCATTCTGAGGTTTCTAGCTCTCCCCATTCATTGTATAGGAGCCTAGGGACCGAAGTCAGGCTTTGTGAGTCAGTGTTTGGTTCCTGTAATTTTCTAGATGCATAAAAATGACTGTTCACCTTCCAGTTTCACAACAAATGGAGTAGGGGGGCTACAGACAATAGCCTCCTTCACTGTGCAGCCCAGGACAGTGCATAATTCATATTACACAAGCCGTCTTAGTTCTGGCATTTCCTGACTTTTTAATGTGTGGCTTTGCAGTCTGAATAACGTTCTGTTAACAGTTGCACATCAGTGCCTACTTTTTTTTTTTTTTTTCCCAAAAAGCAAACTGAGAAAAACAAATGCCATCCTGTGGCCTCCTGTTGACACCGACATGGGTAATCGGTGGAGGAGAAACTTTTAAATCCACCATGCGGACCTCTGCGTCTTAAGCCAGTGGAATAACTGACGGCAGTAGTAGGTTGTCATCCTCTATGTGGACCAGCACTGGAGAAAGATGAGACACTTTGCTAGTGAGTTTCACAGATAGTTCATGACATCAGAGGAATGATGGGAGCTTGGATCCCATTCCAGGCTCTGGAGAAGAGTGTGTTCTCCTGAGCAAGTCCAATCCCATCCTCCTCACCTAGCTTGACCCAGCGCGAGCTCCTCAGCCATTTCATCCCAGTCCCGATCTCCATGACCATCCTTCCACCTCCCCATCTCATCTGTTTCTCTTCCTCCCTGCCAGGAACCTACTCCCTTCTGGCTCCCAGTCTCTCTCCCCAGGCTCTTTGTTCCTGTCTAGTTCCCCTGTCTCTCTCTTAAGTCTGACATTTGCCACCCTCCTGAAAAATTTCAAATCTCTGGTCAAAGCATGGAGTGCGAGAGCTTCTCAAAAAAATTTTCTCCCTGGAATTTAACATGAGCAAACCCATGTATTTTTCACTAGCCTCCTTCCTGGAAATGGCTTGATGGCTTAGGTTGAAATTTCAGAAAATAATTCAGCCTGAAGCAGGCATAAAAAAAGTCAGCCCCAAACACACGAAACGAGAAATGTCGAGCAATTTTCGTAATAGCGCTTACCACCACTGTCTGTAATAGCAGAGAACATCACTGCTGCCGACTGCTGATATTCAGTCCCTGGCCCAGCTGCTCTGAGTGACTGTGATGCCCACCCCAGCTCTGTGCTAATCCTTCTGTCATTGTGCCTGGCACATGGTGGCACATGGGCATGGAGCTGGGCCAAAGAGAAGCTTTGCATGTTTAAAAGGCATGAAATGTGCTAAGTCCTGGCCAGTCCAGCGAAATCCCTTTGAGGCCTGAAGGCATGAGCGGCCATGGCTGGCAGCAGACTGGAGTGTGCCAACTATGTTCTGCCTGGTGGAGACAACAGGGCCTGGGAAGTCTTTGTATTTTTTTCATTTCTGAAGGTGCTGCAAGCGGGCTGGGTTTTATGGTGGGGAAAGCAAGAGGGAGCAGAGGCAGGTGGTGAATTCCTCAACTCCTCCTGTGCATCATTTCAATAAGGGCTATTAACCACCTCACACTATCGCTCCGAGTGCTTGAGGGTCTGGAAGCTCAAACGGGCATGGCCTCTGAGACGCAGGCAAACTGCAGAAAGGAAGGCATCCCATGCAGAGAGCATTGGCGACAGCCAGCCCCAGTGCAGAGTGCAAATGGGGGGACCAGTCCAGCATAGATGACTGGGGTTGGGGGCAGCTTAAAACTCATACCCCATTGATTGGATTGTGGTTTGGTACACGCTGCCCTAGTTGCTTGTTCGCTAGCCGCTGGCACCAGTTCTCACACACACGTAGATCTGCACTGCAGACAGGACTTGGCCCTGTCCTTTCTGCAAATCTTCTGCAGCACAGGGGTAACAGAGAATCCTAAATGTGGAGGACTGGATGGGACCTCAAGAGGTCGTCTAGTCCACTCCCCTGCACTCATGACAGGACTAAGCATCTTAGACTGGTGATTCTCAGCCTTTCGTATCTTATGTCCCACCCATCACTCTATCAAAGAAGCTGGGTCCCACCATGATAGAAACGAAAAGCCCACTTTTTCCAAGAAAGACATTTTATATATTTACAGGCATTCTGTTTTCATGTTCATCATTTGCGGTAAGTTTTAAAGACAAAACGTAGGAGTATTTTGGGACTAAAGTTATTGCTATGGTTTTAAAACACAAACAAACAAACAATAATAATTCCATTAGTTAGCTGAAAAATGTAATAATCCTGTTGAGTATAAATTTTACTGCAGAACTTTCTGAAGAGTCACATGAGGATCTGAAAAATTTTGCTGTCAGCAGCTTTATATATAGTGATGCTGAGTCAAGTGGGCAGGGCAGATCAGTGGGAGGGAGAGCAAATTCTTAGTATTTGTTATGAAAACCCTGCACCCCCCTAGACTACTTCTGTGTCCCACCGGTGATACCCGTACCACCGATTGAGAACGGCTGTTCCAGGCCATCCCTGACATGTATTTATCTAACCTGTTCTTAAAAATCTCCAGTGATGGAGGTTCCACAAAACTCCCTTAGTCATTTCTTCTAGTACTTAACTACCCTGACGATTAGGAAGTTTTTCCTAATGTCCAACCAAAACCATCCTTGCTGCTATTTATACTCATCGCTTCTTGTCCCATTGTCAAGGGCTAATGGGAACAATTTTTCTCCTTCTTCCTTGTAACCACCTTTTAAGTGCTTGAAAACACTTCCGTGTCCCTCCCCCTCGCCCCAGCGTTCTCATCTCCAGACTAAAGAAACAGGTTTTTTTCCCCAATTTTCCATCATAGGTCATGTTTGCTAGGACTTTAATCATTTTTCTTGCTATTCTTTGGACTTTCACCAATCTGTCCACATCTTTCCTGAAATATGGCACCCAGAATTGGGCACAGTACTCCAGCTGAGGCCTAATCAGCATGGAGCAGAGCAGAACAATTCTTTCTCGTGTCTTACACACTACAGTCCTATATCCTGTGCTCCTATGAACCACCACAAATGGAAATACAGGTTTTCGGTTTGTCTGCTGGGGCCCATGCAGGACTGTACTCTCTAGGGCCTTCTCTAATCTTGCTTGACACGTATCAAGTGATAAAAATTCTACTTCCATTGAGGAAAGTCTCCTCAATATCTTCCTTTTTATTCCTTTTCTCCTCATCAAACCCTCTACCCCCCAGCAGTTGCTGTCTTTCCTTACTATTTACACCCTTCAAACACTATTTACACCCTTCAAACCAGTTACCCTCCCATCTTTGCCATCACTTAGCCCATCTGTCCCCATTTTGAATTTTACCTCTCTGCAGATCCACATACCCTTCGCCATCCCTTCATTATTTCCATTTGTTTGTTTTGAACCTCCTTCCATCCGTTTACCCGTTTCCAGTCTTGAGATGTCTTGAACTGATTGTAATGTCCCAGGCCTTCTGTCTGGAGAGGTTCCCACACAACAATACCCACCTCGGGCAGCCTATTAAGAAGCAGAGCACAAATCCCAAACGGGTTGTGAGTGCTACATGTAGTTTTCACCAACCAAGTAACAAGTGCAAACTTCTGAAGCACTAACCTGGAGTCAGAGACTGTCCTCTTGGGCTATGTCTACCCTGTCAAATTAGTCTGGACTAAGCAAGCTTAGTCTGGGTTAATTTGGCCCATGGCCACACTAGCCTTTGGCTAGTCCAAACTAAGAAATTTCTTAGTTTGGACTAACCAAAGCTTAGTCCGGACTAGTAAGACCCCTTGCTTAGTCCGGACTATCCGGCTTAGCTCAAACTTTAGTTTGCACTAGCACGTACAAGACTCAAAATAATGGCTAGTTATAACTAAAAAGTTTGAACTAAGCCATTAATTCAAACTAGCTGCGCATTCTTGTTTGAACTAAAAAGTTTTTTTGAACTAGGATGCATGGCTAGTTTGAACTAAAAAGCTGCAGTTTGTCTGAACTAGCCCGAGGTTAGTTCAAACTAACCGCGGTCTTATTTAGTTTGGACTTGTAAATCCAAACTAAAAAAGGTGATGTAGACATAGCCTTGGGTACCCCAGCGCTGTGGTAGATGATCATTTGATTCTAAAGATCACAAAATATTCAGGTTACTTCCAGTCCTGTAAGGCCAGTTGCTTACTCCAGGTCACTTGCACCTTAGATTTAAACACCAAAGCTGCTACTTGTAACCAATCCCACAGTACTTTATCACCCTGGTGCACAATGACGTTGTCTGCAGCGATTCCAGTTTGATTCTGGATCCAGATCAAGTTCACATTATTGGTGAAGATCTTTGAAGCCCTCAATGGCTTGAGACCTGCTAATCTGAGAACTGCCCTGATGCAACGGTTAAGATCAGCCGGGAGACGCTTGCTGTTGGAAGTGAACTAGAGCACTCACTCTGAATGCTGTTTTTGGCAGCCCTGGCTTTGAATTTCACTCCACTTGGCAGTCCAAGAGTTTCAGTCTCACAGCCATCAGGTCGTAATGCAAGATGTTTTTATTTTGTTCAGCATTCAGTTTACTCTTTTCAATTTGCATCTAAATTCCCAGTAATTAAAGACTTTTCTAACAGGCAGAAAACCCAAGCCAGGTAGGGCACAAAGCCCTCTCACAAATACGTTGCCTGGGTTTGGGACAGCAGAGTACAAGGCAGCTACTGAGCTTTCAGGCTAAGATAAGACAAACCAAGGATTCTGGTGGCACTTACAAAGACTAACAAATTTGTTAATCACATGAGTTTTCATGGGAGAAAAATCCCAGTTTACCAAATGCTTGAAGATGGGGAACTTACAGAATGGGAGCAAAATAAATGTAGGGGAGTGTAAGTCTTAGGATCAGATCAGATGGTTACAGCAACTCAAAGCAGTTGTTGGATTCAAACAGTGAAGTACAGAAATTAGCAGGAAGTTGGGGGTGTGGGAAAGCAAAATTACCTGTTGTAATGGGGAAAAAAATCCACAGTCTATATTCAACCTAAGATGTGAACCTCTCCCATCCTGACTGCTTTCTGTGGTTTCTACACGTGTGGCACAGACGTCAGGTTCATTGGTGGGCGACTTAGGTGCCACCTGGCAATTACTATATAGTAAAGCTCACTGCAATCCAAATTTGTAGTCATAGAGGGGATTGACAGAGCATCAGGGCCAGACCCAGACCTATGAGCTGTGAGCTTACGGCCAATGATACCAAAAGGATATGATCACCTTTTGTGCTACAGCCCCTGAAAAGAAGCCGGTGGGACTCTCACTGACGTGTCATGGCATATCGGATGCTGGAGCTCGTTCACTGGTTTAATAATGTTCAAACCAATTCGCCTGGGAAAGAGCATTCTCACGTCGATGCAACATGGGATGAAGGGTCTGCCCAAAAGGTAGCACTGAGTGGAGATGCCCCATCCTGGGGGCTAGTGACAGGTAGAGTGAGACAGGGCTGGCTGTGAGTTCCCTTCTCACAGCAGGCGCAGTCGTTTTCGGGAGGGACGGAGACCAGCCCATTCATGCATTTGCGGAGTATAATAAACTGGGCGGTGTTCAAACTCTTGGAAGGAGAGCTGAGGAGCCAGTGGGCCCGTCGAGAACAGAGAGGAATAACAAAGTGGGATTAGTTCTGTCCAAATGTGTCCCATGAAATACAGGGGTGAGGGCAGCAAGTGAGGAGTTGCACACATGGCTCATGTGATTTGGGACTGCGCAAGGGAGAGAGGCTGGCTTTATGAGTTTCTGTGGTGGCTGCACCAGGCCCTTTGTCTTCAGTGTTGGTGCTTTGTTACCAAAACAGTTGTGAAGGCTGGAGGAAGCTCAGAAGAAAGCAATGTAGGCTCAGGAAACGGGATTTGTGAGAGGACATTACGCAGCGAGTTATGAGTGAGAAGCTCCTAGAGAGGCAGGTTACCACCTTGCACGTATCATAGCTAAAGGAGAAGAACAATATGGCACAGTATTCAAGGTGCGCTAGAGGGTCCAGCTAACATAGCAATGAGACGAAAGGGGAAATTTAGGCCAAATTCCAGAGCAGACATCAAGTCATTCTCTGGGATTCTAGAAATCCCTTTGCCACGGGAAAGCAGAATTTGCATTCATACAGAGAATCTTTAGTTTTTACGCTGTGTGAAAAAATAAAAGCCTGTTAACTAAATGTTAATGAAATGACCAGTGTCACTTATTCACTGCATGCAGCCTCCCCCTCTTGTGATTGAGTTTTGAATGTGTTTGAAACGTACATAGCTAAGCATTTTTCCAGTAAACTGCTTCCGGTGCGTAGAGGGGACTCAACAGCAAATAGGGGTTTGTGTTTTAAGGCGTCTCGGATTTCACTTCAGCCTCCAGGATTAACTTAGAAAGTGAGCAATGCTAATATACAAGCAATTTTTGCTTTATTTTTTGGGCATTCAAAGAAAAAACAGTTTCTTAAAAATATAGAATACAGACGTAGGAGTATTTGGTATATGTGGAGAATGCAAATTGCAATTCTGTTAAGTTTATTTTATTTTAATGATTTGCGGCACTGGTAGACTTCAAACTTGACTACAAATTGTAAATAGATCAATGAAATATTGTGTTCAGTTGAGGCTTATGCATACCAGGGCTTGGGAAACTCAAGTTCAGGATTTTGTTGTAATTGTGGAAAAACACAGATTTTTATGGCTTTTCTTGTCAGAGAATTTTGCGGGTTTTAGCATGGAAAACTAGGATCATTATGATTTGGCCTGCTTCAGGATGTGACAGCAATCCCAGGGAGAATAGACAGGACCAAGCAGTGGGAAACACCCTGATGGATCATCCAGCCTCAGGCTCTTTTCTCTCACTTCTGGCTCATTGGCCGCTTTGCCCTTTCAGCACTAGTGGCTGATCTAGGAGAGCCCTAGTCCAGGAGATCTGCATCTACTCCATCCGGAGGGCACATGATTGCTGCTGGCTGAATTGGCAACAGAATTTATCAGTGTCCCAGCTCCAGCCGTAAGCATCTGACCCTTTCCAAGGCAGATGGTGTCCCGGCCCATGGGGCAGTTCAAAGAGCCATGGTCCCTCTGAGGCTCTGGATGCTGATGGCATCATGGATTGCTGCAGAAAACGTGGGCCCAGAGCAGAGCTCCTGGCGGATAAATGCATGTGGCCCTGATTTTGAGGCCTGTTGGTTTGGTGACTGTGGGCTTGGCTCATGCAGGTTGTCGTGGTGGGAGTTCAGATTTCAGTCCAGGCCTGCATCTATTTCTTGTTCACACTGGGCCTTTCCATCAGCTGAGCACCACAGCAGCTACCAGGGACTTCCCATCTGTGACCTCCATGCTGGTGGACCTTTGCCACCCTGCCAAGGCTGCTGCAGATGTGTGTGTCTGGTGGGCAGCAATCCTAGAGCACCCCCCTTGGTCCTTTCCAGCCTGCAGCTCATGCCTAAGGCACGGGGCGTGGAATGGGGAGCTGGGACTTGCTGAGATCCCTGGGCCATACCGTCTCTTTGTTACCCACCTGTCGCTGGTCAGTTGTCCCACTAGAATAAGGGTGTTTCCTCCCAGCATGGCTCCATACCCTCTCTTAGATAAGGGCAGATGCGGTGGCTCCAGGGGGACCTGGGATCTGAAGGGCTGTTGGGAAGCCAGTGGGGTGCTCAGAGCCGCTCATCTGGGACGCTCTCTCTCCTCCCCAGCTGTAACCTGACATGCCTGGCCGGTCAATACGGAGTCAACTGCGCTGAGTCCTGCAGCTGCCATGATAACACATGTGACCCCCTGACTGGAGCCTGCCACATGGGTGAGTGCGACCACTTGTGTCTGGTTGGGGGAGCAGGGCCCCTTTCTATGTTATCTAGACCATTGCAGCTGTGAGAGTGGGGCTCTCAGCTGTCCTGCTGCTTTCCTCCTCAGCTCTCCCCCACTGCACCCAGTCCTGGTGCTAAGAGGAGCCAGGTCTATTTGCTTCCCACATGACTGAGATGCTCCCCAACTCTTCCTGCTCCTGATGTCCAAAAGAGCCCCCAAGCCCTGCCTCGCATGCAGACCGCTTCCAGATGTCAGGTTGGGCACTCTTCCGCTACCTGGTTTATTGCATGCAAAGCTGGCCCCCAATCCCAGCATGGGGTGGGGACCAAGGCAAGCTGGTGCGTGGGTGCTTCAGATCTGGTCGAGCCAGAGAGTAGCCTGTCCAGCCTGCTCCAGGACCTGCAATCAAGTAGAAGAGCAAGCAGCTGCAGAGATGGATTCCTGAATTTACTTAATGTGTTGGACTTTCTTTCCCACCGATGGTCCTGCAACCTAAGGACCAGCAGCAAAGATGTTATCAGCCACGGTGAACGCAGTGACCACAGCAATAGGAGGTTTTCATGTAGGGATCTGTCCAATTGCCTTGGTTTGGGCTAAACCTGGCTTTGCCCCAGATTCCCCCCAGTTGTTCTGCCATTGTTCAGAGATCCCAAAGCCCAGGCCCATGCTATTCTGGTCCTGAGCGTGCTCTCAGACAAGCATGGAGCTCTGCTGATGTACTCAATCCTGGCCTACGGCCTACCTTCACTTCCGGTTCTCTTCCTTCCCATGCACACAATTCTCCTGTGATCTGACCACAACATAGATGTGTCTGGCTGCCGTCAGCCTTGTGTCACCTGGAATCTGCTTTACACACTGTTGCGTTGTCTAGTGAAGAAGTGACCTGGAGAGAAAAACCAAGTGCATGGGTTCACCCTGGCAATTGATACACTCCACACCCTCCTGCATCAGGGAGCCAAACCTCAACCACCCTGCCCAACCTTGCTTCACATTAAATTTCCATGACCTTGCTCTTCCCACCGTCCTCCCTTGTGCCCTGCTCTGCTCCTCTACGGTCTCTACTGCCCTGCACGTGAGCACGCTCTGGGCAGCACCAGAAAAGAAGTGGAATATTAGACAGGAAGAACTGGATGACGTAGAGAGGCTGTTCTCAACCACTGTGCTGGCACACAAAACTGTGTTGCCAAATGGTAATAAGTGCGTCACAGGGAGACGGTGGTGGGGCTGGATTCGGCCAGGGTGTGGGAGTGGGCTGGTATGTCCTGTAGGGTTGCTCATGCTGCCAAGAATGTCATGACCCACAAAAGGTTGAGAACCACTGGGCTAGAGAACTGGAGTAATAGAAATGGGATGAAATTCTTAGTATCCAGTGCAAGCTCCTGCACGCATGGGCTAGTGACAAGAATTTCTGCTGTAAACCATGGGTTCCTCACTTGAAACTGCCAGAGAATGAGAGAGACCCAGGTCAGTTAGTTAGTCACAGGATGACTATGAACCACCAATGTGATGCGGCTGCAAAAAAGGCAGATTCAATTCTGTATCAGGCAAGGAATTTCCCCTAGAGTCAGGAAGCATAAAAGCCATCGTACAAGGCACTAGGCAGAGCTCCTTAGGAAGTCTGGGTATAATTTTAGTCTCTCACGTTCCGGAAAGGTGAATTCAATCTGGAGCAGGTGCAGAAAAGGGCTGTTCAGGGAAGCAAAAGAAGGGAGTGCCCAGCTCCAGAGAGGAGACTCAAAAGAGTTTGGTTATTTAACCTCGCAAAACACATGCTGAGAGGGGAGCTGGCTGCTTTCTGCAAATACACCAGTGGGGGAAACAACAGGGAGGGGAGGAGCTATTGAATCTAAAGGACAGCGCTGGCCCAGAAACAAATGGCGCTAAACTGAAGCTGGAAATCAGACGCAGGTTTTTAACTGTTGAAGGAGTGAGGTTCTGGAACGGCCTCCCCCTAGGAGGAAGGGGGACAGAGAGACTCGCTTGGCTCTGAGAGGGAGCTGGATACATTTATGAATGGGAATCTGTGATGGGTGGCCTGTGAGAGCACAGGATGGACCGATCCTTGTAGTCTTGCATCCCCCAGGCTGCGCTACCGGTCACCTGGTGGCTGGCTTTTATCCAGGGGCCTGTCTTTCTTTGTGCCTAGCGCGGCACTTTGTCTGTCAGCAGCACTTGATACATTATGTGCATGGTATGCGAGAGGGGGCTTCCTGGCCCTGTTCCTCTACCTGGGGAGCTGGGGACTGGACTCTCTGTCATCCCCCTCTCCAGAATCCCCTTGTGTTGGACGCTGGCGTTTCTGGAAGACTGTCTCACTGGATTTGCTCATTTCTCTGCTCTGCCGGCCAGCTGCTGCCAGCTGCTCCAAGCTCTGTGCCGTTTCCTTTGATTCTGTCTGTGAAACAGGATGAGGCATGTGGCCGTCCAGAGCCCCCATTTCCAGCTGTGAAATCTATGCACAGATGTGGGGGGTGCCCTGAGCCAGCGGGCCCCGGCTTCTGTTTCCTGGCCTCTCGGGCAGGATGCGTGTGGGTGAGTGCAGCTGGCTGCCCTGGATGTCTCGCAGCTCAGGGCCGGACTTTTTCAATGGCTGAGCGTTTTGCTCCCTTCTTTCCCAGAGCAGCCAGGTTCAGTCTAACGACTCCATGGGCCTCCATGTTGCTGGGTCTTGTCACACTCCACAGCTTGCCCCCCTGGCTCCCAGGGGCGGCTTCTCCACATCTCTCTCCGAGGATGAGAGCTGTTTGCTGCCTCCACCCAGAGACACCATGGTGTTCACTCCACTTTCTGACACATGCATCCCCTCCGCTGTGTGTGCACAGAGCAGTTCCTTGCCCTGGGAGGGAATATGGGAGGATACTCTGTGGTGCTCACCTAGGCTCCCTGCTCTAACCTGCTTTCCTTTCTCCCATGTGGGAGTCACTCGAACCTGAGAGAAGCCACGGTTTGACTTGAGCCGCGCTGGGACAGAAGGTCTCACTTTGGCTAAGCCATGGGAAAAGTTGTGCGTGATGCGCTGATGGACTCCCAGGGAATGATAATATGGGCCATTCTTCAAAGGCCAGCAAGTAAAGCCTGGCTGAGCCTCCTGGGGGACCCAAGACAAGAGACCAAGGCAGCTCCGGGTGGAGCAGCAGAGAGCCCCTTCCGAACAGCAGATCTGTAGGATCAGGAGCCTCACATGCAGCATCAGGGATCCACTCTCACGCTGGGACCGAGCAATGCTCTTCCCTCACACAGCTGATGAGAGATTCCTCTTTTCTGCACAACCCCAGCCTTGGTGTAAGGGCTGTGGCTGGAAAATTGCTGCTCTCCAGCTCTTCCCTACAACTGAAAGGCCTCTTGGATGCCTGCAGGTTACCCTGATTTGTGCCGTGGTGGTACAGGCTCTTGGTCAGCCCCACCTTCATCCTCCTTTCTCCACAACTGAGCTCGCAGCAAGTGCAAGGAGGCCTGCCCCAGGAATAAGACTGCCTACACCCCAGTCAAGCTGGTAGCAGCCACTAGGTCAGAGAGTTGTCTGTGGTGTTCGGAAATGAAATGCATGGAACGCTCCAGCTGAAATCCTGCGGGGCCAGGAAATTCCAGTCCGTGCGGTGCCAGCCTCACTGAGCAGCAGAAGTGTGGCTCATCCCTGTCTCTGTGGTTACCCAGAAAGTTTCAAACTATTCGTCTTTCCGTAGGGCCTTTGACATGTGCCAGATGCTTTTTCTCCAGCTGCTTCCCCATCCCGTCTCTCCCTTTCATCTCTAAGCTCACTGAAGAGTGGCGCTCCCCTCCCACAATGCCATCCTAGACCATCTCCAGTCCACGCCCTCCCTATGTGCACCACAGAAATGGCTCTCGTCAACGTCCAAGCCAGAGGCAGTGCTCAAAGATGTCACCGAAATGATGCGAGATCTGGAAAACCTACCTTAGAGTGAGAGATGGAAGGTTTACCCTAATAAAGAGCAGATTAGGAGAGGATTTATCACAGTCCTACAGGGGAGAAGATCTCTGATCCTAGATGACTCTGAATCAGTAGCTCCAGAGACCTTGCATCCAAGAGATTTAAAAGAGCTGGCTGAGGGGCTTGCTGTTCTATTAATGTTAATTTTCAGACCTCCTCATCTATATGCCTGGGACTGACACACTCTCGGCCCCTAATGATCTAAGTAGCAGCCTGATGTGGCCGGGGCAGAGCCCAGGGTTCCCGTTGGTGGGGGGGTTGCAGGAAATTGGACCCCATGAGAACGTCTGAGCTGCCTGTGCTGAGGCAGTGGCGGAGGGGGGAAAAGGAGACAGGGAGGTGCCTTTTTGCTCCCACTCTGATTAGTCTTCCCATAGGATCTGGGACAGGCTTGGGATGGGTGCTAGCTCTCCACCCGTCCCCAGGCCCCTGTGTTAATCAGGTGTCTTTTGTGTCTTTCAGAGGCCAACCAGCGGATGGGGGTGATTGCAGCAGGCGCCCTCCTGGCTCTGCTGCTCATCCTGCTCCTCTCACTGCTCTGCTGCTGCTGCGTCTGCCGCAAGAAAGAGGAAGGTGACGGGTAAGCGGCTATGTCTTTACCTTAACAGTGAGGTCCCGACTTGCAGCCTCCGTGCCGCTGGCCTGAGGCACTGGTCAACCCAACCCGTCCCAGGGGTCTGGCTTCTGGAGGAAGCTCTGGCCCCATGTGGCTCCATGGGAGGAGCTAGTGGGGTGTCTCCGCTGGGACGGGGGGAAAATAGCCACCGAGTACCACTCAACCTGTCAAATGAAATAATAAGTTTCCTTCACGGGGAGTTGGCCAGGGAATTTGTCAGGTTTAGGTGGATAATTTTGGGGAAAATAATTCAAATTTTTCCTTCCAACCCCCCATAGCCTGAGACACCCCCCATCCCAGGGAGATGCTAGTTTAGACTCTTCCTCCCGACCACCACTACAGACACGCAGGAGAGGCTTTCCTGGAATTAGCCGCCACACCCTTGGGGAAAGGCTCTCCTAAACCTCTCCTCCTCCCTCAGGAGAGGATCTCCTAGAATCTCTCCCTCCCTGCCCACCACCGCCATCCTTGGGAGGGGCTATCCTAGAATAATCTTCCACCTGGGAGAGGCTATCTTAGAATTTCCTTCCTCCCACATTTCCCTGGGAGGGTCTGTCCCACAGAGTCATCCTCTGGCTCTGATGGGCAAAGGTCATGTTCTCCTGACAAGCTGTATGGCAGCCAGCTCCACACATGGCTTAGGCACGGCCACATTGGAGACAGTGTCTCCGTCTTGAGCTTGCACGCTGAAAACAGCAGAGTGGTCGGGGTGGAGCTAGCAGCGAGAGGAGCTCGCTGCCCTGCGTACACACCAGGGGTCTTAGATGGGATCACACCCAGCCAGCTAGCCCCACCTATTGCTGCCACAGGTGTGGCCACCTTCTGTTTTTCATGTGCTGGCTCGATCAGGAAAGTGGTGGCCTAAGCAGAGAGGTTCTGGGGCAGAAATGCACAAACGTTTAGGAAACCTTCCATATGAAGAAGGGTTGAAAAAACCAGAAATGTTTAGTACTAAATGAAGACAACTGCAGGAAGGGAAAGGGCTAACAATTTGCTCCGATAGATTAAGGGCTGTTTGAAAGAGGACAGTGACTGATGGCAGGACCAGAAGTAAGGGGTTTTATCTGTAGCGAGCGAGATTGAGGTTTAGATGTTAGGAAATCTTTTCCTAACTGGAAGGAGAGCTGAGTACTGGGACAGTGGAGCCTCCATCGTTGGAGGCTTTTAAGAAGAGGTTGGACAAACATCGATCTGGGATTCTCTAGGTTTATTTGGTCTGGCCTCAGCGCTAGAGGCTGGATTGTGTGAAAAAACAACAAGGAGTTGTGTGACCTTGCAAGGTCCCTTCCAGGCCTGTGTTTATGATTCTGCATCCATGACCTTGCAGATGTGCCCTTAATCTGCCTGCTGGGTTTAGGAAGAGCTGAGTAAGGGGCAGGAAGGAGCTGGGAGATACAATGGAGATGTTGAGCTCTCAAGGGCTATGTCTACACTATGGGTTTAAGTCACCTTAAAGCCCCTTAAATTGACTTAAACAAATCCCAGCCTATATTTAGAAATTATTAAATCGACTTCAGCAAGGGCTTAAATTGACTTAATAACTCCTGCCCTGTAAGCTTGTGAGGAGCTGGGGGCCGAATCTGGCTTCCAACCCCTCTCCACGGGCAGTGAGGGCGGGCAGACGGTTCCTGCAGCCTGCAGAGTGGAGCTAGGAGCCCCTCTTTGCAGGCTGTGGGGGCTAGGAGCTAGCTCGGAGCCCATGTGGCTCCAGCAGCTTGGGCTGCGGAGCAAGCAGCTAGGAGTCTGGTCAATTTTACAGACTTTTTCGTGTGCGCAAAAAATGTCTTTGTGTGCGCTAATATTAGTGCTGTTGAATTTTTTTGTGCCCACTTTATTGTGGTGTGTGCGTGGGTTTCATGACCTGGGTGCATGCGCACACATGCACCGCTTAGAGGAAACAATCCTTATAGGGCCTGATTGTCTTAGCACTTGCAGGTATCTTTGGCAGCTTCTGACTGCTCCCTGAGCTCCTGTTGATGAGTAAAAAGATCCTCAGAGACTGGATCAGGCTTTCAGAGGACTCTCTAGCATTTGCATTTCCTTTCTCAGTTCATGCTACACCAGTTCCCATGCTGATCTGCCTCTGAATGCCCCTCCAATCTCCTTCTAGTTCAAAGGGTGTGCAATAAAATTGCTTGATCTGACACCATGTCATTTGGAAGTCCATGGAGCCAGAAGGCATGTTCTAAAAGAGGTGAACTGTCTCTAGGGTGGCAAGGACTTTGAAGGAAGGAATAAAATGTGGCATCTTGGTCAAAAGATCAATTCCAACTAGCACCACTGTGCAGAATCAAGAACAAGGGAGATCCACAGTGAAGTCCAGAGACACAGTAGACCAGGGCTCTGACAGGTTGGGCAGTGAGTGGAAAATGCTGAGTGACCTCACATACGTGTTTCTGATTTAGGAACAAAGAGCTAACGTATTTCTTGGTGGAGGGTTTACCTATCTGCCAGAAGTCCCATGAAACCAAGCTCCATGTTTTAGTTTGGCCAAAGTGACCATTGAGAGGTGTATTGTGGCATGGTTTCAGGACTTTCAAGTCAAGGTGGACTATCAGGGTATTTGCCTTGTCCAAGTTCCTTTCTGACAAGGTTAGTTTTTGCAAATAAAAGACATGTGAATGGACCAGGTTATGTAGACCCATTTGGTCAAAGGCTGACTGAGCCTCAGCAGACCAGAGAAATCAAACTCGTTTTCAGAACAATGCCCTCATGGGGTGACCAGGTGAGAGAACCTTTTGATAAAACACTGGATTTTTTCTACCCCTCCCATGTCTCTCAGAGCTGCTCATTCGAAGATGATGGGTACCGTATGTGGATCCAAAGTCAGCCCTTTAGGCAGAATTGTTTATCTTAAGGACTTGATTGTGCTTTGGTCAAATTCAGTCTTTTCTAGTTTAACATGAATGTGGTTCTGGTAGAGTCCTTCCAAGATGCAGTGCACATATTGGTTATGAAGAACCTGATTCTTATAGAAGATGATATCATCAAGGTTGATCACAATGATCTGATCCCACATACCTCTAAAAATGCCATTGATTAAATGTTGGAACATTGCAGAGGCATTGCACAATCCAAAGGGCATTAGCAAGTACTTAAAGTGCAAGTATTGGGTGTGAAAGGCAGTCTTTCACTTATCCCATTCCTGACTACATACCAGGTTATAAGCTCCAGGGAGGTCCAGCTTAGCAAAGATCTTAATAGAGAGCAAAGTGTCTCAAAAAAACAATTGAGGTTATCGATCCAGATGATGAATTTATTCAGGGCTCAATAGGCTATATAGGAGTGCAGAGAACCATCACTTTTGGCTCCAGCAAACATAAGGGCTTCTGTGGGAGATATGGATATGCAGATGAATCCTTCTTACAGATTCTCCTAGATGTATTCTTAGAGCACCTGCAGCTCAAGCTCTGAGATGGATTTGCTACATCCACAAAAGATCTTGGCTCCTGTCTGGGGCAATTGTTGCTTCAGTATATCGGTCTTCCTATCAACCCCATGTGCCAGGTTCCTGTACTTCAGAACCCCCTGTGCCCCGGCCAACTTCAAGTCCACAAAGTTAACAGAGGCTCATGAATCAACGAGCACTTCTTGAGCGGTCTGCACCGTAGGATGCCTCAGATGAAGCAGAAGCTGGTGGAATATTGGACACTGGTTGGACATGCAAGAGCCCTTGCGGACATGGCCAAATGAGTGCAGGAAAACCAGCCAGCTCTAACCCCTTGCTCAGGAATAGGACATTTCCTGATCAAAGTGAGGGTCAAGCCTTATATGGGTAGGATTAAACAAAATGCCCAAGTTGTCCTCAATATAGAGAAAGTTCTCCGGCTGGGCAGTAAATCTTCTTCCCTTCAGAGAGGCAGGTCTGAGTCATATCAGCCTGAATGGGTTTGGTCTGCAGAATGGGTATGTGAGACTAACTATTCAAAACCAGAGCAGCTCGGAGTGTCACCCTCCTTTCCTGGCAGTGTTTGGAAAAGTGGCTTTCAGTTTTAACACACAGATCAATAAAACATTCAGCCCAGCCATTGCCTCTATTCTGCTACCATGAGGGCGTGCAAAAATGACCAGCAGATCCCTTCCAACTGAAATAGCTGTGGAAAAAATCTCCCTGCAGTGTGGCTGCATCTCATACTGTCGACTGCTGGATGGGAATTTTCAGGAAGTCTCCATTTGGCAGTTTAATTCCAAAACCATACATCTGGTTTGGAGAACATGTGGTCTGCATATAATTATCGTGCAGCTAAAAGAAGCCACTTCACAAACACAGATTCATTTTCAGAAGTAATGCTTGGGAAAAGTCTTGAAATATTTTCCTTCATCCGTGGTTTGTTGGGCTCTCTGGCTCTTTGTGGCTGTGCTGGCTCATGCAGGACAGTGTTAGCTCTGAAAAGCAAAGTCTGCTGCTTCCCCAGCATGGGGCTCCGGGAGGAAACGGTAGTACTCCACTCAGCAGCAGTGAAATGGCAGAATCTCTTTAGGGTGGGTGAGGCAGGTTCTGGCTGTTGCGAGCTCAGATTTGCTCCATGTTTTGTACAAAAACCTGGCTGGATATGGAGTAAAACAAGCAAGGAGTCCTGTGGCGCTTAAAACTAATAAATTTTATTCATCACATGAGCTTTTGTGAGCAAAAATCCCACTTCATCAGATGCTTTGAAGATGGGGGAATAGCGTCATTTGTCAGTCTTTAAGTGCCACAAGACTCCTTGGCTTGTTTTGCTGAACTAAACTAACCCACCTACCCCTTTGGAACGTGGATATGGAGTGTCATCCCTTGGCACCCTCTAGTAAAAGTGCAATGACATGGCTGCATATCACAAGGGATTCAACTGGAGCTCCTTCAGCTGGTGAGAGGGAACACAGCAGTGAGGACAAACCTTTCTTCTGTGCTTTCTTTTCTAGGTGTCTAGCCTGTTCATATCACAGCATTGTTATGGATTTATATTTATACTCCTGTAGCAGCTAGGAATCCCAGTCGTGGACCAGGGCTTCGTTGCACCAGATGCTATGCAAACACACAGTTAACTTTACTACCTACACCCATTCAGGAAACCACTATTCAAGGACTGTCTTTAAATCCAGTTGGGGGCAATCACACAACAGAGCTGCATCAGGTAGAAAAGACAGTTACTAAACTTTCTATAATTGTTGTTCTTTGAGTTGTGTTCACATGTCCATTCCACTGTAGATGTGTGCGTGTGCTGAGCACCACCACAGGATATTTTTCCCTCAGAGATGCTCGTCAGGTCAACTCTGGTGCTGCACATTCATACTACCAGTAAAAGGGCACAGCTGATCCAGTGCCCCATCAGTTCCTTCTTTCTGGCCAACTCCTAAAAGAAGATTGGGAAGGCCAGTCGAGAAATGGGCACATGCAACACATGTCAAAGAACAACAGTTACAGAAAAGGTTAGTAACCACTGTTTCTTCTTCACGTGATTGTACACGTCCATTCCATTGTAGATGAGTCCCAAGCAGTAGCATAAGAGTTAGGGCTGGAGTTCATGGACATGTGCACAGTGAAATGGGCAGCATCTCTAGCCTGCTGAGCAATGGCATAATGAGTAGAAAACATATCCACTGATGACCAAACCACTGCTCTGCAAAGGTCTTGGGTAGGGACCTGGACCAGGACTGATGGTGGTGGTGCTCGCACCTTTATGGAGCGGGTAGGCAGGACAGGTGGTGGCAGAACTCCCACCTGTTCATAACACGTGGGAATGCATGTGATGTAAGATGCCATTGACAGATGAAATTGCCTTCTGCAGGTCATGATGGGGTGGTGGGGCAGAGAAACAGGTGGGCAGCTGAGATCTATAGTGCCTCCTCAAAGTTACATGGGCATACAATCCCAGGGAGTTGAGGGTCATTCTGGAGTCCTTCAGCCCTCGGAGCTTCACATCCATTGGCTCCAAAAAGAGTGAAACCCCTTTGGAAGGGTTTGTTGGACCTCAGGCAAGAGACTCAAGATATTAGCCATGAGCTTCTACACATGGCCATCTCAGAGTCCAGGAACCTGGCCACTGAATGCAGTGCATCCAGGGCAGCTTGCAAGGAAGCCCTGGATATCAACTTCTCCTCAACCAATGAGTGTGCAGCGTGGCCATGTTGCAGGAGGCACAGCGCTTTGAAGCCAGGTAACCAAGGCATGGCCTGGCACTGGGAAGAGGTGAAACTCTGCATGGAGAAGAACCAACTATTCTATCAAACTAAGGCTAAAAACTCTTTACAGCACTAATGATACACAAACGTGGAGAAGAGATACGAAGAGCACTGAGGAAAGCTTGTCACGTCACGGGCAGTAAGAAGGAACCGAGCGGGTGCAGGGTCAGCTCGGCCCTTCACACCAGCGCTGTGAGCCTGGGGCACCAGAGGGTGCCAGAGCCAAGCTGATGGGCACCCATTTCCAGCGGCTGTGTGCAGGACATGGCATGGATACGTGCAGTCTCTCAAGGAAGCTTGGGCGCCGATGGTTTCTGTTGCTGGGATCCTGCCTCGCAGTGCACAGCTGCATTGTTTTGTCTCCTCATGGCAGCAGGGAAGTCCAGGTTGGACTCCCCTCCTTTCCCATTCTCATCAGCTCCTGGAGCAGCTGCTGGTCCTCTCCCCATGCTCTCCCCCAGCAGGAGTGGAAGAGTCACATCCACAGGGCAGCAACTCGCAGCCGGAGATTCCTGCTCAAATATCCAAGATGGAAATATTGACTCACCCTTTGGAGTCTGTTCTGTGGGAGAAACGTATTAACCAACACATGTAGAGTGGAGCCTGTATCTTAGGGGAGAAATTGGCCCATGGGTGCATCCCTTTAAGTTCCCCCTGCCTTGACGTCATTTGCCCTCCCATTCGAATGCCAGAAAGAGACTGGAGACAAGGGTCTGGCCAACTGAGAAGCCCCCAGACAGAGTGCTACACCCTCTCTCCTTTTGCCCACTCAATCCTTCCTGATAACGTATGCCTTTTCCCCGCTGCCTTACATGCACGCACGCACATGCAGAGCTCCAGGTAGATTTCTGCGTAGGAGAGCATCTCGTCCAATATAACGTAACCATTTCCCTTTGCCATCCCCCCTGGGTTCCAGGGAGGTGGGGTTGGAGACAGTGACGGGGGCATCATAAAGTGAAACAAAATGTGAGAGGGGAGCCCTAGGAGAATCCAGCACTGCTTTGTGACAGCTCTGGCTGCATTCAAGAGTTCTGTTATATTTCTGACCGAGTGGTTTCAGTCTCACCTCTTCTGCTGGGTAACCTCTGATGCTATCCTCTGGGGCTTGGAGGCGGGTGCTGAGGAAATTAAGCCATGCCAGCAAACTGACGTAGCAGATGCCAAGTGCTTGCCAGAAGTTTGAGCAGACTGAGCCAAAAAAAAGGGGCAAGCTGAGTAACAGACAGGTCGTAAGCTGCCCAAAAAAGAGACAGAGGAAGACCCCCTTTGAGACACCCAGTTTAGCTCAGACCACAGTCTGGAGACCCAGCAGACAAAGAATGGGCCTTTGGTATAAAGGGGGAGTGTGAACTGACTCAAGTCCCTCATTTGGTTCCTCAGGATCATAAACATCTGCCTTGCCTGGCACATTGCCGCCCCTGGGGAACCTCCACCAGGCTGAGGCGCTGCCTCCCAGTTGGGTCTTAGGCTCTACACACCTTCCCATTCTGTGCTAGTCCTGACCCTGCTTAGCTCAAGGTCTTCTGCTGACAGATGAAAACACCTTCAACATGCAGTTAGCCTGTGGGCCATCAGCCTTCAGTCCATGCCTAGGCTTGGCCAGTCTAAAAGATCTGCAGCAAAATTGTTTGTAGTGAGGCCCTGGTGTGCAGATGTCGTTCTTCTTGTTTATTCCTCTGTACGCGCTCATACTCTGCCATCCCTCTGACTGATGCATGGTATTTATTTGCAGTGCAAACCAAGACCCAGCAGCAAGCAAGAAATCACCAGGACGCCTGTGTGGCCGGTTCAGTCGGATTAGCATGAAACTGCCGCGAATTCCCCTGCATCGCCAGAAACTGCCTAAAGTTGTTGGTAAGGCGGTAGGGCTTGTTAACGGTTCTGGGGTAAATTCCAGCGACCAGCACTGCTGTGGGAGGAGCAGAAGGCAATAATCTAGGCAGCACACTAACCCCAAGGCTGGCAATGAGCACATCAGCTGCCAAGTACCTGTCCCAACTCTGTTGCTTGCAGCTCTGTGCATACTCGTCCTGTGCTGCTAAGGATGTTTCACTGTCCTGCTGCAAGGAGACTCTGGGCCCTGAAAATCGTGCGCCTTACTGAAAACTAGGTTATTTGCTGTTGCGTTGTCTGAGTGCTGATGGAGGTGTAGTTTGAGTGGGCTGTGTTGTGATGGTGGATAAAATTTTTGTATTGTACATGGTGATGTAAGGTGTGCGTGAGCTGTGTTGTGTGGTAGTGCTGCTCTATGTCTGGCTGTGTGTGTCGGAGACTGCTCTCTCACTGCCCTCCGTGCAAAGTCCCCCTGTTGCAGTCTGTAAAAGAGAGCACGGTGGTGAGCTTTGGAGAGCTGCGTGTGGCAAAGTGAGGCATTTTCACCATGTCTTTAATTTCCTCTTGGAGTTTTCTGGTTGATTCCTTAGCAGTTCTCTGTCCTGGCTTGTGCTTGTGTTGGTGGGTGAGAACCTTCCTCCTGGTACAGTGGGAGTGTCCGTTTACAAATCACCAGCTGTCTTGGTCCACGTGTTGTGTAAGATGCAGCAAGAGACACAAACGTGCAAATTGAACATTGGTGTGTGCAGTCCTTTAACAGTAACAAGGTTTCGCTTACGATTTACATTCTCTAAATGGGACGTCTGCGAAACATCTAGTTCATGTTATAGATGGAGATCTTGGCACAGCCCTGCCTGTGCATCCATGCCAGGCTTACCCAGCCACAATCTGGAGCAGGGCAGCTAGCAGGATCCTCACAGCCAGCATGCAGCATGCAAGAATAATGAGTTGGCCTTAAAAATGACAGGATTTTTGAAACACATGCAGTGTCTGCTGATTTGCCTTCTGGTGTTGGAGCCTTTGAGGGGCATGGTTTCAGGCTTTTCTCTCCAGCCTTGACAGCTTTCCCTTCACGCATTGCTCATGGAAAATGCGTCCAAGGAGCAGTGCCGAGCTGATGCACCCAGATGCTATCCCGGCCACCGCGCTTTGGGCAGCTCCACATGACACTTAGTGTAGATTATTCAGTGAGCTGCGTGCCCATGTTCCACCAGCTGTGTCGTCACGTGAATGCTGTCATGGCTGCGGGGAATGTGTGATGTTAACGTTTGTTGATGCAAGGGGAGATGCTCCAGTAATCACTTGACTCCAGGAGCTAGCGCTTTTAGAGAAACACTGACTAGTATGAGATTTGGAATGAGATCAGCAAGATTGCAATAGCTGGCAGAATTATTAAAGGCATGCAGAACCTCCAGCTACTCCGTTAAGCCCAGGCACTATTATTGCCCACCCAGCTGCCCGCCGGACATCTTCCAGATTCCCTCACCTCGCCCCACCTGCAAATCCGCACATTAGCCTACCCTAGCATCTTCCAGAGGTTGCAGTACCCTCCAAGATATTGCCCCTTACAAATCCTCTCCTGCACCCATTCACCAACCACCAACTGCAGCTGCCACTGTTTGAGCAACTCAGTGGCGTGTCCCATCCCTGCTTGGAAATTTACAATCATGTGTAAATTTACTGGGAAGTCTCACTGAATAATTTGCACTAACGTGTCCCACAGATATGGGGAAGAACAGACTGCTCACACACGTCACTATGGAGTTTGCGTATGGTATGCGGGGGGGGCCCTTTCTGGACCTTTGCACAGCTTCTTGCACTCATGTTCCACCTGCAGCCTGTCTCGAAACCTCCTTTAGAGGGGCATATTTCCTGTCATCCCAGCGCAATACAGTGACGTTAGAGCAAGGAGATGGGCTGTGGCGGGTAATGACAGACTTAGGCTGGGAGCTGATGCCACATCTGGTCTTACACACGCTGTACCTTTTGGTTTGTAATATCTGAGCATCCACTCGTGTGTTCCTCCCTGCTCCTGCCCCGCACTGTGGAGGAGCTGAACCCATCCCACTCGCGGTTCCCCCAAAATCAGCTGCCAGCTTTAAGTAAGAGTCAGCAGCACATGACCGTTGCTGTTGCTTATCAGGGGTTGCCTCCCTGGAGATGGGGGTTTCTCATGGCGCAGATCTAGCTCAAGCGCTATGCCTGGGAGCTGAGGGAACATTACATGTTACGCTTGCTGCTTGCCGCTGAAATGCCAGCAGGCCCTGTGGTTGTGGGAGTGAGTCAAGCTGGTCTTCCTGGTGGGGCAGGGCTGGTTGCAGGGTGAATGGAGCTGTGTGCCGGCTGATGGGAGCTGGCTGCAAATCAGACTTTTGTGTAAACAGGGGTGGAGGGAAAGCTCCCCTCGGCCCCCGGCTGTGTGAAATGTTGCTCTATATAGCTGAACTTCTGAGCCTGGCTAAGCCTATTACCCCAGGCTGACTGGAATGGCCCCTTCCATCAAGGGCAAGGTCCCCACTTTGGATGGCCTCAAGCGGACCTCGGAGGCTGGTGGTTTTTAATTGCCTAAGGCTTTATTGCACCATTATAGGAGGATTCCTAGGCCGAAGAACAGGGTTCTGCTCTCACATATGCACTCACAAAAACAGCCAGCCACAGAGTCTGTTTGTGTTGCCAGGGGGCTGCTATTTCATTGGAATGAAACACTTTGGTCACACACTGCTCTGTTTGTCTTGGCTCTCAGACCTTGCCATGTGGTCTTGTTATTCTCCTGCGCCCGGAGCGAGCTGATGGCCTAGTCCAGCCCCCCACCTTCACCCTGTGCAGCTCCTCAGTGCATGAAGGGCAAGTGGCTGGATGAGAAGTGCGGCTTGCGAGGATGTAGGGGCAAGCATACCAGCCAGGGAGGAACTGGACAGAAGCACAAATCAAGTCCGAGAGTTGGGAGCTCCAGGGGAGGCTGGGCACAACAGGAAAGGCTGAGGGTCAGATCCTACCTCTCTGGAGCTGTTTACGAACAGGCATGCTAGACATTCCCATTGTGGTGCAGAAGTGGTTCATGCTGAAGTGAATGAGTCCATGGGGATGAGCAGGGCACAATATAGCCATTTTAGCAGGGTAAGAGCACCAACCGGGAGTTTTGCAAGGGAGTTCTCCACATTTTTATGACAGTCCTAAGTCTTGCAGAAGAGACGCCTTTGTCCTGCAGCCCTAGGAAAACTGGCAGACTGTAGGAGGTAATGTAGGTAATTACCAAGGTAGATAATGCCTGTTGGTCTGCTAGCCAGGCACAATCCCCTGGGAAGTGAAGTCTTTAATGCTCCACCCAAGGTCCCTGCTCTCTGCAGGGTGTCTGTGTGTGTGGATGTGTAGAGGAGGAGGATCTGATATGTGCAGGGGTACAGGAGAGAGAAGAAGCTAGTGTGTGCACAAAGGAGTGTTCAAGAGGGAGCGGGAACTGGGCCGTCCACTCAGGTAACTTGATATTGCTTTGGTGATGCGATGCACTGTGCACCCCGTAAGTGTCCTTATAATTTGGCTGCATCATGGTGGTTCAGAGTGGGGTGAGCAGCCAGAGTGTCCTGGTGAGCTTGGAAGTTACAATAAATGTGAGCTGAGGTTGCCCCTTCATATATTCACATCATTAAACAATAAACCCTAGGACAGCGTTTCCCAAACTAATTTGGTGACAGAATACTTTTGGGCTTGGAATATATTGACTGAATACATACATGCTGGTCTGGGGGTGGGGGGGGGGGGGTTTCATACCAAAAAATTGCTGCATGTATTGCGGAAAAGTTGATTTAACAGAATTAGAAGGAAAAATATCACTAACCTAGAAATTTTTCAGGAAACACCTATTCACATCACAGGGCACACCAGCGTTTTGCGGAATGGTTTGGGAAACACTGGCCTTGGCCATTGTCTGGGAGATGCTTCTTCCATGGCTGAAATTTTGCAATAACAGAACCCAAGGAAATTCCCAGAAAAAACCTGCATTAAGTGGACTTAAGGCTGAGAGTCCATGCCTGTAAGACAGGGTTGTATCTGTCGCAAGAACATTGTGATGATCCTTGAAACAAGCCGTATAAACCCAGGGAAATAAAACTGCCAAACACTGTAAGATGAAAAATGGCCAGTCACTGGACAGAAAGGGCAAATGTTAGCTACAGAAAATTTTGAGTAGGAGCAGGACAGTTGACTTGAAATGCTTTTGGGGAGTTAAAAGCTGTTTGCAAAATGTGTTCACAGGCCTTTAAAGACCATTCTGCATTTACTGTAGACGAAGCGCATGATGGATAAAAATGGTTGTGATGGATCGTAGGTTCCCCTCAATAACACACCAGGACATCAGCAAATACTGAGTGCTGAGAGATGTGCAGCGTACAGGTTCCACCGTCATTAAGAATTGTGCTGTGCTGTGACGGTGACTAGCGTGTCGTGTCTAGCTCTCCCCATCCCAGGGTAAGAGGCAGTGTGGTGTTGCTGGTGGAAATGTAACGTGTGGCCATTAGGGACTGTCTCACAAGCTCCTGCTACCTCACTTCAACAGGTTTCACTGGGGGGCGTAGCACTTAGTGAAACTTGCTGGAGAAAAGTGCCAAAGGGGCAGCTGTGTTAGTCTAGTCCAGCAAAAGAAGCAAGGGGTCCTGTGGCACTTAAAGACTGTGTCTGTGTAGGGCCTTCACTTACAAATAGCACCAGGCTTTGAGACTCGCCGCTGCGCGCATATTTATTCCACAAACAGGCATGACTCCTTAGGGGGAAAGAAATGATTCAAAAGCTTGCTATGATCGCAAGCAAAGACAGCTCTCTGGAGTCCATCCCAGCCTTTTTCTCCCTGGACTGGCCTCTGCTTTGGGACTTTGCCACAGATGCATCTTCATTCCCCGGGAGACAGGGACAGGCTGATGCAGACTTCTCTGTGTGCAGCAAGGATTGCGAAGAGTGGACAGAAGCTGCATGGCCCTCTGCTCCAACAGAGCCTCCCCATGCAAGAGCAGGAAGGTCAAGTCAGACCAAACGCTCATGACTCTGTGAGGGAAATACCAGCAGATCCCTTTCTTCTTATGGCCCTGCCTGTCCCTCACAACATGCCCCATTCTTTGGAAATCAGCAGCACTACTAAGCCTTAAAATACAAAGAATCATCACATCCTGTGCCTTTGCTCCCCACCTTCACAGGTCTCTCTATACATACTGTTGCCCCCTTCCCAGACCTGGCCTGCCCTCCCACCTCCAAACTCAACCCAGGTGCCTGCGTCGCCACACAGAAATGTACCAAACACAGCTTTATGGCCTTATTGCTGCTCTGGGGTGGAAGGCACCCTTGTGCAGTCCCATGTCCTCTGCCCTCCTCTGACACTATCTTCAGGTGCTCTGTGAGCATTAATTTAGTCTCACAGCACCTTCCCCGAGCCCACGTAAGGACCGTGAAGTAAAAAGTCTAGCAGTCTCGTCACTTGCCACTGAAAAGCAGCCTCCTCAAGAGCAGGACTTGGCAGCTGTGTAAAGAGAAATGAACACCAACGTCTATTGCTGCTGCAGGGGAAATGTACAGAGGCCAAGCAGAATTGCCTGTGTAAGAAATGAGCCAGGTCACTGGGCAGAGCACCCCGGCTCCCTGGAGTCGGAATGAGCTCACAGCCTTCCTTCTCTAGGTTTTGCAAAAAGATGTCTGCAATTTTTGTGCCCAAAAGCTGTGAATGCAAAATGGGGGGCTGGGGTGAAATGCTGATCCCTGTCCATGGGAGTTTTGCCGGTGCTTTAACAGGACCAGGATTTCACCCCCATGTCTTAAATTTGCCCAAGTGCCCCAGGATTTTTAGGAAGCCTCAGTCCTGGGTCCATTTGCAAGTGAGCTCCTTCTTGCAGCTTAGCACTCAGTAGCCTGGCATGGATCTCAAACGTAGGCAAGTGGCCCTTGGCTTATCCCCAGGAGATACCTGTTTCCAGCCACATCCTCACCCGAGACTGACCCTTTCACACTCAAGAGCTGATGGATGCAAGGCACTTGGGCTGAGAATGTGACAGGGCGTCCTCCTGTGTTTGCCACATGGATGATCTTCAGGTGAAACCTGTTAAGTACTTCCTGAGAGCTACAGCAGCCGCTTTGCCTTGGGCAAATGAGGAAGCCACAGTGCTTCTGTATTCTTTGATTTCCAGAGATAGCCATGTTAGTCTAGTCCAGCAAAAAAAAAAAAAAAACCAAAAAAAACCACACACACACCAAGGAGTCGTGTGGCACTTAAAGACTGACAGATTTATTTTTCGCATGAGCTTTTGTGGGAGAAAATCCCACTTCGTCAGATGGCTTTTTCTCCCACGAAAGCTCATGCGAAAAATAAATCTGGTAGTCTTTAAGTGCCACACGCCTCCTTGGTTTTTTTTTGTTTTGCTTTTTGCCGTATTCTTTGAGCCTAAGCGGGAATTCAGTATGGGGTTTAGTGACTGACCATCCAGTAGCATGGAAGCAGCCCACTGGGGAGCAGCCAGATTTCTCCCAGCCACTGTCAGCCTGTGATTTATCTGAAAAGTCACCCAGCGCCAGATGTGTGAGCCAAACGGCTGCAGATAACACTGCTCCCGGCGGGTTGTTCTGTGCAGCAGTCTCCTGTTCTAGAGCTGGCCCTGTAGAGTTTGTTGGCACTCTCACAGCTTTGTGGTGCACTTTCTGTTGGTGAGCTGGCTACTCCCACGTTGCTGCTTTCTACAGCCATTTGCTCTTGGAGAACAGATTTGTGGCCTTGTCCTCATGCACTGTTCAGCTACATCAGAGGAAGGGGCAAGAACTCCTGCAGACGGCAATTAGGGGATCGTCCCCAGGGGGAGTTCGTTCCTGAATCCCATCAGTTAGGGCTAAGTTATGAAACAAGAGGGTTTTATCTTTCCTCTAAAGCTCTGGACAATTGTTTTTCTTTGTTTTTATTCTGCATAACATTATCTGGGATATTCTGGTTATCTATATGAACACGCATTCCTTTTACAAATCCTGATAACCTCTAGCCTCAATGATACCTTGTGGCAATGAGTTACACAGACTGAGTGTGCATCGTGTGAAAAAAAGAATCCTTATTCTTCTCCTTAAAATGTTTTGTCTTTCGGTTTCTTTTATTGTGAAGCAGGTTAGCTAGAAGGTCCTTACCTACCTTCTCTTTTTTTATTTGATGTAGTTGTTTCATGTCTCATCTTATTTGTCGCCCTTCCAAACAATCCCCATCCTTTTACTCTCCCCTTATCTGGCAAGTTTTCCATATCTCTAGTCATTCTTGTCCTTGAACTGTCTCTATTTCTGCAGAAGCCTTTTAGAGCTGTGTTGACTAGAGCCGAGCACAATGTTCTAGTAGGCTATGTCTACTCTTGGAATTTAGATTGAATTAATGAGAATTAATTCAAATTAAAGTAGTGAATGGCTACACTGGCTTTCATTACTTCGAACTAAGGAAGTCCTTAATTAATTAAGGACTAAGTTAATTTGAATTAACCTTCCTAAGTGTAGATAGACATAGCCTATGAGATAATACCATTGAAGTTCTATGCTGGCGTGCCTAGATTCCCAGTCCTATTCTACATGCCAGTCCTTATGCACCAGAACGTTTCCTTTGTTTTCTTGATTGCTCCTCAGTGATCTCCACAATGTTGAACAGGTCTTCTTCTGGAAGTTATTTCACCTCTTTATTTGTCACTGGTGTGTCAAGTTTTCTTGCCAACAATTCCAGGAGGATGTTGATAAATCGGAGAGAGAGAAGAGCAGTGAGAATGATGAAAGGGTGGGAAAATCTGCCTTGTAGTGATACACTCAAAGAACTCAATCTGCTTAGCTTAACAAAGAGAAGGCTAAAGGCCAACGTGATCATAGTCTATAAATATCTACGTGGGGAATAAATATTAAATAAATGACTCTTCGGTCTAGCAAAGAAAGGTCTTACATGATCCAGTCACTGGAATTTGAAGTTAGACAAATTGAGCCTGGAAATAAGGTGTAAATTTTTATGTGTGAGAATAGTTTACCATTGGAATAATTTACCAAAGGTTGTGATGGATTCTCCATCATTGTCAATATTTAAATCAAGATGTTTTTCCAAAAAGATTTGCTTCAGGAATTACTTTGGGGAAATTCTCTTGCCTGTGTTTACAGGAGGTCAGACAAGATGACCAATCTGGTCCCTTCTGGCCTTGGAATCTGTGAATTTAGCCATTGAAGACCCAATGTGGTGTAGGAGTGGTTTAAATGATTTCTCCTGATGCATATTACCTTTCATTTAAATAACATGGGTAAAAATATTCAAATACATGAAATATTGTTCTGATTTTGAAATTTTGCATGTAATTGTTTCTCTTATTTTTGACCAGTTCTAGCTATTGTCCATACTCCAGTAAATCAACCTGGGTCACAACCCAGTGTGGCTCCCACCCAGTGAGGTCCTGTGTAGCTCAATACCGAAGTATATTTTTATAGCTAGAATTACTGCATTTACATTGCTATGTGTCAAATGGCAGCTGGTTCTTCCCTCACTATTCCAAGCTGGGTGAAAGGATATTCATTTTAATACTGTAATATACAGGAATTCATTTTATATATGAATATGGGGGGCAGACATGAGAGAGCATTTCATATAGAAATTCATTAATATCATTGATATCCACAGAGTTCTGTGGCACAAAGACTAACAAATTTATTTAGTGCATGAGCTTTCGTGGGAGAAGATCCCACTTTGTCCAGATACTTTGAAGATGAAGGAAATTACAGAATGGGGGGAAAATAAATGTAGGGAAGTGTAAGTCATGGGAACAGGTCACACTGTAACAGCTAATCAAAATAGTTGTTAAGATTCAAACATTGGGAAACAGCATACCAAGAAAGATGAGGTCAAATCACCTGTTGTAATGAGAGAAAAAAAACAATGTCCCGATTAAGACGTGAAGCAATGCAGTTGAATTTGCAAATTAATTCAATTTCCCTGGCTTCTCTTTGAAGCCTTGATTTAGCATTCATTTGTGATTTCCTCCCCCATCTTGAAAGCATGTGACAAAGTGGGATTTTCTCCCACGAATGTTCATGAGATAGATACATTTGTTAGTCTTTAAGTGCCACAGGGACTCCTTGCTTGTTTTTCTATATAATTGTAGGTAATCTGCAGATTTTGCCACCACCCTGCTTCTCCTTCCCATTTCCAGACTATAAATAAATCTACTAAACTACACGCTTCCTCATATGGATCCTGTGGCAACTATGCTTAACTACTTGACACACTGAAAACTGACTGTTCATTCCTACTCTTCACTCTCTGTGTTTAGAGTAGTTTCTGATCCACACCCATATTTTATCTCTCAAGTCAAGATAACTTAGTTTTCTTAAACCTTTCATATGAGAGACTTTGACAAAGGCTTTTGGAAAGTCCCAGTAATTGTGTGAGCAGGTTCTCCCTTTACTAGTAATTTCAGTGACATGTTCAAGTCAATGTAATAGACTGGGGAGGTGTGAGTTTCCATTTTAGAGGCCAACTTTCTGGATGTTTTACTCTTTATGATTATTATTTCAACCAATTTCTCTAGTACGCAGTCCCTACTGGAAGTCGCAGAATGGCTCTGGATGGGATGAAGTGAAGTTCTCTGGAAATTGAACTGGCTCTTCAGGGGGTGGGGGGTCTTTCTTTCCTGTGGATTTGTGCGAGGAAGGCACTGGGGCTCACCTTGGAGGTGATGTAAGGGAGCTGCTCTAAATTCTCTACTATCTCCCATTGCAGTGGCTCACCATGACCCAGAGAACACCATGAACTGCAGTTTCATTGAGCCTCCATCTGTAGTGGAGCAGCCATCCCCCTCTTGGTCTTCCCGGGGCTCCTTCTCTTCCTTTGACACCACTGATGAAGGACCCGTGTACTGCGTACCCCATGAAGGTGAGTGGACGTTGGGCAGCATGTGCAGAGCCAGGAAATGGACGGTGTTCATGGGTAGAGTGATTTCCACAGCCACCGCTAACCAATCTGGGATCTCCTGCTCTGTTTTGTTGCCCTGGTGTAGCAGGGGGTTACAAACCTTCTCGAAGGGGGAGTGGTGCCACAGAACGTCTTGTCAGTGCACACTGGGGTTGGCGCTAGCCCACCAATCTGCTGCAGGCCACATGGGTCTTCAGGAGAGATGCTGCCCCACCTGCTCCCACTCGCTATCTTTCCTGCTCCATCTAGTTGACATCTTGGAGGCCCCGCTACCAGGGTTCGTAGTGAAGCTGCCCCAAGCATGGATCAAGGTGGTTCACCAAAGTCCACGACTCCTTCAAATGTAAAGCAATAAGACCAACACGCCAGCCCCCAGAGCAGCTGGCAATAACAGGCAGGCTTGCGTAAGCAACTGAGAGTGCAAACGTCTCTACTTGGAAGGGACATGGTCCTTCAGAGTCTCACTCTCCAACACAGGGCCCAGACCTTCTGGATGCCATACCAAGCCGTAGGAGGGCCACGAACTTCACATCATAGCAAGCTATGTCACAGGAGGCTCTTGTCCCCAAAGATCTTGGCCCCCGTGATAGATTTGTCTGCCTCTGACATGCGACCGTGTTATTTTACTGAGGGGTCCTGAGCGGCCTACTGGCTGCTCCATTGCCGTAGATCATCTAACCAGCCCCTCCAAGAGAGCCAACCCCAACATACAAACAAGGCTGCTCTGTCCTGAGAGGGTGTGTGGTGGGGAAGGTGTAGTAGGCCCGTGGCCAGGGGAAAGACATATAGGACTGAATATGGCAGAGGATATACTAGGAATTAGAAAGGGATATAAGGTCCATGGAGCAGGGCTATAGAGGGGCTATGGTAAGAGGTAGAAGGCCCACAGGGCAGTGAATAGCAGGGACAAAAGGGCCATGAGGCTGGTATAAAGCATCACCCAAGTACACCTGGTGCCTCAACGCTCTCCTCCCATCTCTTCGTAGCAGGGCCCTTGTGTCCCATCCCATCTCCGGTGAACTACAACACAAGATAATGTTTCTGTGCTTTCTCGTTTGCAGAAAGTGTGGGTGAAAGCAAAGAGAAGGCCCCCACCTGCAGCCTGGTGGAGAAGCTGGCTCCCCCAATCAGTGTGGAGGAGGCCGGGGAGTACACCTTCCTGAAAGAGACGGGCTCTGTCAAGGCCTTCCCAGCAGACAGCAGTGAAACGCCCCTGCTCAAATCCTCTGACAGCGAAAGGTCGTCCTGTGGCTCCGGCTCCACCAGCGGTGCACTCTATGCCAAAATCGCCCGCCTCTCCAAGCAGTCCAAGGATGAAGATGAAAATACAGTAGACACCAGAAGCCCTGGCGTGAATGGAAAATCTCCTTCCCCTGAAAGAACCAAACCCCCTCCCCCTGATCCTTCCACAAAGCCTAAAGTGTCCTGGATTCATGGGAAGTACAACTCCAACCAGTCCAACTCGCTACCCGCCCCTGAGAAAGCAGCTGTGCAGCCTGATTGTGCCGAACACAGTCAGGGCTTGACCAAGAGAAAGAGGAGCCCAAGCGAGACCTCAGCTGGCATCCATGGAAAAACTGATGAGAAGGGCAGTGCACGGAGCAAAGAGAAGGCCCCAAAACCTCTGAAAGAGCAGAGCTTCCCAGAAGGCAAAGCCTCCGTCTCCGGGGAGTCGCAGTCACCATCCAAGCCCAGGCAGAAAAGCAAGACCAGTTCGGAGCAGATGGAGAACATCAACGGGGCCGTCCAAAATGCCCTTAAAAAAATGGGAAACTACCACCCAGACCGGAAAGGAGGGGAAGGCAAGGAGGTCCCCCGGAGCCCTAGTCACAGCAAGCCACGCTCCGAGGCCATCCACCCTCATTTGTCTTCGGAGGCAGCCACTTTGCTGGCTGCCCAACTGAAGGAAAAGACTCAGAGCCTCAACAAGGCTGATGGCAGCACCAGGCAAAATGGGGTGAGTCCTTTGCCGTCCCCAAGGGAGAAGCCCACCCCTCCTCAGAAAGCCAGGCGCTCTGTGGCCACTAGCAGCAGCCAGAAAACCAGCAAGCCCATGCTGCCGACATCCCCCAACCTGCAGAAACTGATCAGCCCTGTGGCCGAGACCACGCTTAGCGAGGCCAAAAAAGCAGAGAAGCAAAATTCCAACGGCAGCAACGCTCAGGAGCAGACACCCCTGAGCGACCAGGCCAGCAAGAAAACGCCCATTAAAAAGCCTCCGCGGAAGAAGAGTAGAGAAGCCACCTTGGAGCAGCCGAAAGCAGCCGTCGTGCCCCCTCAGACAGTGCAGTAGAGGAGACCCGTGGGCCCCAGGTGCCAACCTGGTCCTGCACCAGACAAGCATCGGAGGGCAGGGGAAGTCTCTGTGCTCTCAGCAAGTCTGCAGCAAGGGCCAGAGAAAATGGAGGCCTGAACTGGGAATTGGGCTCCAGAGAACCCTCCGAGCCATCTCTGTCCTGCACTGGGGCCTCAGACTCTTTGTCCATCATGCCCTCCTCCAAGTTGTTCTGTGCCTTCTGCGATGTTTCTTCTCCTCACAGGAGCTGGAGCAGCTCGCGTCCTGTGTTTCTTTTGCAGGGAGAGGGACCCCGCGGTGCCCCCCTCATGCGGAAGGGTTGGCAGGGTGGCACTGGCCTGCCTTGAGTTCGAGGTGGGGGTTGCATGGGGCTCTGAGCCGGGCCCTCATCCTTTTGTAGCAGTATTATTGCTCACATAAGCACTGCTTGTTTACTAGAAGTCCCCGTGCTGTGCTCTGCAGTAACGGATTAGCTTGCTTCCTGTATCCTAGTCCGGTCTGTCGCATTCACATTGGCAAATGGCAGCCAGAGGCCATGCTCTTGCTCCGTGTATTAGGGCAGTGGTTTTTGAACTTTCTTCTCGGGACCCAGTTGAAAAAAATTATTTATGCCTGTGACCCAATAATTACATCTTTGAGCAATGCATTCCAGTCTCTTGGTGGCAGCAGCACGGGGTGCCACGACTCAGTGCCTGAGGGTCTAAGACCCAGTACTGAGTCCCGACCCTAAGTTTGAAAACCATTGTATTAGACGGACGGACGAGGGCTGTGACAGCTTTCCCTTGTTGCTAGCCAGGTGCCCAAGGCTAGGGAAAGGACTTGGGCAGTGGCAGAGAGGAGCCGGCTGCAGAGCCCGCACGATCCCAAGCAGTGGAGCTCTGGGTCCAGTCTTGCTCCCTGTCTTGTGGTTGGTTTGTGGGTCTTCCTTGCTACGTAGCTTTTTATCTTCTGAAGATGTAAACTCCCCCCCAGGCGTCACCTTCCTCTGCAGGCACGCTGCGTCGGTCAGCGTGGGGTCGAGCTGGTTTCGACTGACGCCCTCTCTGGTATCTGAGGATGCTGCTGTGAAGAAAGTACTATTTATGGCATGGCAGCCAAACACCATTTGGAGAGGCTGTCCTGGGTAAGGGGGTCCAACCCCCTTGGATGGTCGGGAGTGATCGGTACGACAGAATTTGGCACATCTGCATCAAGCTTTCCTAATAAAAATGTATTTCTTCTCTTTGGCACTCTCTCCTCCTGTGCCCGCCACCTGGTCTGCACGAATGCTCACACAGGGCCCCTTTTATTTGTTGCAAATACTTAGAAGTGGAATTACCCTGCCCCAGGACCCAGCTGTCCCACTGCGAGGGGGGCCTCTGGAGTTCCAGGAGGGAGGCACGCACCTTCACAAGAGGCCTTAAAATCCAAACACCTCTATGACACAAGCTAAGCCCCCTCTGAACACCCTTGTATGCTGAGGGTGCTCAGCCTCAATCTTTCTCCCAGTGGTAGGTACCTAAACCAGGTCTACTTGACCCCCTGGGAGATAAACCCCGACCCAGGGAGAGAGCAAGAGCTTTGTCTCACAGCCCGTGGATGCAGGGGAGGGAACTCATGGCTATGGCGGTTCCCCTTCTATTCCTTCTTGTGCCTTTTGTACCTTCTGGGCTAGCGAGTTAACTCACCTTTTAACTGTCCCCAGCCAGTGCCATGCTGCCAATTGGGTGCTCTGGGGCAAATAACTGGAGTTGCTGCCATCCAAGAGGTGGCCCAGCTGTGCTCGAACTGTGCCACTATAAATCAACATTCACTGCAGCGGAGACCTCCCAGCTGAGGGCCTTGCTCCAGGGCTGGGGTGTGCATGTTTGGAGCTGCATGCACACATACATACACACACACACACAGCCCTCTGCTGCATTTTGTTGCAGCTAGCCATTCTTAAATGTCTCCTGAGCCCATCTATGGGAGCTGGCCCCACCTAATCTGAGTGTGAGAACTGTGGACTATACTTCCTGCACGGGATCAGTCAACTGATCTATCTAGCTATCCTGCAATAATCACCCCAAATCCAGGAAGGAGGTTGACAAATTGGAGAAGCTTCAGCAAAGACCCATAAGACTGATTAAGAATTAGGAAATGTGTATTATAGGAATAGACTTAAGGAGCTCAAGTTATTTTGCTTACCAAAGTGAAAGCTAAGGGAGCGTCCTGATTATAATCTACAAGAGTCTGTATGGGGAACAGATATTTAACAGCCGGTGCTTCAGTCTAGCTATGATGTGATCCAGTAGCTGGAAACTGAAGCTAGACCAATTAAGACTAGAAATAAGTGTAATTTTCAACAGTGGAGTAATTAAGCATTGGAACAATTTACCAAGGATTGTGGTGGATTTTCCAGCAGTGTCAATGTTTAGCTCTAGATGGAGTGGGTTTCTCAAAGAGCTACTCTAGGAGTTATATTGGGGAGGGTCTCTGGGTCTATACAAGGGAGGGAAAACAGAGGAATATAGCAATCCCTTCTGACTGTGACATCTGTGTATGTTGGTATCTAAGGGCTAGATCCACAAAGGGGCTTTTCAGCAACTTTCCACCTGTGGAATCCACAGTCCCGAGTTATGCACCCATGCTCGTTATATGATCGCAGGAAAAGGTAGAAGCTCAGAATGGGATTCAGAGAAGCCAGCACTCAATGCTGAGAGTTGCCAAAACTAGCCAATAAGCCAGGGGTGGACAAAATTGTCTCACCGTTAGACGCCAGCAATTTTACTTTTAGTCACTGGAGAGCACTTCCCCCATTACATTTTTGCAGTGAACCTAGGCAATAGACTACTCAAACTAGTCACCATGGTGACCAGAAACATAGGTTTGTCAAGGCCTACAATAGAAATGCCAAAAAGAGAGGCACGACCTAAGCCCTGCCTCCTTGAAAAGATTTAGAGTATATCTACACCGGACTGGAAGAGTAATTTCTGGTGCAAGGGAGCATAGCCACACTAGTTCTGATCAAGCTAGTGCACTAATAAGAGCAGGGCAGCTGCGACAGCATGAATGGCAGGGCTGGCTAGCTGCCTGAATGTGGGACTTGGCTTTCTGTTAGGTTTGTATTAGGGGTGCCTCTAAGGAACATTAATGCTAGAAATTTAGGCACTTAGGGAGGTTAAGCAGAAACCGAGTAAAGGTTTTGAGGATTTCATTGGTGCCTAAATATTGGGCTTGGATGTCCATGTCCATCCTGATCACCTAGTCTGATATGAACAGTGCAGGCCACAGAACTCCACTCACTGCAGAGCAAGACCCCGAACTTCTGGCTGAAGTCCTCAAACCATGGTTAAAAGAGAGCAGGTTACAGAGAATTCACCCTCTACTCTCCGTGCCCCAAACTGCAGAGGACGGTGAATATCACTTTTCACATTGCCATTCTTCTCTGCAGCTGGTGCGGCGCCACTCTGAGTGCTGGGCGCCTGGCCAGCAGCTGCTGCTCTCTGCCTTGAGAGCCGGGTAGGTGACATATGCACTTGTGGTGGGGAGAGGCATAAATAACCACAAAGATGAGAGGGGCGGTGAGGCTGATCAAATAAATTTGAGCACCACTGGTCTGGTCCATTATATGATCTGGCGGAGGACAGTGGAGACCATGCGTGCATATATCTGGCAGCAAGTCTATAATGATGACAAAATACACGGTCAGTTTGTAAAGGCCTGTTTAGGGTTGGTAGGGGCCAGGCTCTGCCCTTTTGTGCGGCTCAGGCAGAGAAGGACAGCGCTTGGACAGGAGCAGGATGCCTGGAGCAAGTCAATAGGGGAGGTAAAAGAGGGATCCTTGGCCCTTCACAACAGTAGAAGGCCACCTGGACAAGAGACACCACCACCACTTTTTTCCAGGATGCATGGAGACTCTGCTTCTTTGGGGCGCCCCACTGATACGGAAGTTACAGCTGATGCAGATGGTGGCTATCCGATTGCACAGCTGAGATCCCTGCAGAGAGCACGTTACTTTGCCTTCCACAATCTACACTGGTTGTTTGCTGCCTGCTGGGTGGGATTTAAAAAGCTGGTTTTAAGCTGCAAAATCCTAAATGGTTTGGCCCAGTTTACCAGGGCTCCCAGCTTTCCAAGATTAACTCCACCCCCAATTCTCTGATTTTAGAAAGAAATCCACATTTTTTCTCTAAAACAAAACACTGAACTTCAGTTCCCAGAGCAGGGTGGCTGGGAAGCAGGCACCCAGCTCTGACCGCAGGGACACCAGCAGTGGCAGCAGAGGAGTAAAGGCGACACGCTGCCTTCAGAGTTGGGCGGCTGGTGCGAAAACTGAAGACACTCTGTAAAAAAGCAAAGTGTGTGTTTTTACACATGTTTCCATGGCAAATGGTGTGTAAAGATCCTTGCTGATTGCCTGAGAGACCTGCCTGCCATTGGGGCTTTTCTGCCCCAGATTTTTGAGCTGAAACCCCCTCAGCTGACTACTGGAGGCTGCTCTGCAAAGGGCCCTTGATCTGGAGCATGCTCCCTCCTCAGGCTTACAGAGCCCAGCCTTTCTAACCCGCTAGGTCCACTGCAAGGCCTATCTTTGTGCAGAGGCTTTGGGAAGGGGGAGGTTGGAGTATGTTGCTGTGTAATTATGGGTGGCCAGGCCTGCAGTCTCTAGACTTTATATACAGGCAGCTCCTTTGCCTTTTTTTTTTTTTTTTAATTTCCTCTGTTTGTTAATTCATGTATTTTCTGACTCTTAGTGCTACAGGGATTACTCTTTGTCAAATATTTAGACTCTGAGCTTGAAATAAACTAATAAATATTTGAGTTGAGCCTCAGTGTGGTGGGTGGGTTTATCCCACAGTGAAAGAGTGAAAGCCAGCCAGTGGGCAGTGCAAGTCCCGCCCCCAGGCCCTACAGAGCATGCTCCAACAGCTGCCCTAGTATAAAAGGGAGTGGCCCAGCTCATTGCAGGCAGAACATGGAGGTGGAAAGCTCCCTGGTGGAGTCTCTGAGCAGGGAGCTGCAGCAGCAGCTCCTATTTGAGGGAACCAGTGACCTAGATAGGGACCCACTGCCTCTGGCAGACTCTCTGGAGTCAGAGGCCAAGCGAGGGACTGACGCTAGGGGACCTGAAGGCCCCAAAGGGAGCTAGACAATGGCGTCCAGAGGCATAGTAAGAAGTAGCCCAGGGAGATGAAGTGAATGGTGTCTCCTGCTTGAGATAGCTCAGTGTATTGCAGTGGGATCCCTGCTGATTAGGCAGGTGACAACCCCCAAATGAACAGGGCTCTTGGCTCAGATGTGGTGGACTGGGGCAGGCCTGTATCCCTCTACCTCCCTGTCAGCCCCCTTGGAATGACTGCACCCCCCTAAGTGAGTCTCAGGCTATAGAGGTGTGCAACTTCCTGCTGCCACCATAGTCTGCTACTTGCCCTGCCACATGGTCAGCTATCAACTCTGGCTGCTAGGCTGTACCACCCCAATGTGAAGGCAGGTTTGACTTTGGCTACTAGGCTCCATTGCCCTGGGGCTAAAGGAGCTGATCTGCCTTGGACCCATGGCTGAGAGGACCCCAGTCTGGTAGAATGTGCTCGTGGGGCTGCCCCACTGCACCCTTTACCCACTGAACTTCCCTGCTGCGGGATGATGGGGTGGGCTTACACCAGACACTCAAGAAATGAAATAAGTGTCTTTCTATTGATGAGTAGATGAAGAATTTGTAGAACAACCACTTCTCCAAGGAGGGTCTCAGGAATTGCATGATGATGCAATGCTTTGGGCAGCAGTCTTCACATGAAGATGCTGGAGGCAGGGGCTGATATTCACCAAGTCATCTCTGTTGCACACTGGCATTTGAACAAGAACATTTAATTCATGAAAATGCTTGGCATCTAAAGTTTCGGGTGTTGTCACATTCATAGCAGACAGTGCAAATGTCACTATTCTTTTTTTTTTTTTTTTTTTTTTTTTGGTTTTAAAAGTTCCAGTCATCCAACAAGGAAAAAGAAACAATGTTAGGTGACTTAGACTTACATTCATGCCCTACCTGTAATGAACCAGTCAAAGATTTCACGAGCACCTCCTGGACTGAAAGTTGTCCGCAGGCACTGTTCTGGCAACGCTGGCAAACAACAACTCAATTAATGCAAAGCAGGCTCTGTAGACAGGTAGCAGAGGGAGAGTTCTTTGCAGCCTTGTAAAATACAGTGTAGAAAAGATATTTTGCCTAATGTTTGCCTCGATCTCATACACCGACCTGGGCTGCTGAGAAAGAGCAATTAGACACACACTGAGGCAGAGAATGAATGTCTGTGTCCCCGCTCCTGATTTATATTTGTGTCTGGGTTCTCCTGGCTTCAGCACAATATATAAAACTCCTTTGCTTGTTTAGTCTGCATGGAAGCACAAATCACGGCACTATGTCATCACAGTGTCTGGATTTCATTAGGAGCCACATGATCAGCTTGAGCTGCTGCTCACGCCTGGACCCCTCGCTCTCTAGAGTGCAAATATTCTGTACAGGATACAGGGGCAACAGAGCCCCACACACAGCCCTGACTGTGAGGCAGCCGTGAATGGACTCCTTGTCCTCGAGTGAAAATCAGTAGTGGTCCCTGACTCCATTACTGATTGGATTTAACTGTGAGACCTGAAGGAGCGAACTCCGTACCCTGGCAAAGAGCAGAATTGCAAAGGAGATGAGGCACCCGAGAAGGGGTAGGGAAAATGGGCTGGTAAGCCAGTGGAACGCTGCCTGTTTACATCAGAAGAAAGTTTGGCCCACTGTGTGTAGTGTTGTATTCTCAAGGAGGCGGGGAGTCTCAAGTTTCAGAGAAATAGTTGCATTTAATGATTGCATCCACCGCATAGTGGCTGAAAGCAGACAGAGAGAATCCTGCTCTGTGTGCCTCGTTCCCAGTTACACTGAGGCCCCTTCCTGCCACTCTGGCGGTGTAAAGAGGACTTAAAATGGTTGAAACAGCCTGCTGAGAATTCCCCCAGTCGTACGGAGCTGGAAAGAGCTCAACACTCTTCCTGCTCCCAGCCCCTGGCATGAAGGGGGAGCTGGGGATGTATTGGGCTGTGGCCAGTGGATATTCTCTACTTCCCAGGGACCACAGGTCCATGGAAAGAATAAGTTGGAGCAGCCTCAAAGCTGCTCTAATTTACACTAGGGGCTAGGCAGACACCTCCAGAGCCCAAGGGAAAAGGGAATAGTAAGGTGGGTTGAACTCACCCTAACACCACCGCTATCCCTTTTCTCGCTCACTCAAACACAGGCTGGGATAACTGGGGATAAGGCCCTGTGTAACTTGGAATTCCTGTAGCCTAATTCGTCCCACTTTTGCACATTCTGTTAGAGACGTGCAGCATTCTCAAGGTGGTACTAGGCCCCGTTCCTTATTTGCCAATGGATTGGACTCTGACTTAGTGCATCATTAAATCAAACAGCCTTTTTCACAACCTTTCCTCTCCTCACGGTGGCCCAGATCCAAGGATTTCCCACGTCCAGAATTCCAAATCCAGTTGCTGAATCAGAACTAAAATGGTCATGAATTCTGGTCTCCTCCCATGAAATCATAACATTTAGATTAAAGGCAGAAATCACTTGTGGGGAAAGCCTCAGATGCAAGTATTCAGTATTCCACTCGGATGCTCACCTTGATGCATCTACACTTACTAGTTACTTCGAATTAAGGAGGCTTAATGTGAAATAATTTTATCCCTGTCCATAAAGGCATTTTCTTCTATCCAATTAAACCTTTCCTTATTTTGAATTAAGAAAGAGCTAATTCATTATAATAAAACCTTCTTTAACTTTGAAGTAGTGGTTAGGTCAAAGTTATTAGTTTGAATTAAGTCACTTTTAGCTGCAGGGTAGGCTTAATTTGAACTAATTTCCCGCTTCACTTGCCTACCTTCCCCTAGTTCAAATTAGAGAGTCAGTGAAGGCTCTCTAATTCAAATTAATAAAGCCTACTTTATGTCAAACCAGGAGTCTAGTGAAGACTCTCTAATTCAAAATAATAGCTTTGATTTAAATTCAAAGTAGTTTAATTCAAAATAACTATTTCAAATTAAATTTGTCAGTGTACACATAGTCCTTGTGACTCGATGGATGAACACAAAGTTTGACACATTTCTGATGCCATGTTGCTCATTTTTTGGTGACCAAGTTCAGCCTCCCCTGCTCTGTGGTACTGACAACATGACATGATCTTCAACTGGTCCAGGATTGGTACCTTGTTTAATCTCTTCTTTCTGCACTTGATGCTGTGAATGCACATTGTCCATTTTCTGGAGTTTGTCGGGGGGAAAGCATAGAGATTCACAAGGCAGTAACTGGGGCTGCAGGAGTTTCTTCTGATGTTCTATATGCAGCTGATAAGGGCCACTAGGATTTTCAGCAAGTTTTCCAGTTATATGGAGGCTTTTTTCTTTCCCCGAGTAATGATGAAAAGACTATCTTTCCATTATTGTGGAGACAGTTTATGGAAGTTCTGTGTCTGAAATCACAGTTTCCAAAGAAATTTTTAGTGTAATTGCTCAAACTAATGTAAACACTTCAAAGGAGTGTCCATAACATGCCGGCTGTCTCGTGGGTCCTTCCAAAGGTGCATGATGACATCTGTGCTTGAATTCAAGGCACGATGGGTCATTCTCAGTCATGATAATATTTGCTGAGTAAATCCAAACAGACTCCTGACTAGTTTTAATCAACTGCCTATGTAGTCATGTTTTTGATCAGTTGTTCAATACCCAAAATCATATTGGGACTCACAACTTACTGCACAAAATGTGTTAAATTTGAACAGTACCTGGTTGAATTTCATGATCAACCCTCTATCTTTGATTTTTGGACTACAGTTCAGTTTCTTAATACTGTATGACTACCACTTTTGACCTGAGTGCCTATGCTAGCTCCCAGGCCTACATGACTTGGCTTTCTTTTTCTGCTTCTGTGCCTGACTGTCCTTGTGTGTGTCTCCAAGTGTGCTCTTAGTTTCTGGAAGCGTGTCAGCTTGTCTCTACCCATAGACACACTTTACTTTACTTTACTTTGTGGTGCTAGTTTCTAAGCAGATGCCATTACGACTTATTGTAGGTGGGGCTCAATAACCGTCTTCTACAGCTATCTTAAATGAAGGGCACTATTTGCATTCATCAGTTTTTATGATGTTTTAACCCAATCTATTACAAAAATGTTTCACTCAACCCATAACAATTTCCAAGATAGATAGCTCATTGCAGCTGTATGAAATGGAAAAAGTTTATCTTTTATTACATTGGTGCTGTGATAAAGTTTATTTAAGAGATCATCTTGCTAACAGTTTGAACTCCTTGAGTCTCTTACTATAAGGCATGTTTTCTAGTCCTTTAGTCATTTTCACAGCTCTTCTCTGAACCCTCTCTAATTTATCAATGTCCTTCTGTTCAGTTTTGGTGCCCACAGTTCAAGGAGACTCAAGAATCCAATAGCTGGTTCTCTCACAGCTGTTTAAGCCCTAGTCTACGTTGGGGCCAGTTTTTGGTGGCAGTAGACCAAAAGTTACAAAAGGAACATAAAATTCATTGCGTAACTGCCAGCGACTTTCTAAGCCACCGGTACGCATTCAGGAGAGCTGACTGCAAATCCCTTGCAGTCAACTTTCCTATACACCCCCTTGGCACCTGGGACTTCCAGGGCCGACTTCTGGGATCAGAGCAGCAAGTTCAGACTTGCTGCTAACCGCTCCCAGAATGCCAGGCTAATGGCAGCGATTTTGCCGCCATCAGTATAGACGTAGCCTGAGCACCCAAGAGGGAGCCTATGACTAGATCTTTGACAACACCTAACTCTGCTTAAGATTTTCAGCCATGACTCTTTGGGGGAGTTAGGTGCCTAACCCAGACCTGTACTGCCTCACTAAGGGGGAAAAAAGTGAGGAGGGTCTGTCGCTTTCTTATGCCCCAGGGAATGTTTTACCTCTGTATTTGGCACTGGTGTGATAGCTGCTGTGATAGCGTCCAGTTCTGGTGTCTCCAAGAAGGATGTTGATAAACTGGAGAGAATTCAGGAAAAAGCCATGGGAATGGTTAAAGGATTAGAAAACATGCCTAATAATGAGAGACTTAAAGAGATAAAGCTAGTCAGCTTAAGAAAGAAAATGTTAAGGGGTGACTTACAGTAATGGAACAGCTATTTAATAACAGGCCCTTCTATCTAGCACAGAGATAACAACTTGATCCCATGGCTGGAAGCTGAAGGTAGACAAATTCAAACTGGAAATAAGGCATAAAATTTTAACAGTGAAGGTCATTAACAACAAGAACAACTTATCAAGGGCCATGGAGAAGTCTCCATCACCGATCATTTTTTAAATCAAGCTTGGATGGGTTTTTTTTCCCTAAAAGATCTCTTCCAGGAATTATTTTTAGGGAAGCTCTCTGGTCTGTGCTACACAGAATGTCAGCCTAGATACTCCAAGTAACCCCTTGCGACCACAGACTCTATGAATCTAATCCCCTGGACTGATTCAGGCAGAGTGGGGATTGGATATGGGAGCTCCATGTTCAAGCGTTAATGCTCTAACTATTAAACATAAGGGAAACACCCGCAGCTCTGGCTTTATATGTTTCATAGGCCCCACTGCAGTAGGTGTTCTGTGAGACTGCCTGTGAACACACCTACAGGACAGGGATCCATGAAGAAAGTTCATGAATCCTCTGAAGAGTTGGTCCATGAGCAGCTCAGCAGCATCAGATCTGCCTGCCGAGCAAAAGACATTTATGTGCTTCGGAGACTGTACCAGTGATGCTGAGGTGTCTAGGGATGTTAAATGCTTATATGATCAGGTAGCAGCTACGCGGTTGTTCTGTGGTTGTCAGTGATGCTAAATTCTGGATGTAAGCACTCAAATGGGCAGTGAGGCACCTAAGCTGATTTGTGAATCCAGCCCCACATCTCTAACATGCGTTGAGTCTCAGTTATTTACAGATCTGCTGTAGGTACGGCAGGCCCAGATATGACCCAGACAAGGTGGATGAGAGAATATCTTTTATGGACCATCCTCTGTTGGTGAGTGAGACACGCTTTCATGTTTAGACAGGGCTCTTCTTCATGTCTGGGTGAAGACCCTAAGCTTGAATGTTTGTTGCTTTCACCACTAAAGGCTATTACCTCCCCCACTTTACTTCTTTGCTGCTCAGTCACATCGCCTTTCCAACTGAATGTACTAGCCTAACCAATTCCCTCCTATAGCCAGGGACAGAGCCCAGGACTCGTGATCTCCAATATTTTACGGCTGTCTAGCAAACATTTTGTAATGCGCTGGTAAAATGCATATCGAGTCCCCCTCTAGTGGTCAATTGACGCACAGGCCAGCAGTTACGGATAGTTTCAGTGGCAAATGTTGGTGCCAGATGAAGTCCTGGTGATGGTCAGTATGGAATTTGGTTTTCCAGTTTTCTCTTTTAAAACCTAATTTATTCAATGCAATCAGAAAATCTCCAGTAAAATAGGTTTGTGAGTTAGAAAACATTGTCTGTCCATTGTCGTAGGACACACAACAAACCACGAGCACTCCATGCTTAGGTCATTTGTGACGAGCTGATTGCTGGTGTCGTTATTGGGTAGATTTGAAAGTTGAGAGGCATACTGCCAACTGTAACAGGGTTCCTTTAGTTTTATAGCACATACGCTTGACATAGTTCACCACCCCCTTTATCTTTTGAACCTGTAGACTGTCTTCAGCATGAGCATCCTCCATCCACTATCATTTACAAGGGTAAAATCTATATTTTGCACATATGCTGAACACACATTTTTGATGCATGATTGTTAGCTGTCCAGTAACTACTCCTGTCTACCGATGTAGTGGACAAATGCTACGTTCAGCCCCTGGCAATTCAAACAGTCATGCCATTGCAACTGCTTTTTCTACGGCTGAACCCTGATGTAGCAAGAATCTTTCATGCAATATTTTGCATTTGCATAAGAAGATCTCAAACAGCATCCAGCTGAAATGTGCCAGATTTACAAGACTTATTCAATTCCCTTCATGTATTCACATGCTCGTCAAGTGATTCATCAAGCCATCCTCACCATAAAGTGGACAGGTTACCAGCCCAAGTGAATGCAGTTGCTGGATTCTAACCCACAACCCCAGCTGAGCCAGCTAACCTGAGTTGAAAGTGCTGTTAGGGTGTGGACGGGCAGAGGGCTTCAGGGAAACATTGGACTTAGAGCCCAGGTTAACTCTGCAGTGACACCAAACCCTAGTTCTACTCTAGCGCACCCAGAAGTTATCGGGGTCCAGGCAGCAACCACTGTGTGTGGTTCCTGGCCTGTGTTTTACAGGACGTGAGACTGCAGTGGTCCTTTCTCACTCTAACACCTAAAACTTTATAAAACCCAAATCACTAGACAGCCCCCCTGAATGCTGCTATCCAACACAAGGAAAGCCCCCACTATGGAAACATTGCAAAGTTACTCGAGTTTGTTTTGGGCTCTGTGCAAGCCAACCAGACAGGCTTGCTTCATAGATATGCTACACAGCCTCTTCGTCCCACCTGAGAGGGAGACGGAGAGAACTCGCCTCCCACATGATACCCTCTAACTTAGGGACTTCTGGGGACCAGAAGATCATGCCTTCAAGTCGCCTTTTCCACTGACAGCTGTTAATATTTCCTTGCATTGCAGACCCAAGGCCTTAGGTCTCTGTCCTGTGGGGAGGCAGCTACCACTCACCTCATTTTGCAGCTGAAGATGACTAAGAAGTTGCACCTACTCACTTCTGGTATGGCTGGGACTTGAACAGTGTCTCCATTTTTTAAATTAACCTGCTCAACCTGATATGCCCTGTGCCAAGGGCGCCTGACCTTTCCCACCAGCAGCCAAACACATGTTCAAAACTTTGGCAAACTGAACATTTCAAGGCCCGGTGAAGGGAGCCGAACAGCAAAGCCCAGCCTTATCTCTTTAATGGCGCAGAGCGAGGCCTCATTTAGCACGGGACACCATGGCAAGCAATGGGACGACTCACACTGGCCACATAACTGAGTGCAAGAGCACCAAGATCCTGCTCCTTGGCTGCCCCTGTACTGGTTCATTGTAGCTGATGTGGACGGAGCTGGTTGTTAACGCCTTCTCTTGGTCCTAAGCCAGCCTTACTCTATTTGGGTGCCTACTTCCTCCAAGGAGCTGTCCAGCAGGAATTGCCAGAGGGCGCCTTGTCCATCCTCCTCTGCCAGGGGCTAGTGCAGTGGCCAGCTATGTCAGTTCATCCCCGATGGAAATGCCTCTACACGGGTGAGTTCCAGGCAGACAGTGGCCTTTGGTGTGTTCAAAGAGGCCACTCTGCTGCAATTATTCATTCCCATGTTATTTCTTTTACTGCAAAACAGCCTTCATTTTCTGCACACCTAAAGCTGCCGGCCGTCACTGCCGACTGCCCCACAGAGTGCCACTGTCCCAGGGAGCTGTGCACCAGAAAGCATGGGGCCCAGTCTTGGTGTGTGTTGAGCCACCCTTCCCTTGGACCAGGTCACATCATTTGAGCCACCAACACTCCTCCACTCAGGACTGTCCAGGCTCTGCTTGGTCCAGCCCCGCTGTTCTACCCTGGACCATGTATTGAACCACTGCTTCTTATGGCAAGCCATCACCTTTGTCTGGGAGCTCCCGAGACCTAATCATGTGCCATAGGAATCCCTTTCCATTTCAGATTGTGCTAAACATCATTATAGCCCCTGGATCCTTCCATTTAGGGCCATGCCTTGTGGAAATGGAGCTCCTCGCAGTCCCCACACTTGAGGACTGTGGTCACGGGTCCCAGGCATGCTGCCTGCTAGCTTTCTCAACTGCACCGCTCACTTTACATCAAGGGTCTCAAACTTGCAGCCCACGTGCCACATGCAGCCCCTACGATTATTTCCTGCAGCCCACAACAACACAATTGCTATCAATATTTGTAATATTGTTTTATGAAAAGGTTTCAGCGACGCAGCCCCCGGGCTAACGTATCAGTCCTCATGCGGCCCTCAGGGTGATTTGAGTTTGAGACATCTGCTTTAAAGACTTTAATTTACAGAGAATCCACCATTTACACTCATTTAAGCCAGCAAGTGACCGGTGCTCCATGCTGCAGAGGAAGATGGAAAAAGGGTAAATTCCTTCCTGATCCCAAATATGGTGATCGGTTAGACGCTGAGCACATGGGCAAGACCCACCAGACACAGACCTGGGAACGATTCTGTGTAGTAACTCAGCGCCCTTCCAATCTAGGGTCCAATCACCAGCCTTTGGAGATATTTGCAGCTAGCAATCACAGAGGGACCACATGCCATCATAGGCAGGCTCATCATAGCGTCCCCTCGTTAACATTATCAAATGCAGTCCCGAAGCCAGGTAGGCTTCCTGTCCCCACTGCTCACCTCGGAAAGATGTTCCAGATCTTCACTGATGGCTGGAAACCTTTGCCTAATTTCGAGACCCCTTAGACACATGGACCACATGTTGAAAGTCACTGTATTAAAAGACCCAACTCGCTTGCAGTTCTCTAGGCTTGTCTCCTGGACCTAGTGGCAACCAATCTGCACTTATTCCTTTTCTCCTCCAGCCCCCTACCTGGCAGGAGGCCCCCACAGGTACCATCCCTGTAAGTACACACTGTACCCAGGCTGGGCTGCTCTTCCTTCTACATGAAGGCTATTAACTTCATGCATATGGTGCAGCCCCGTACTGGAGGCTGGCTGCCCAGACCCAGTGTGCGGCTGACACGCCACAGGCAGCGTTTCTTCAGCACAGCACCTCTGGATTGGGTCAATGCCTTCCTGCACCCAGGGCTCGGGCCACACAGCCAGGCTCTGCAAAGGCCGAGTTAGCTTCATTTAGCTTCCCTGATGCATCCTGCTCCTTGCCAATTTAAAGATCTCTGGGCACTGCCCATTCCAAGATCCAGCCACTGATCGGAGAGAGAATGCAGGCCTGAGCCTGCCAGACTAATTGGAAGAGCATGGGACCCACATCTGGTAGTTATTGAGCGAGAAAAGCACCAGGAAGAAAGGAAGCGCATATTTCCTCCAACACGAAGGAGCCGAGAGGAATGTCCCACTTTAGAAGGAGGCCCCAGGGCACTGGCCTGTCAGACAGAGGGGCCCCCATCAGGCTGGTCTTTCCCGCCACAGGTCCCTGGGGCACTGGCCTGGCAATCAGGCACTTGCAGCAGCCTCTTTCCCCACCCTCTTGTGAGCTCCTGCCTTTGAGCCTCCACACGGCAGAAACATCACCAAGGCCAGGCACTGTGGCTGTCCCAAAACATAGTTCTTTGTAGACTGCGTGGTCACTGAGCCCAAGTCCACCCTGCCATTTGTGCAGTCATCTACACCTGGGCACAGTGGCGTAACGGCTAGTAATCAGACTGAGAGCATTGTTAGGCCACTTTGCAGCCCCGTGCCACTTTGTAAACCATTCCCCAGATGCCAGGCCAGCACCATTCCCTCTAATTATTCGTAGGCTGTGTGCACAAAGAAATTTCTTTGTGAGCAGTAATATTAGCACTATTGAATTTTTTGTGCGCACTTTATTTTGCTGTGTGTGCACACGTGTGCACAGCTTAGAGGGAACAGTGCAGGCCAGTATCGCTTGGGGAGCGTCATGTAGAAACGCACACCCATCTTGTTCCTTTGACAACCCCCCCAGCGCCCTTCTTATACTCCCACTTGGACCAAGACCACCTTGGTTAATTTGAGGGATGCCAGCTCTAGGTTTACTTCATTCAAGTGCTGCTAATCCACCAGAAACGCCCTGACGTTCCCTCTGAAGGACAGCCAGGTTCTCTGTAAATGCTATAATTGACTGGGAGAGAATGGAGTGGCTCAGCAGAAGGAGCCAGGAGATATGTCCCCAGATGCATACGTGGGTGAGTGCAGAAATAGTGAGGACACAGTAACGCAAGTTGGGGGGCAGACACACTAGCACTGGGGACTCTCATACCCAGGCTAAACTAATCCATGCTCAGCTCTGGGTGTCTGTCACCTGGGTTAACCGTGCCTAGGAGACAGGCAGGAAGAATGTGGGTCAGGACAGAAAAAGAAGGGGCTGGACAGTAGGCAGGAGAGGGTGGGGTCAGGACTAAGCTGTATCTCAGGGAGTCTGGGACCAGTCACAGACACATCTAGAGAGAAATCAGTGCCAGGCTGAGGGCTACCCTAGCCTGTGCTGGACCCAATCTCTGCCCCCACAACTACTGAGCACGGAAAGGGGGGATCCGCACCTCTGGGCTGGGGTTGAAACGGCACAAAGCTAAACAGGGAGTTAGAGACCTGAATGGTTGTTACACACATGCATTTAAAATCAGCATCAGCAATCCTTGCAGATGTTTGCACTGAAATCAAATCTGATATCAAAATCGTCAGTTCTACATACGCTGCAAAGGGGCAGCCGTACTACTCTAGTCTAGCAAAACAAACAAGGGGTCCGGTGGCACTTAAAAGACTAAAAATTTTATTCATCACATGAGCTTTCATGGGAGAAAATCCCATTTCATCAAACACTTTCTATGGAAGGTAACTGAGAAGGCAAATCTGTAGCATTAACCAAAACATGATTAGATCTTAGCGTTCTCTGAATTCAGGCTGTGTTCGTTTTCATTAGGCCAGAAATTCAAATGGTCAAGAAATAGCCTCACTGCTTCTTCCGGCTCTCAAAAGCTTGCTTCTCTGCTTGCTGTTTGGTTTTGTTCGTTGTCTGTTGTGCTGTGATAGATCACAAGATTTGCCAATTAACATTTCATGGCACATAGAGAAGGACTATCAATAAGAATTATTAAAAGAAATGTAATTATTTGAGAACTATTATCAGATAATTTTGGGCACTTTAAGAGGCCAAAGGACGAAGAACGATGAGCAGGCCTGTGCAACGTTAAGAGGCTAACAAAAAATTCTGTGGGCATAAGCTTTCATGGGCTGAAACCCACTTTTTCAGATGACAAACTGGACTCCAGCCCAGAAAAGCATGTTGTTGTACAGGGTCTAGAAAGAGGCTCATAACGACAAGTCCAACACGCGTGGCTTTATTCCGAACGACCGAATGAGAACTGCGAATCCACCAGGTTAGCTCTATCGCAACCCACCATTTCTTACTAAGGGAACTCAATACGCCACACCAGTGTTTCCCAACCACTGCGCCATCAGGTCTGAGCAGATGTGCCACAAAATTTTCTGAAAAATCACCCAAAGAGTGCTGGATTGGCTTATGACTATTCATGAGCTGATTTGGAAACTATCGGGTGGCGCGCCTCAAATTAACTAAATGCAGCAAGGTGCGCCATGGCAGACAAAACGTTGGGGACCAGTGCACGACGCCTATCCCCCAATTTTTTGGCCACGTTTCAAGGGGGCAGCCGTGTGAGTCTAGCTCAGCAAAACAAACACCGGGGCCTGCAACGCCTGACGCATTTATTGACGGCATGAGCTCTCGGGGGAGCGAGAAGGTGGGACTTTCTCCCCTGAAAGTTCACACCATCACTAAGTTTGTTGGCCTGTAGGTGAGTCTCCAAGGGGCGACACCCAGGAGGCTCCTCGCCCCGCTGAAGCCACAGGAACCCGCCCCCAGCCCTTGGCCAATGCACACTGCGGGGGGGGCGGGGCTCCCCTCAGGAGTTGACCCTGGGCCGCTGGGGGCGGGGCTGGCGGGAGGCTCCCGCCACGTGACTCAGCCGCGCCACGGGAGCTGGGCGGGCTCGGCCGCCAGGGGGCAGCGCGCGTGACGTGGTCTCCCGACCCCGCCCCCTGCATCCGGGAACCTTCCTCGCGCACGGCCCCGCACGCGACGGGAGCGCGCACGCCCGGCCGGGGTGACGTCACCGCGCGCGGCGGGCGGGGGCCGGGCGCCATGGAGCGCGGCGCGGGGCCCGGGTACGAGGAGGCGGCGGAGCGGGCGCGGGCCCGGCAGCAGGCGCGGCACTACCAGCTCCTCTCCGAGCTGCAGGCCCTCGTCAAGGCGCTGCCCAGGTGAGCCGCCGCCCGTGGGGGGTCTCCCCTCCCGCCGCTCCCCTCAGCGCCCGGGCAGCCCGCCCCATAGCCCCGCCCCCTTCGCTCAGCCCCGCCCCTTCTCATAGCCCCGCCCCCTTCGCGCGCAGCCACGCCCCGTGCCTGTAGCCACGCCCCCTCCAGTCCCAGCCACGCCCCTTCCATTCTCAGCCCTGTCCCTCCGCTCATAGCCCCGCCCCTTTCGCGCGCAGCCACGCCTTGTGCCTGTAGCCACGCCCCCTCCCGTCGCAGTCCCGCCCACACGCCCATAGCCACGCCCTCTCCAGTCCCAGCCACGCCCCTTCCATTCTCAGCCCCGTCCCTCCGCTCATAGCCCCGCCCCCTTCGCGCACAGCCACGGCTTGTGCCCATAGCCACGCCCCTTCCATTCTCAGCTCCGCCCCTTCTGCTGACACAGCCACGCCCCTGCGCCCATTGCCCCGCCCCTTCCAGTCACAGTCACAGTCCCACTCCTGCCCCCAGCCCCGCCCTCCCAGCCCTGCCCCGCCCTCCAGTCTTAGCCCCGCCCCCCGTCAGGGCCGTGCCCTGCCTGACACACACAGTGTGGGGGGCTCCCCCCATTCCTCCGCCTCTCACGTGCAGCCCCCCCCCGTTTCTCTCTCGCGTGCATTCACACAGAGGGGCCTCCTTGGCTGCCCCAGGCGCACACAGCCCTTTTCTTGCCCTTTCTCCATAGCTCCTGCCAGCAGCGCTTGTCTTACACCATCCTCAGCGACCTGGCCCTGGCGCTGATCGACGGGACCGTCTTCGAGATCGTTCAGGGCCTGCTGGAGATCCAGCACCTGACCGAGAAGAACCTGTACAACCAGCGCCTGAAGCTGCACAGCGAGCATCGAGGTGAGGGGGAGCGCCGAGCGGGCTGCTCGGTAGTCCCCTCGCTCCGGGCGTTCGCTCCCCGTCCCACCCTCGCCTTGCTTAATAAACGGTTGTCTTGACTGCATTTGCTTTGCGGAGCAGGTGCTCCGTGTTCTGCACCTGGCAGTGGTGGGGTCAGATTGTAGAGATGGATAGCTGCAGTTTTGGGGGAGAAGAAATGATGCCTGGCATCCTGCTATAAAGGGGTGACAGCCCCAGCACAAGCCCCTGTGGCAACCCAACAAACGCGTCGAGTGTGTGCTTTTGGCAGGGGTGTCTGGAGCATTTCTCCGGTCCTTTTCAGGGTGCATGCACAGGATTATGCCACAGAGTCAATCCTCTTATGCGGGCTGAAAAACAAACATCATTCCTAAATGGAAAATGAGCCACGCTAGTGAAAGCACTCAGTCTCACCGTGGGTAGCAAACCGATTCAAAAGCAGATGGACAGAATTATGACGTTCAGACACCTTGATGAGCAAATTAGGGTGATGGTTGCTCTTCTGTGCTTTGCCTCCAGGGTCTCCGCTTCCTCCCCAGGAGCGTCTCTGCTCCTGACAGGAGTGGATTATTGAAAGCGGAGTTCTCTGAAATATGATGTTTCACTTCCAAAGCCTTCTGCTGTGAATTGGGGAAATGCTGAATGTGACTGCCTTGCCTCTGGTCATTGTAGGCGTAGAGTCTAACTTGGGAGGACAAAACTGGCTCATAGCTTAGGTACCTGCAATTTTACTTTTGGTTGCCAGAGGGTGCTCCTCCATTACATTTCTGCAGTGAAGCTAGGCGACGGGCTGCTAAAACGAAACATGTTATTTGTCCTGGCCTGGTCTGACTTTGTCTTTGTTATTACTTATTGTGCCAGTGCTCAAGCAAGAAATGCTCCACAGACACAAGGAGGCCCAGCAATCCTGCAAACCTCACAACCTTCCACTTCTCAAAGCAGCTCAGCAGCGGGAGCTGGAGGTGAGGCTTTTAATAGCACATTCTTCTTCACGGTTTGCTGGAGCTGTTCCTGCTGCTGCAGATTGCGGCCTTGTTCCAGTGGACTGTGTCCTTCATAAAAACTGGTGAAGCCCCGTTTAACTGTTGAGCACAAACACTGAAGCCAGTTCTGACCTCAGTCTGGAGACCTATGAGTTAGACTCCTGGCTGTTGGCCCTGATGATCAGAGAGGCCCTAACCAAGTTATTTCTCCCTCATTGTCAGTCAGTAAGTGGTGATGATTGAACCCTGTTGTGTGCTCTAGACCACCACTCCCAGGGATCTATCCTGAGAAGTCACTCAAAAAGGTGAGAGGAATTATCTGTGTACTGTGACCTATTGCAGATACCATGGAAACGCTGTTAGGGTCTCCGTATTAGTTACTGAAGTACAGGAAATCCAGCACTGCCTGCTTCTGCCTTGGCTGCTAGACCACTAGAAAGGCCCGAGCAGAAGCAGAATCAGGTGGGAATCTTGGTGTTCTTACTGAGCATGTCCGTTGCCCAGAAAGTCCCGTGTCGGGTTGTTCCTTTGTTTAGACTCTACTCTTATTTCTCTTCTGTCATGCTAAACCTTTCATTGTCACGTAGGAAGTTCGCTTACTGTAATTATTGTTTGACATGGCCTCTGCTGCTTGCCATCTGTGCACGACACCTCAGCCTGTTTGCCCACTGCTCTGGTTAGAGCAGCTGTCACTGTACTACGTCCACACTGTGCTCTTTGTGCTGACGGCCGATCCAAGGGTAGATTGACTTGTCACAGCCTTTCTTGGCTTTAGAGCACCTAGTGGTTGCAATAGAAACTGGTTCTTGAGCCTTTTTTGGGTAGGTCTCTGTGCTCCTACAATAACTCCTTTGCTTTGGTGGGTGCTGGTGTTTCCCAGAACAGTCCTCACTGTTTTTCTCCTTCCTTAAACGCTTGTAACCTTCCTCCAGATGACCACCATGTTTGATCTGTCCTGGGTTTTTTTCCTGTCAGACACTACTAGGACTGAATTTCCTTCCCCTTTTGTGTCTTGTGATTTTTGTGTGTGTAGTGTTTTGGGAGTAAGATTATATTCACCAACAACTGCTAAGATGGTATTTTACTAGTCAGAGCTGCGCTCTGAATGTTTTTAAAAGGTCTATTGAAATCCGTTCTAATAATATGTTAACTTGATGTTTAGGGCTTTCAGAAATGTGGCCAGGTGTCTCTATCTGTAAACATATGTCATTGCACAACACGGAAAGATTCAATAAAGAATGACTATCCTGTTACAGAACAGGACATTTTGTGTCAGGTTTTCCCAGACCTTAGACTTAAAACGTTTAACCCTTACAGGGCTGAATCCAAGTATGGGTTCAAACAAGCTATTTGTGCTCAAAAATAAGGGGAGTTCTAATCATAAATAAAATTTTCCCTCTGATTAAGTAGGTCTGTCACAGCCTTCTAAAGACTGTCTCTTGTCAATGTGTTTTGTTGGACGCCTCAGCTTTCTTCTCAGGCTTTTCAGACATTTTGAGCTCCATTCTCAAGCTCTGGTTCCTCTTCAGGACCGGACCTCTGTCCCTCCTTGGTGAAATGAGGCTAGTGCCTCCTTCCCTTTCAAGTGGTTGGGCTGATGTTTGTCAAATGCTGGTAGCCTAAAAGGCCCGTGTTACTTCTGAGTGTGTCACTCTTCCCTAGATAAGACTGATGTGAAAATTCCTTCTGGAGCAATACTGCCTTGCTCTTGTGAGTGGGTTGATCTCTCCCCAGCGGCTGCAGTTCCCGCAAAGCATCAGTTTGTGGATGCAGAGGTAGCAGTGACTAAATTGGGCTTCCTGTTAGAAAACCAGGGTTCAGGGGAATTAGGTCTGTGAACAAATCCACTCCAAGGCCTAGTTCGACTGCTCAAGACGTGAATGCATCTAGTCTTGGTGCTCTGCTAGAGAAAAGCTAGTTGGAGAGTAACAGGAGCAAGAACGTGAAACTTTCTCGGCTCTAGATTCCTAGTGTCTCCCTCTCCCCCTGCCCCCTTTTTCATTTCTTAGGCTGTGGAACAGCGTATTCGAGAGGAACAGAGACTGATGGATGAGAAAATAGTCTTCGAACTGGACCAGAAAGTAGTTGACCAACAGAGCACCCTGGAGAAAGCTGGAGTGTCTGGATTTTACGTTACTACAAACCCACAGGTCTGTATGGGGCCGGGGAGTTCAAGATTTGGATATTCTTATGAGCGGTTAGCATCCTTTTGTTTGAGGCTGCAATTTCCACCATTTCTATGAAATTGTGATAGATGGTTTGCAATGTCTCATGTGACTCAGGAGTCCAAGCTGAGATTTGCGTAATCTTTGTCTGTTACCGCAAACACGTGTCTGAGTTGGGAGCTGTTTGCTTCCTACAAGCTCTTTTCTCTTCAAGCTGTAGGAACCATCCCCTGTTGTGGCCTTTGATTCCCTGATGGAAACAATGGTGCCACGTGTTATCATGTGGCAGGGTTTTCCATCAGTTCAGGTCAGTTCCAAGTGCCTTCATCTTTCCCTGTCATGTATCATTACGGTGAAGCTTGGGATGTCCCATTCTTCCCTCTGATAGCTCCCCATATAGTTAGTCCTTAGGTACGTGTCCATCTTCCACCCTGCTTAGATGGCTCAGCCAACACAGTCATCTTTGCTGTCACTACTGAAGACGGTGGCAGCCTTTCTAGTGTGAACATTTAGTTCCTCGTGCAGTTGGTAGTCACTGGAGAACCTTTATAGCTGGACTTTTGGACTGCTTCGCATTTAAGGTGACTAAAGAATCTTGTGGAACCCCCTGTCCTAATACAACCATTTGCTTAATGCTGATGGGGAAAGCAAACGCCTGACAAGAACTTAAAAGGCAGTCCAGTTAAGGGTGGGAACAGGAGGAGGGAGGCATCTCACACACCAGTATGCAGAAGGGGAGTGGAGGAAGTGTAGCTAAGAAGATCTGAGTGTGAAACCACAGATCCTGGCCGGGGATTCAAGGGCAGCATGGTAAATATTTTTAATGTGTTTTTTGAAAATGGCTAAATGCCATATTGACAGTGGCCTTCAGCCAGATGAAGTTGGCTTTATAGTTGGAGTTCAGAAAATCTGTGTTCAGTTCCTGACTGTGTGGCCTTGGGTCAGTCACTTAATTTCTGTTCCTGTTCCTCATCTGTACAGTGAGATAGTAATTCCCTTTTCTCATCCTGTCTATTTAGATTGTAGTTTTCTTGAGACAGGGACTGCCTCTTACTGTGTGATGGTGGTTTTTACAGTGCCTGGCACAGAGGAGGCCCAGATGTTGGTTGCAGTCTCTAGCTGCTGCCATAATAGAAATAGCCAATTGTTTTCCATAAAAACAACCAAGGAGTCCTGTGGCATCTGACAGAGTGGGATTTTCTCCCATGAAAGCTCGTGCTATAAATCAGGGGTCTCAAACTCAAATCACCATGAGGGCTGCATGAGGACTAGTACCTTAGCCCAAGGGCCACACCACTGAAACCATTTCATGCAAAAATATTGCAAATATTGGTAACTATAGCATCATTGTGGGCTGCAGGAAATAGCTTTAAGAGCCGTGTGTTTGAGATCCCTGCAATAAATCAGTTTGCTAGTCTTTAAGTGCCACAGGACTCCTTTTTTGTTTTACTGAACTAGACTGATATGGCTTGCCCTTTGGATCTTGTTTTCCATAGATTTCTTTGTGTAATCATCAGATCCTTTTCCAGTTTGCTGCACTAGTATTTCTGAAAAATACAGAAATAGGATTTATTTGTATCACTATAGTTCCTAGATGGTTTAGTCATGGACCAGTGCCCCACTGTGCTAGGTGCTGTACAAAAGCAGTACAAAAAGGTGCACCCACCACCCCAAGACATTTCAGTCTAAGTAGGACAGGAAACAACAGATGGAGACAGACGGGGAATAACACAGTATCGGTCAGCAGTGGTCTCAACATACCAGAGGCCTAACCATTGTCATGTTTGTCATAGGTATCTCAGAAAAGGAAATGTGTCAGAAGTGTTTTGAAGAAGGCTAATGGGTAGCTTTGTAGTTACTTATAGGGAGCTCCTCACCTCTGGGTCATGGAGTAGTGTACTCTCATGGCAAACAAGTAATAACCCAGCCAGAGCCAAAACCTCAGTGATCATATCACCTCCCTCTTTTAGGGGCATTTTAACTTTTAAGTTTTTAATGGAAAGTGTCACCTGAGTCCCTGTGCATGCTGCATAATCAAAAGGTGGCAGAGACTCCAAGTCACTATGTCCCCTCAGCTGGTGTGGTGTCAAAAAAGCAATGGGAGAGGAAAGAACCTTCATATGGTGTTTGGGTCTCAAAGCAGCAGCTCCCAGTTTGCCTCTTGTCTCGTGGTGATACACCTCATGCTTTGTGCATGTGTCTAAACCAGAAGAGGCCTTAGTTCTGTCATTTCCTTAGTGTGACTGGCCGTCAGTGTGCACTGCAGATCAGGTTCTCCCGCTGCAGCTCTTGCTACCAGCCAGTGTCAGAGAAATGTGACCAACTAATATTTCCCCTTCGCAGGAACTGACTTTACAGATGAACTTGTTAGAGCTGATTCGGAAGCTGCAGCAGAAGGAGTCACAGCCAGAGAAGGCGTTTTCCTGAGCAGGACACGGCTCTTCCTTTTCCAGAATTTCACTCTGAACATCACACTAAAGGAAAGACTAGTTAAGTCATTTGCTCTGTAATATCAGACAGGAGCCATTGGTCACTAAGTGTAAATAGCTGAAATTATTAGATGCCCTTTTTTCCAGAGGCCAGGAAGAGCAGAGGGGGCAGTTGGAGAGTGTTGTGCTCCCCGCACAAAGCGTTAGTTCTGATTTCCTGTAGGCTCACCACCTAACTCCTCGATTACAGCTGCCAAGGAACATCCAGTGTCCGCCACGCTGAGATTTAGCGAATATGACCCATAATTTGTGGTCTCTGAATAAGAAAATGAAGTTTCAGTGGGCAATGAGTCAGCCTGTAGTCCACACACTTTGCTGGTGTGATGTGTGGAAAATAACGCTCACAAGGCCCGAGCCAGAGTCTCCAGGCACTTGAGCATGTGTATGAGTGCAGCGTTGGCATGGGTTTTATTAACATAGGAGACTTGAGCATGCTCAGAATGATGCTGGCACCCAGCATTGAAGGCGTTTGAGTGCCCTCCCTCTGGAAAGCAGGGAAGAGACTGTAACATCTTAGTGACTTGCATGTGTCTGAGTGAATCGCTCTGGATCAGTGAATGGTAGCAGTCACTCCATCTCACTCTCCTTGCTCCTCGGAGCAGGGGTGCGTGTCTCACAGGTACAAGCTCCAAAGAACGGGTCTGCATTTAATAGCTGCTGGTGTCAGAGGCAGGAACTGGCCTTTCTAAAAGCTGGCATATGGCTGGCGTCAGCACTCCTCCCCCAAAGTAGCCTCTGGGGAGATAACACAGGTTTCCAGTCACTGTGAGCTGCCGCTTCACTTCTCCTACCTGCAGGAGAAGGCCAAGTTGTGTCTGCCTGCTCAGCTGTGAAGGCAGATGTGCACTTTGCCTGCAGAGCCTAAGCCTGTCAAGGTCTGTAAGGGGAAAACTAAGGGTTATGTTACTTTAATGCCAGCTTCACAATGTTTAGAAATAAATAATTCATCTGCAATTCATGTCTGGTTCTTGGATTCCATTTCCAGCTATCTGATACTCTAACGGATGTTCTGACCGTTGGGCACCATCAAAAGATGGCAATGGCCATTTAAAAGAAATGGGTTAAGGTTGTGCCCCGGTGGCTGATCGGCTGCCTCTACCTTGGGTTTTAACAGGTAAAAAAGCATTAGGTAAGAGCTGCAAAGATCTGAAAGAAGCTCTGGGTCTCCCTCCGGGGGGCGTATTGTAGTAAGTTTATATAGCACAAGGGAGCAGCAGTTGTATGTGTGAGGTGACAGCTATTAATACACTTTGCAGAGCTCTCAGAGCTAGGGCTGCATACAGGGAGTGCGACTACCCATCACCAACCAGGCAGAACAGTCCAGGTCACGCTCCTGCGCTACACGACTCCAGGACAGCAATTACGCAGGATCCTCTGCAGTGCTATTCCATGCCCAGGTGAGATGGGCTATATAGCCCCTCCATTGCCATGCAGCTGTCCCTGCTCCTCCATTCCTTCCCTTAACCCCCCTACCCCTGTGGCCTTACCCCTGGCCAGTCAGAAGCTGGGACTGTGCAGTAAGAGTGACCAAGAGAGCTCAAGAGAGCCCTGGACAATCCACCTGCCCTGTGCAGTGCATTTGGTGCAGGAAGGGGAACCTGCCAGAGCCTGCTTTCAGGCACCCTAGTTGCACCACCTGAGAATGAGTGGAGGGCCTGGAGCTTCCCACTGTGGCCCAGGTTTCCTCAGCTCTTGCCAGCACTTGGCTCCAGCTTCCAGCCTGGGAGAAAGGAGGAACGGGAAGGAGGGCTTCTTCATGCATCCTCCTTTTGAAAAGTGGTCACCCTAGGCCAGGGGTCTGCAACCTGTGGCTCCAGAGCTGCATGTGACTCTTTTGCTGCCCTCTTGCAGTTTCAGCCACCAGGGGTGTCCTGCAGGCAGCCCACACTTGGCTCCGGATCCCCCTCCTGGTGCCTGGCTACAGGGACCCTGCAGCAGGTGCCCTGGCTCAGTTCCCCTCTGACCAGCACCACCACCACCACCAAGAGGCTGCACCCATTGTGGCTCTCAAAACACTTGGTTATTGAAGGAATTTCTTTTTTTTAAATTGCTCTTCTTATCTTTCGGATTGTTGACCCCTTCCCTAGGGCCAGGCACTGACAGTTGGGCAGCCTGTCTTACTGGAGGCATCGCAATGTAAGACAAGTGGCTGTGCATGCAGGTGAGAGGGACAAGGGTCACAGCTGAAGCCCGGAGGCCTGGGTACTTGTGGATTGGAGAAAGGGCAGGATGAGAACCTTGGCATGGACAGAAAGCAGGACTCGGGAGAGGGACTCTTAAGAACAGGTGGGGGAGAGCTATGAGGGCAAGGAGAGATGGGAAATAGGGCTGATAAGTGGGATAGGCTTCCCACCCTGACTCCCCCTGCCTCAGGTGGCATGGGACGAGGTCTCTGCTCCCTCTGAGACAGACACCTATGGCAACAGTCCCTGCCTCAGCATCTGGTGTGTATCAGTGTGTGTGGCCAGCCAGGTGCCTTTTCCTCACACTCACCGTTCCTTGGTGGCCTCGGGCTGAGGCAGCTCTGTGGTGCCATGCGTCATGGTATTAACTCTCAGTAAGGGAAAAGTGCATGAATTGCACTAGGTTTGTGTCTTTCACCTTTCCCGTGAAACCTCTCCAGCTGGAGACTGACAGTTTTTACTGGTGTGCCCTCATGAAGTGCCTGGGAGCTGGAGCTACAGTGTCTGTGTGTTAATCTGGGCCTGTGGCCCAGGGAAGGCAGGGGCTGGTGCCACAGGAGAGCAGATATATTCCTGCTGCTGCATAGACTTGATCCTTAAGGGATCACCTGCTAGTCTCCTTGTGTCATCACATCTGCACTACACCACCTGAACTCCCATGTAGACAGTGTGACAAGAGAGAGCGGCCGGGAAAAATTTCTAACCAGCCAAAGCCATGGACTGACCATTATTAATAAATAGGGTTAATGTCAGCGCCTTGGTTACAAGCTGATCCCCAGAGCAAAGCCACAACACAAGAGTGACACACCACTACATTGGCCTTAGCGGCCCTGGTGTGGTACATTTCACGCAACACAAGCACCAGGGCATGGCAAGTGGGCACCAAAAGAGCATTGAGTCATGAGAGCATGTAAAGGAGCCACCTCTGGTGGTCACAGCAAATTCACAGCGACCTGAGGGAAATCAGCGCTGCAGAGCTGGCCCATGGGTTTCTCCCCTTGACTAGCCCTCAGCCAAAGTAGGCAAACAGCCAGGATGTAAGCCTGTTGCCCCTTTCTTTGCTCCCCATCTCCTGCCTCCCGCAAACTCTTCCCAGTGCTCTTGGAGAATGTCCCTCAGCCATGGCGCCTGGGGAGGAAGTTTTGCTTCAAAGCCTCACAGTTGGGCTCATGGGCACACGTTCATTGCCTCCTAATAAATAATAACAGCTTGCACCCAAAGCTCCCTAAGTAACAATTCCATCCTCGCAGGTAAAAGAAGCTCAGGCTTCCAGGTAAAAGCGGCTCAAGCTTGCCCCACCTGCCCCTCATTCTGTGCCAGAGCCCTTCGGGGCACGGGCCAGCAGACAGGACCACTCTTGGTATGCAGCGGCATAGGGCAGGGCCGAGTACAATAAAAGCCTCCACGCTCCAGCTGGACGCTGGCCTAGCCTCAGAGTTATGCTGGTGCTGGGCTCAGCACAGCAAGCTGATAGCTGGGCCAAAGCTGGGTGCATGACAGTGGGAGCTGGCGTGTGCAGGGGTCATGCTCACAGGCCCTTGCACAGCAGAAAGCCTTAGCAACACTGGGACTAAGCTGATCTGTTTTGAAAAAGTTTCTGCAGCTAGACAGCAAAGGCCAAGAGCTGAGTGATTTAAGGTAGAAGCCTTCTTCTTGGACTAATGCGTAAATGACCCCCTCCTTGGCTGAATTACACTGAAAATGCCTGTTTTGTAAAGGAGGTGCTTCACATTAACAAGAAGGGGGCACATAATTCAAAGAACTCTAGGATTCATCTTGGGGCACACGTCAGACCAGGGCTATGGACTTGGACTCAGGGACCTGCATAGGAACTTCCTCTACCTCTTAATCTATGCTGGCTCCAGGGCAGGGATTAGCTGTCCTGTGTGTCATGCAGCAGTGAGCCTTGCAGCATAACTTGCCCCCGGGTGGCTGGGGGAGCTATGCGGGTCAGGTCAAGCAGCCCAATGGCCAGGAATGAATGATCTGAGTTGAACCCTGCAGGTGGGATGTGCTATTTCACTGCACCATTGTCTGGAAATGAATCAATTGTCTAGAAAGCAGTTGTCTGGGACTAGCTCATAAAGGGCTTTCTGCTCCCTTGGCACTTGTCCCTCTCTGTGTCCAAATGAAGGCCTAGGCACTGCGGAAGTACAGTTACACTAATTGTCCCATTTAAGGCAATGGAACAACAAGTGCTTCCCTGGGGAATGCCAGCTGCTGCCCATAAGCATGATTGTCTGGGCCAAAAACCCAGGAAAGCTAAGTGGCAGTGTCCAGATAGCATGCGCTTGCAGAACTTTGCATGTTGTAGCATTTTTTTTACACTCACCAGCTAACTAACCCCACATATCCACAGCAGAATCATCAGCCGTCTTTTAGTAGGGGGTGAGATGCAGGGAGAAGGAACGCAAAGTCCCGACTCCCAGCACCACGCTCACTGGCGTGGTGCCCCTAGGCTGCCTGATGGAGACCCTTCAGCATAGGCTGTGGGTCACAGGAAAGGACGGTGGGCTGTGATGGGAATGGCTCCATTGGCACTGCTGCCCCACTGACATTTCAAGAGGGGCAGGGCCCAACTCCAGAAACAGGCCCCCTCTGTTGCTGGGTTTTGCAGGAGATCGGGGGAACCAGTGGGGAAAATGAGACTTACATGGTACTAAGAGAAGGGCTGGAAGTAGGGAGCTAAAAGCCAGATACCTGTGTGCCATGGCATAGGAAAGGAGGGAGCTGGCACCTCCATAGTGGATTTGCTGTGAGTGCCAAGTGGAAAGCGGGTGTATCAAAGTCTTGTGTCCAGAAAACAGAGCTTGCTCAGGGTCTTCTGCAAAGGAAAGTGGTGGTGGTGGGACACCATCACTCAAGATTTAGCAGTCAATGGCATCATCTGTTGGCTTCTTCAGTCGCCATGTCTGGCAGCCCGGTCACAGGCTGGGAGTTGGGCTGAACTGCTTGCACCGTCTCCTCCAGGCTGCCGCTGGGGAAGACCACGTAGCGGGTGCTGGTTTCATGTGACGCAGCCTCACGCAGGTTCTCCTTGCTGTGCCAGATGCCGTAACCGAAGTAGACCAGAAGGCCTGTCGCAGCAGAGAAAAAGAGAGTTTCAGCTGCTAGGACAAATGAAGAAAGAACTGAGAAGAAAAGTGGAGGGCTATCATGTCTGGATCAGCAAGGGTGAGTGGGAAAGAGACACGCACGCACACCGCCACCATATGTGAGGGAGGCTTTGAGTAGGAAGGAAAGGGAAAACAAAAGCAGACCCAACAACAGTGCTTCAGAGTCTCACCTGCTCCCACCCACCTACTCAACCACCTAGCGTGTGCCATGGCCCATTGTCTGTGGTCCTTTTGCAAGCTTCAGACCATGTGCCATTGTCTCTTTATAAGGGTCTCCAATGTGGCAGTATCCACACGCCCTTCTGGAAAGTTAAAACCAAATGACCCCAGACTGTGGCCCTGATTTCCCTGCCTCCTTGCTCAGAGCTGCCAGGGCTCTGCACTGATTTTTAGTTGTTTTCCATTTTGAAGCCAACCATCATTCCTTTGTCCTATGAAAGTGAGTTGCATTTTTCTCAGACGTTCAGGTTACAACTCAGCAAAGCAGCCTTCCACTCCACCAGGGCCCCAGCCAGTCATTCCCCTGGCCCCAACATTCCTGGGGACCTAGCAATGCCCTCTTCCCCTGGTCCCCCTCTGCTGTGAGCAAGTTAGACTGGTGGTTTTGTTTCCACTGGGCCACACAGTTGCTGTTGGACTTCCTCCTCTTCTCAACAGCCTTTGGATGTTGTGTGGGAGCTACCAATTGTTGGCTGAGTTCCCTTAGTGGCATAGGCTGAAGTCAACTGCCCGGCTTTTCCCCCGTATAGCCTTACCTGCATCCGACTCCCTAGTCAGTCAAACATTTTCTATGCTTTCTTATGGGGAGAGCTTGTATGAACCCGTCCAGCATCACCATGGAGATCACCAGCACCTCAGGCGAGCCTGGGCCTGTGCCTCAGTGGAGTTAATGCCACTGACGCAAGCACCTGAACTCACCTAAGATCATCCAGACGGAGAATCGAAGCCAGGTCATGTAGCTAAGCTTCAGCATGAGATAGATGTTGAGGAGGATGCTCAGTGAGGGCGTGAGCGGCACAAGCGGTAACTAGAGGGCAAAGAGCAGCCAGTGATGAGGACAGAGAACAGCTAGGACAGCAGCCACATGCAAAGGTCACCAAGGGTAGACACCTGCTGCTGAGAAAAATCCTGTGGCCTTAATGCTTTGCTGACCTTTCCTCGCCTTCTGCTGTTTGCATTGAGAGTAATGATATTGTAAGGGAGTGTGACTGCCCTTCATGGTTTGCTTATTAGGATGAAACGGGCCTGGGGCAAGCGGGTGACCCTAAGTCCTTGGGTTACCCGGTTTGCTAGACTACGGAATTCGTTTCATAGAGGAAGCCTAACAGAAGCCGTTAAGCTAAAGGCTAGGTTCTAGTTAGGACAGTATAGGCCTAAAGAAATATGGTAACCTTAGGTCATAATTTTTCAGTTGCATTCAGAGAAGGTAAACAGGGCCAATTCAAAGGGCTTCATGCCCCTACTACCACCAATGTGCAGCCCTACCTGGCCTGTCTGGTGCTGGGGCAGGGCAGGGTCTGGGGCTGAGAGCCCCTCCCCAATTTGTGCTGCAAGGGTCCCTCTGGGGGAGAGGCAGGGCCAGGGTGTTGCTTTTGGCTGTACTAAATTCCACATTTTTATGGTCCCAGCTCACCAAGGGAACCAGAGGGCTCCATGTACCTAACCCATCGTTACTCCCCGTTCCCCCAATGTGGGTGTTCTCCTCACTCATTACCTATGTGTATTTCTGTCGCCTTACAGATCTTCAGTAAAAGACATCGGAAAGCCCTGAGCACAGAACAGAGCCCTGAAAAAGTGCTTTTCAAACGGAGGGGAATCCAGCCCCAACTGGGCACCCATGACAACGCAGAAATCGCTTGGTCTCTGCTGGTAACTGAACCAAGGTCCCCTGAGGCCCAACCACACACTTTCTCCACAAGTTCAGCTTTCCCCTCTCCTGCAGACATTACTGTACAAGGGCCACGCCAGCCTCCCCCAGGCCACAACCACCGACGAGCATGGGAGAAGCAGGCAGGTACCTGAAAGGTCTGGGTGTCCCGCTGCTGCTCATGGACCCAAATGAGCAACAAGCTGAGCAGAAAGGCCAGGCCGAAGACCAGCAGAAGCAGGGAGTAGCTCCACGTCGGCAGGTGAAGATGGGTGTTGCCGAACACCAGGACGGAGCACAGGCATATGGCAGACACCATCAAGGTAACCACAGCCACGGTGACAACCTCGCCAGGGTAGAAGTCGCTGAGGAACTCCAAGTAGGGTTCAAAAGTGGCTTTCAGCTGCCCTGGTTCCCGGGGCTCTTTGGCTTTGCTGGTGCCCACCAGCTGCAGCTTATCAGAGAAGGATTCGTATTCCTTGGGCTCACTGGGGCCAGGACTGGGCTGGCTCCCCGGAGGCTGAGAGGGAACTGCTGACTTCTGCTGCTGAAAGCGCAGCACAATGATGCTGGCTGCCACAAAGGTGTAGGCCAGCAAAGTGCCGATGGACAGGAACTGCACCAGGGCTTCCAGGTCGAAGACGAGGGCCATCAGGGCCATGAGCACCCCAAAGACGACGATGGCGATGACAGGCACCTGCGTGCGGGGGTGCACTCTGGAGAACACTCGGAAAAAGAGCCCGTCCTCCGCCATGGCGTAAACAATTCTGGGGAGGGAGAAGAGGTTGCTCAGCAGAACCGTGTTCATCGCTGGGGGGTGGGGAGGAGAGAGAGAGGGATACAAGATGAGACTCAGAGCCACATGCTGGAAACTTCCCACACCAACCTTGCACCTCCACCCAGGAACCAGGCAGCAGCACCATTCCTGAACTGCGTGTCAGGGGATCTCTTGGATGCCCTCTCTCCCTTGGGGAGGCCACATTCAGATTCCTGCCTACCCCATTGGTGGCTGTTGCGCCAAAGAGGTTTTCCCTGAGCAAGAGCAAGGAAACGTGGTACAGCAAGGGCCCAGGAGCCCCAGAGAAATACTTGATGGCGGGGAGAGAGTCCTGGATGGAATCCTTATTCCTCAGCACCCGACACAGGCCAACAGGCAACCCCAGATAACGGGAGCGGTTTAAAGGAGAGGGAACCTCCAAGGAGGAGGACTTAGCTTGTGCTGAAAGACAGCGCACAGCTCTTCCTATGTCCAGTCAGGGGAAACAGGGCAGAGCAGTTTAGTGACTCGACCAAGGTGACACTGTGAGTCAGTGGCAAATCTGGGCATGGAACCTAGGACTCTGGGCATTAACTCGTAGCTTTGAGGCTATTGCTCAGACTCTAGGAACATGCCGTGCATTTCCTGAGACGGTACTTCTTTCACATACCCTGCTCGCCCAGGGACTGGGGCACTGGCTGTGTGGATGTGAGGTTTCAGCCCGTCCATACTTACCGCAGATGGAACCAGCAGCCACTATAAACCCTGCCCACGAATATCCCCTTCTGTAAAAGGCATCTGCCAGGGCAGAGTCAGGGTCCAGGCTGTGCCAGGGTACCAACAGCGTCAGCACCATGGACACCAGGATATAGGCCCCCGTGGCCAGGCCCAGGGAGATGGCAGTCGCTCTGGGAACAGCCCTCTGGGGATTCCTGGCTTCTTCACTTGAGGCCGCGATGACATCAAAACCTACAAAGGCATAGAAGCAGGTGGCAGTGCCCGCCATGATGCCTGACAGGCCATATGGCGCAAAGCCCCCTTCCCGGGCACTCCAGTTTTGAGGCTTGGCAAGAATGAATCCCATGATGAGAATGAAGAGGATCACCCCCAGGCTGATGGCCGAGAAGACATGGTTAAGCCAGGAGGACACTTTGGCCCCGAAGGAGATGAATGCTGTAGCTATCAGAAGGATGCCTGCTGCCAGGAAGTCTGGGTAATGTGCTAAGAACGGCATCTGCCAGGTGCCAATGTGGATCTCTGTGAAGTTTTTTATTTTGTGATTAAATATGGAATCCAGATAGCCGCTCCATGCCCTGGCCACTGCCGCGCCCCCGATCATGTACTCCAGGAGTATGTTCCAGCCAATCAGGAAGGCCCAGATCTCACCCATGGAGACGTAGGTGAACATGTAGGCGGAGCCAGTCTTGGGCACCCGTGCGCCAAACTCGGCATAGCAGAGCGCTGCCAGCAGAGAGGCAAAGCCAGCAATGATGAACGAGACAATGACCGCGGGGCCAGCTATCTCCTTGGCTACCGTGCCTGTGAGGACATACAGGCCGGAGCCAACCATGCCCCCTATGCCCAGAAGGGTCAGGTCAATGGTGGAGAGGCATCTGTTGAAGGTCGTCTCCATCATGTCATCCTCCAGAGTTTTCACCCGGTTGAGCTTCTGGCAGAAACGGGTTAGGTCCGCGGAGCGGGGCAGCCAGCCTGCCATCTCAGGTGGAGAGCCCTGCCTTCAGCAGGGATTGCAGAAGGATGAAGGGGGCAAATCCACGTGTCCTGCAGAAATCTCCACGTCAGAAACCTAGTGAGGAATAAAAACAGGTTGGACCAGCCCCTCCTGGCCACGCGTGGCCCAAACATGGGCCACTCCCACTCCTCCATCCCACAAGCACAGGTGGCCACACTAGATCAGGTACAACAAGCACTAGTCTGGCTTTCAATTGTGTAACACCCAGGCGCACATGACCACCAATATGTCTCTCCAAACAGGTACCAGCAGGCGGTAACTGCCGTGAGGGCTCAGAAAGGTCTCTAGCAGGGCTCCACGTTCCTCTGGGTCCAATTGTCCAGGGACTCAGGCCTGCCACTGCTGTTCCTCGAGGAACCACGCCGATTATGGTGACTGTACAGTGGGCACTCTCTGACAAAGCAACCAAGGGAAGCGGGGAAGAATTATTTATTTTTTGACACCCTCTTTCCAGGAAGATTCCTGCTTATGCAAAAGAGCACCTGTCCTCTGTTAATAGTACACAGAATGGATTTTATATAGATAGCCACGAACCATTTACCTGGGAACAGATGACTTCTTTGCAGTGGGTATTTTTCTCAGAGCTGGCAGCACCGCCTATAGTTAAGGCTGACCAACGCTTTCCATTAGAAGACCCTCTTTTCAGTTGTGTATATCTTTGCCGAACATTAACATTTTGAGCTGTAGTTTCCAAGGCAGAGTGACTATCTCAGTCTGACATTTTAGAAGTTACCAAAACCAGTTCAGCAGGTTCTGAAAACAAGGGTAAGAGGGGAAAAAAATGCATTGCTTTGCCTGTGTTAACAACAAATCCTACAGCCAGTTCGTGGCGAAACTCTGGCATCTCCAGGCTTTGAAGCAGGAACTTGACATTTGGTGGGGAGTGGGTGACCCTATTGTCGGGGATGTGTCCTTTGCAGTCCCCTCAAAAGTCTGCCCAAATTTGACCACATTCTTAGCCTTGGAAGAGTTCGGTTCACACATCAACACTCAGTCTGGCAGAGTCCATCCGCCCAGAGCATGCTCCATCCCCTCCCGGCTCCTATGTTCTGACCAGACAGCGTTCCCACAGATGCTGCATCCCAGGACAGCAGGCCTTTCCCTCCAGTTTCTCCTGCTAGCTGCTGTGAGGACGGACTTGGGACAAGGAAGCTGCCTGACTCAGAGCTGAAGGTGCAGGAGGGTTGGAGGGGGGAAGATATAAGGCAGGGAGGGAGGAATAGAAACAGAGGCATATGGACAGAAGGCTCCTCAGTCATTAGAGGAACCTGTAAATAAGGGCGTCTCAAACTCAGATCACCAGGAGGGCCACCTGAGGACTATTAGAGGGCCACATGAGGATTAGTACGTTAGCCCGAGGGCCGCACCACTGAAACCTTTCCATACAATGATGTTGCAAATTTTGGTAATGATTGTGTCACTGCGGGCCTTAGGAAACAGTTTTAGGGGTCGCGTGTTTGAGACCCCTGCTGTAAATGAATCCAGCATTCCTGAGTCTCCACATTCCTCTGCTGCAAGCAAACAGCTCTGAAACCTGCTAGCAAAGCATGTGCCTCATCCTGTGGATGGCCCATGTAGATGGAAACAGTCTACCCCTGCTCCCTGCATCTAGTGGCACCAGCCTTGCTGGCGTGCCGCCTGGGGAGTCAGCCTGGCCCCACCAAATCACATTTCTGTTTTTTCATTTTTTTTTTAAAGCAAAACCTTTTGAAATTGCATTTAAAAAATTCCATGTTTAAATACACAGAGTCACATGATCTCTATCTGGCTGAATGATATCTTATGATTATTATTCCTTCATTTATTTTCACTACTGCTGAGTAAAACAACCTGCCTCGGAAATGGTGGTTTAATCAGCTGCCCAAGGGTTGCTAAGGGCCTCTGGCTAGTCCAGTGCTAGTAACAGAGCTGTGCTACATGCTTGTATGTGGATATCTCAGATCTTTCTGAGCAAAGCACAAGGCGACAGGAAAAGAGAGACAGTCAACAGATGGCGGCACAGAGGGTGGCTGGATGCAGGAAGAACAGAGAATGAATGAATTAAGCCCCCGCTGCACAAGCAGAAAACGCATCAACGTTGCAGGTAGCTAGAGTCACAGAATCAGAGATTTCAAGGTTAGAAGGACTCCCAGGCAACTCTCTATCTGACTCTCTGTTTCTTTCTTTGTCAGTTCCAGCTGATCACCCTCTAGCTTGTAGCAGGAATTATTATTAGCACCTCACTGCATGATTGCAAACTTCGTTATTAGATTTCACCCCATTTCTATTACCCCAGTGGTCCAGGTCATACGGGACGTCTTGCACCCTATTCTGAGCCCCCTCTGCACTTACGGTGCCTCCCAACTTTATGTCAGCAGCAAATTTCATTCAAACTCCTCATTTTTGTGCCAAGGCTATTGATAAAACTGGCCAATGGCAGTTGCTGAACTAGTCCTTTTATCATACTGTCAGGAGCACGCAGGCTCCTTTGCACTGAAGGACCATGCGACCCAAAGCAAATACAGCCAGGGTGGAGTGAGCCCTATGCCAACATTTTTAGGCTAACGCAAACACCTTCAGGTCACAGGAACTGGTTCCACCTGAGTTCGCCCTTAGACACTTGCCTACAAGACTACACAGCAAGCCAGAAAAGGTCTGCATGGCTGGGGCAGGGACGTCTCGCTTCTTAGGAGACAATCATCGCTAGGCAGGCCTTGGAGACCGGGCTGCCTCCTTGTCCACCGTACTGCTGAGGTGGTGGCTCAGGACCACAGTCGAGGTGGCCATCGTACGCTGTGACTGCAGTTCACATGCTCTCGCTGGCCCTTTTCCTGCCTGCCGGCCCTATGGCCACCTGCTCAGCGTGGCGCTCCCCTTCTTTGGTTGTAACCCACGCCCATTCGCTGTGGCTCTGTCCCCCTCTGGCAGTGAGCAGCTGGGCCATGCAGAGAGGTTGATGAGCCAGCCACAGCCTGGACTAACAAAACTGGGCCTTTCAGCTCAGACAGCCGAGGCGCCTGCATTTCGAACAGACGCCGCCAGTAACTGCTGTCAGCCATCATCCAGGGAAGGGTATAACACCTGCGCCCCACTCTTAACCAGAGCAACAGCCTCTTTCCCCACTCAGGGTTGATCTGTCCCACTCTCCCGTCAGGCTCCTAGCTCTCTAAAGTTACCCAGGACCCAGGGTCGGCTCTACAGCGAGGCAAGAGACAGACATGGCTTCCAGTGATAGTTCTTGGGGCGCCACCCCCCCTGAAGATCAGGCTGCCTCCCGCCTCTTCAACTCTTTCCTAGCAGCTCAGGCGCTGTTAGTCAACATGCAGCTTAAGTCATGTAGGCAGAGTGCACTTTACATCCCTCTGCAGGCAGATGCTGGAGATTTATGCACTTTGGAAAACCGTTTTCAACCTCCAGGAATGAGATGGGGGGTGCCAAATCAAAATTTGGCTTGGGGCACCACAACCCCTTGAGCTGGCCCTGGCAGGACCAAACTTCCTGTGCCCAAATGACCTGCACCTTAGACATCTTTAGTCTCTACACCAGCTCATCCACTACTCCCACAAAGCCTCCCTGCTTTCAGTCTACAGGGGCGCCATTTAGAGGGGCTTCTATCCCTTTGCACCACGCTTCATACAGCCAGGGCTCTGATCGTGGTGCAGGGCCTAGCCACAGGCGGAGGGCATAACTGCAGCACAGCCGTCATGGACTGTGAGTGCTGCAGAGAAGAGGGGACGAACTCAGCGTCTGGTCTATAAACGGAGGCAGGGTGATTAAGATAAGAAAGGGCTGGAGACAAGGACGTGGAATCTGCTAGATGAGCCTGGCAAATAGGAATCCCCAGGGGCTGAAGACCGAATGCAGGGGACTCGGAAGAAATCCAGCCCAGGTTACATTCAGTAAAGAGGGAAACGTGAAGAAGATAGGAAAAGAAGGGGCCAAAACAAAGAGAAGCATGTGGCCTCACTTTTGCAGCGTCTGAGCACCTCACAAAGTCTCATGGCTCCTGGGTGAGGTGGAAGAGTGCCGTTACTCCCACGGTACAGATGGGGCACTGAGGCACAGAGACCAAAGGCCAGATTTTCAGAGGCATTTAGGCACCTAGTGAGATTTTTCAAAAGCTCTTGGAAGGCTGGGTGCTTTGTAAACCCCAGTAGATGCCTACTTGTATCTTTGGGTGCCTAAAAACTTTGGAAACTCTGCCCTTAAGACACTGGCCTGAGGTCATACAGGAAGTCCATGGGGGAAGCAGAGCTCAGGTCTCTGAAGACTAGATCCACATCCACTGGGCCAGCCTATCTCCCTGCCACACACTGTAGAGAAGAGTCGGACAGATGGGGGCAAAACCAAGAAGACCGGTTCTGAGACACCAGCAAACGGCTCCAGGTAGTTGGGAAAGATGTCATGGCTGATCAGGAAGGATGAAGAAAGGGAGAATGAGAGCCAGAGCAGAGGAGCTCACTTAAATGCTGATTATTGCCATGAGTCCTACTATTCACCATCTGTATGCTCAGCACTGTTTAGAATATGCCAAAAACATAGTCAGAAGAGCATCCATACTGGACCTGCTCAATGGTCCATCTAGTCCAAAGTCCTGTCTCTCAACAGTGGCCAATGGCAAGCGTCTCAGGTAATCACGTTATCCGTCCAGTTGCCCATTCCCAACCCCTGACAAACAGCAATCCCTGCTTCCCCAGACAAATAGCTAGGTCTTTTTTAAAGCCCATTATAGTCTTGGCCTTCACAACATCCTCTGGCAAGGAGTTCCACAAGTTGACTATGCCTTGCATGAAGAAATTCTTCCATTTGTTCATTTTAAACCTGCCACCTATTCATTTCATTTGGTGATGCCTACTTTCTGTGTGATGAGGAATAAACAATGCTTCCTTGTTTACTTTCTCCACATCAATCATGATTTTATAGACCCAGTCTGTATGCTGTCCCCCAGTGTTTGCATCTTAACAACTGCTTTGATTTGCAGTTGCAGTGTGACCTGATCCCATGACTTACACTTCCCTGCATTTATTTCCTCCCATTTTGTAAGTTCTCCCATCTTCAAAGAGTCTGATTAACTGGAATTTTCTTCCATAAAAGCTCATGCAATAAATAAACTTCTTAGTCTTTTAAGTGCCACAGAACTCCTTCTTTGTCTTGCAAAAAGGAAGTAGCCTCAGAACAAAATGGAGATTTTTCTACAATTATTCCAATTGCAATATTCCAGAGTAAGAAGATATGATAAAATTTTAAACCTAACCATTTGCAAAAAGGACATGGCCTGAGAACAAAAGCTAGATTTTTCTACAATTATTCCATTTGTAATATTCCAGAGTAAGAAGACGTTAAAATTTTAAACGTAACCAATGTCTCCTAACTGCCATGACCAGTTGTCAGAAGGTGATAGTATGAGAAAAATTAAACAGATCTTAGACCCATTCAGATCTTTCTTTCTATAGGAGTTAGATGCATCCCTGCTGCCAGTTAATTTTAAGTTATTATCTGGGGGCAAAAAACCCCACAACCTAGAGTTTTCACATGCCTAGGTAGCCCTTGAAATCATGGTTAAGGCCCCCTACACCCTCCCAAATCTGAAATGCAAACTCTGTTGTCAGAGCCACCCTGCGTGACCCTGGTTCCCCCTGGGAACCCCAGTGGTCGCCTCTAAATTTCCGCCTTAGCCTGGCTCATCTGCCTCCACCCACTGACCCCGCTGGCCAGATGTTGAGCCCTGCTAGCCCCTCAATCCGCCCCTTGGGTCCCTTCCAGGGCTTTGCCTAACCTCCGCCTACACCCCTCCAAATTTCCCAACACGTGCCCAGTTGTCAGCTAGTAACTGTTATACCAAATTAGTGAGCACCCCTAAACCTCCCTCTACACCCCCTGTAATTTCACATCCTGGAGAAAATACCGGCCTTAATTGCAACCTGCTTCCCGTCTGCTCGCGGGCACGCTGCCCGCCACTACCACCACCCTCCCGGCTGCTCTGCTCTGTGCCCATCATGCCTCCCCCAGCCGTGCCCAGCTCCCGTCCCCGGGCTCTCCTGCTCCTGCATCTTTCCAGGGCCACCAGCTTTGGCTGGATCCCCAATGATGCTGGCCCTGCAAAGCAGGCCCAAGATTCTCGGCAGGACTTGCAATCAGTGGGGTGAGATTTAGGGGTGCTCACTAATTTGACCCAACACTGTGACGGGGGAAATTCAGGGGTGGCAGCCCACCCTCCTCCAGCACCCGCAGGCCTCAGCCCCAGGCCCCCCGGGCGCACAGCGATGCGGGGCCCCGGCCGGCCGCGCTCACCTGCGCTGCGCTCCCGGCCCCGATCCGTCCCAGGCGCCGACACCCCGCTGCCGGCTCCGGGCTCCGGACTCCGGACTCCCGGCCCGGCTCGCCCCGCTTCGGCTCGGGCTCCCGGCTCCCGGCTCCGGCTCGCCCCGCCCCGCCGGCGGCAGGCGGGGCCCGGCTCCAGCCGCAGCCTCCGTGTGAGATCAGCCCCGGCAGCCGGCTCCTGCCACAAAGAAAGTGTCGGCCTTTAAAAGTGCCACCGGGCTCCTCGCTGCGTTTGCTGAGCCGGGGGAACCTCCCAAAGGGCCAGCTGTCTTTGCCTTGCTGAAGCAAACATGGAGCCAGGTGGCACTTTAAAGACCAACCGGTGGATTTCTGGCAGGAGCTTTTGTGGCTATAAATAATCTCTCTTTGGCACATGCCAGAAATGGCAGCTGCCCGAAATGGTTACTTGGACAGAGCCAAAACCGCCTCTGTCCGGCTCCCGTAACCGGCTTCTACCTGTGCCTCGGTTACCACATGCCCAAGTCCTCTGTGGTCAGCCGCCTTCTGACCCCGCGTTGCCGTTGGCACAGCTGCCCTCGCTTTTAGGAGACACGAATCTGCACCTTGGAACGGGCGGCTGGACATCTCCAGAGAGCGCTCAACTTTAAAGCATGAGAGGGTGCAGGGAGCGAGATTTGCTTTGCTCTCTGCCATAAAAATTTCAACCCCTCGCTCGCCACCACCATTGATTTAGGTGCCCCCCTTTGGTGTCGGGACCCCATGGCTGCGAAATTTTCCCTTAACCCATGCTGAATGCTGATTGATCGGAGGCAACATTTTGAACAATGCGTAAGCGACTGAGGAGCCACCAGCCCATCCCTATGAGACTTACAACCTAGATGTCTGACTAATTTAGGGGTTTTTTGAAAATTTTACCCCTGGTCGTCTTCTGTAGCCAAAGTCAGATATCTGATAAGCTTCTGCAATTGAAGCCTTCGATTAACTTGGATTCCAAGCAACTAGCATCTCCCACAAAGATACAGGCACCTCCCAGCCTGTTTGGTTTTTTGCATTTAGAAAGGAAGATGATATCTGTCTGTCTGAGTCTGAGCAAGTTGTTTCTGTAAGTTGATGGATTTCCACTTCAAACGGCTGTAATTAGTGCCTTGCATCTTGTCAATTTTAAAAGGGATAGCCGTGTTAGTCTAGTCCAGTCCTTGTTGTTTTTTCACTGGACGAGACTAACACGGCTATCCCTTTTAAAATTGTTTGGTTTTTGCCACCTGAAGATTGTTGTAGGGAGAGGTATTAGGCACCCAGCTTCTATGTGCAGGAGTCACTAGAAGAGGACGCGACACACACGTCAAGGATTACACCCGTATTTGTAGACGGCAGAATAAACTAGGAATTGAGGGCCTAGCGGGTTGTGTTCCTGGCTCTGGAAGAGGTGCACCGTCCAAGGCTATGAGCAAAGAAAGGATATCAGGTGTTAGTTGAGATGTACAGGACTCTTTCACCGGAGGGTCTCCAAGTGCTCTGTGAGGTGGTGGGTACCAGGAACGGCGCTACCGTTTCTGGAGCCCTCCTGCAAGCACAGCAGATGCCGGCACAGACGAATGACGTAAGAGTGTGCCGCAACGGCGCACTCTCCATTTTGGTGGCCCTAAGCTTCGGCGCCCCCCTGCAATGCTTACAGGGCTCACCACGTTGCACGGGCCCTGGTGGGTACCATTTGACAGACGCCTAAGCCAAACACACAGCTTTGGGACATTCGGTTTGTGTGGCTAAGCAGATGGGAGTTCCCAGTAGGGCTGTCCTATCAGAGCCCTCGTGATGCACAGCTAGAATAGGCTAGAGGGGTCACAGGACGAAGGTGTAGACAGACCCCAACGCAAGGAGCTTGTGCACCTGGCTCAGTCAGCGCCATCTGCTCTTCACTGCCTCCAGGGGCAGCTACTTGGGACCTTTGTAAAGAGAGAGACTGGGGGCATCCAGAAACAGTGTGTTCCCCACCAGATTGCACAACTTGTAAAAGAACTTTTTTTCCCCTGGTTTTATTTGTCACCTTTCAACGTCACTGACTGTCTCCGTGCCCTGGGACTGAGGGCGCAGAAGAATGGAAGCCCTGGACTGACCAGTAATTCTTTCACAGACTTTTGTCACGTTCTCTTTTAGTCATCTCCTTTTGAAGGCACAAGCCCAATCTTTTCGACGTCTCATCCCAGGAGAGTTAACGTCCTTTCAGCAGCCCTCCTTGAGTTCGGCCTGCAGCCAGACCAGCAGGGCCCATCACTGAACCCTTTCCTAATTGGGCTAAATTTGGGGCTCAGTCTCCCGGGCTAAGCCTTCCTGCAAGGACCTGTCCATGGTCCTGCTGCTCTTCCAGCCAACCACAACCGCCACCATTTGCAAACTTCCCCTGGCAATGAGCTAGCTGTCTGCCGTCTTCCTGCTCTTTCTTCCTGCCAGCCTGGCACCAAGGTCTCCTTCTTCAGGCTCCAGCCAGCAACTGCACGTGGCCCTTGTTGGTTCCCTTGATACGGCTCTTCTGGCCCCCGATCGCTCACTCCAGCAACCGCCTTGCTGCTCCTCTGCAAGCCACTCGAGCCTGCCTGGAGGACCTCACCTCTGCTCTTTTCTGGCATGAAGTGAAGCGCGGCCACCAGGCCTCTGCAAGGGGGCTTCCAGACCTAGTCCGCAAATAGAAAGAGAAACATTCTTCATTGTAGGCATTCGGGCAGCCACAGTGATCAAGCGGCTTCCAGTTAAGGTAGCTAGCTAAAGGTAAAGGATGTTAGGGGAGTCCTAAGTGTGCCTCCCACTCCTGTCATAATAGCATCTCGCAGCCAGGCAGGAGCAAACCCTGTTGTGCTGGATGACTGAGGCTGGTTTGCACCAGAGACGCTGGCAGGACAGGTGGAGAAACACTCTTCTTCCAGCTCAGGGTGCCCAGTGCTTGCTTAAAGACAGCTATGTCCACTCTGCAAGCCCCTAGGATGATGAATATTTGGGGAGGACCTGCATCTGTGCCTCTGTATTGATTCAAAATGGTAGAGCTGCTCTCCCCTGGCCTGCGGCCTGCACCAGGCCCTGGGAGGGATCAGTCACAGAGCTAATGAAAAAATCACACATTTCCAAACCAGACCTGACTTTTTTTGTTGCTTCAAGAATTCAGTTTTTCGTCCAAAAGGATTTAACGGAAAATTCAGCCAGCGCTAACAGACGTGCATCTGGGACCGAAGAATGTAGGTCACGCTTAGAAAACAATGAGAGACTGTACACGGGAAAGCAGCGACTCTGCAGATATCGTAGGGGATAAACAGCTGAACACGTGCTTCCAGTGCAGCACCATCGCTGAGGGGGTTAATGTGATCCTTAGATGCGTAGATAGGGATTATCAAGTAGGAGGCGTTCTTACCTCTGAAAACAGCATTAGCAGGGTGCAAACCATGTGTGCACTTTACAATGGGGGCTGAAAAATTGCACAGCGTTCAGAAAAAGAGTTACAGGAATTATTTGTATCTGGAAAACCTGCTTTCTAGTAAGAGACTAGAGAAGCTCAATCTAGTTAGTTTCCAAAACAGAAGATTAAGAGGTGGCTTGATTGTGATCTACAGGTACCTGGCGGGGGAGAAGATTTCTGATCTAGACAGTTCTAATTTAGGACACAAAAGCAGAACAGGAGTGAATGGTTGGGAGCTGAAACTAGAGAAATTCAGATTAGAAATAAGGTGCACATTTTAAACACTAGTTAACCACTGGAACAATTTACCCGAGGATGTGGTAGATTCTCAGTCACATGAACGCTTCAGATCAAGACTAGATAAAACCCTCTAAAAGATGTTATAACCAAAACAGAAGTTATAGGCTCGATGCAGAAATTACTGGATGAATTTCCATGGTCCATAATACAGGAGATCAGCCTATAGAATCATATTGGTCCCAGCTGCTTTCAAACTAAGCATCTACTATTTAAAATACCATTTAAAAAAAGAAACAAGCCAGTGTCACTGTACGTTCAGGCACGTATTTAATCAGCGGTTACTCATATAGCAAATAATCCAGGTATGTGAAAATACAAACACAGTAATCAGGCGTCAGTGGCCGCTAAGATCACAGAATCATGGACTCACCGAAAGGTAGGACGAGACGGGAACTTGACAGGTTACTCGAGTCCAATCTCCTGCGCTAAGCAGACGTTTTATCTAGAAGATCGTCCCTGACAGGTGTTTGTCTAACCCAATCTTGAAGACTTCCAGTGATGGAGATTCTGCCTCTGCAGGTAATGTGTTTCAGCGCTTACAATTAGGAAGCCTTTCCAAATGTCTAACCTAAATCTCCCTTGATGCAACTTAAGCCCATTACTTCTTGCCCTGTCCCCAGTGGTTAAGGAGACTTCTTTATAACAACCTTTAAGGTACCTGAAGACTGCTATCACATCCCCACTCACGCTGCTCTTGTCCAGCCCAATCAAACCCAATGTTTTCAATCGTCCCTCATAGTCTACGTTTCCTAGTCCTTTTAATTATTTTTGTTGTTCTCCTCTGGACTTTCTCCAGTTTGTCCACGTCCTTCCTGATGTGTGGTGCTGAGAACTGGACGCAGTACTCCAGTTAAGGCCTTACCAGTGCTGAGTACAGTAGAATTAGTTATTTCTTGTGTCTTGCTTGTAATACTCCTGCTAAAACATCCCAGAATGATGGTCACTATTTCTGCAACAGTATTACATTTTTAACTCATACTTCACTATAACCCACAGATCAATTTCTGCAGTACTTCTTCGGAGACAGCCATTTCCTGTTTTGCTTTTGTGCAATTGATTATTCCTTCCTCGGTGTAGTACTTTGCATTTGTCCTCACTCAATTTCATCCTGTTTATTGCACACCATTTCTCCTGTTTGTCACTATCATTTCAAAAGTCCTCTGAAGCATTTGCAATCGCCGCCCCCCATCATCTGCAGCTTTGTACCTGTACTCTGTGCCAGTGAAACAAACCAGGAGTCCTGTGGCACTTTTCAAGATGAACAAATTTATTTTTTGGGACTCGGTACTTGGTTGCAGAGCCTCAGGTACTGGGTCACGGTGTCTTCTGCTCCTGCCACCAAAACGCTGGAATTCATTGCTCAGAGATGTAATTGCTGGGTCACAGGTATAGATGATTTTTTTCAGCAGGGTCCCAAGAGAAAAAGTTTGAAACCCACCGCTCTATGCCGTTATTTATGAAGATGTTGAATGGAACGGGACCCATGAAAGATTTCTGTGGGGTCCAGCACTTGATACCCTCCCAGCTTGACTGTGAACTATTGATAGCTATTCCCTAAGGACCTTTTTTCCAACCTAGTGTGAACCCACCTAAGAGTAGGGTCATCTGGGCTCTATTTCCCTAGCTTGCTTAAGAGCGGCTCATGCAAGACAGTATCAAAAGCCTTATTAAAGTCGCCATGGGTCACATCTACTGCTTCCCCCATCCACAAGGCCTGTTACCCTGACAGAGAAGGATACTAGATTAGTCTGGATCCAAAGGGCAGCTGTGTTAGTCTAGTTCAGCAAAACAAACAAGGAGTCCTGGGGCACTTTTAAAGACTAACACAGTAGTTCCCAACTTGTGGGCCGCAGACCCCCGGTGGGCTGCAGATTGGCTCCAGCAGGTCAGCAGACAGGCAGGGAGCTGGGGCCAAAAGTACCGGGATCTCCAGTTGGCAGGAAGACCCCGGCTTCTGGCCGGCCACCAGGGAGCTTGCCCCAGGCTGGGAGTTTTTAAAACTCCCGGCCTGAGCATGCAAAGCATGTTCAGAGTAGCTTGGGGGCGGCCAGGTGCCCCAGCTCCAGTGGCCAGGTAAGGGGGGAAGGGACTTTGGGGGGGATTGGAGAGGGAAACCAGCGGGAAGGGGGGGCCACGGCTGCAGCGGCTCCCAGCTTGGGTGAAAGGACCATGGCCGCAGCGGCTCCTGGCCCAGGGGAGATGGCCCGTGGCCACGGGGAGCAGCACATCACGTGCTGCCCCCATGCAGGCCACATTTACTGCACAGCGGTGCACCACATAACTTCCTCCCACCTGCAAAACCTTAAAAAGGTTGGGACCCCCCTGGCAGATTTCTTTATCACATGAGCTTTTGTGGCAGAAAACCCCACTTCATCAGATGCTTTGAAGATGAGAGAAATTACAGAATGGGGGTGTAACAAAGCCAGGGCTGAGAGTTATAGAAGGGGGTTTGTTTTTTTTTAATGAAACACTTCACGAATTTGCATGTCATCCTTGCACAGGGGCCATGCTAATCTTCTCTGTATCCTTCCAATTTTAGTATATGTGCTGCTGTAGGTTTGTCAGCCCTACAATGCTGAAGGCCCTGTTGCCAGCAGGTAGAGAAGAAACAGCTGCAGGCCAATTAGGGATGCCTGGGCCCAATTAAGGGCTGCCCAGGCCCTATAAAAGCCACACCTCCCCTGGCACATAAGGGGGAAGGATAAGAGTAGGAAGAAGTTTTAGAGGTTTTGCTTCAATACCAGAAAGTCCAAAAGCTAGAGTAGCAGCCTAGAGGAAAAAAAAACCCCTTCTCAGCAGGAGCTGTGGTTTCTAACCTTTTCTCTGCTGTGGCACACCTTGCTACTTCCAAACTTTTTGAGGCACACCACCATTAAAAAACTCCTGACTATTCAGATTAACTAAAGCTACTTATAACTATTCATGAACCATGGCACAGTGTTTTGGAAATGCTCCTGTGTGAGGTAGCAGAGCAGGGGTGGCAAAACAGGGGAAAAAAACAACAAGCAGTTGTGTGGCACTTTAAGACTAACAGATTTATTTTTTGCATGAGCTTTCGTGGGAGAAGATCCCACTTCCTCAGATGCTTTGAAGATGGGTGAACGCAGGAGTTGTGTGCAGTGGCAGGAGTGAGTGTGGGGGGCAGGGGTGGCCATGTGGGGAACAGCACAAGGGTAGGAAGGGAGAACAAGAGTGGCTTTGTGGGGGGGCAGGGGAGCAGGATGCAGCACCTACTTTCCTCTTCTCCACAGTGGCTCCCTGCCACTCAGGGCAAATCCTCACCCCACTGCTGCTCCTTCCCACCCCAGTGGGTCCCGTCTTCCCAGCCCCTGCTGCCTCTGATGGACCCTCCCATCACTGCATGGGTCAGAACCAGGCCTCCAGCCCCCCAGTTACACCCCCCCCACAAATGCAACCAAACAGCCACCCCACAACCCTAGCTACACATGCACGCCTGCCCCATGCAACCCCCAGCAGCCTCCCACCAAAGCCCTTACCTGGGCTGTTTGCAGGCTGCCTGACACAAGCTGCTCTGCCCTCCTCTATTTTTAAGGGGGCTGGAACGCTGCCTGCCTAAAAACAGGGGGCCCTGGAGCTGTTCCTCTGCCTTCCCCCTTACTTTAACCCCTGCCTTTTCCCAGCCCTGCACAGCCCACGTGGCTGGGCTGAGCAGGGGGGAGCTTTAACTCCAGCTCTCAGGGATGCTTGCGGTGCATTTTGGGTGTTGCTGCGGCACACTGGTTGGGAACCACTGGCTTAGAGCTCACACCCCCTTCCCACAAAGCAGAGGGGGAGCACTACTAGCCTTGCATAGAGGGGCCTCGGCCTTAACGACAAGGAGCCTCCAGCATCTGCAGGAGTAAGGGGCCTATCCAGGTGGCTGATTTACCCCACCCCTGCAACGCCAGGAAGGCTGGATGGTATGTGGCACAAACTGGGGGAGCACTTGGCCACGGGGGGGGGAAACAAATGCAGGGGAGTGTAAGTCTGAAGTGCTCTGTTCTTAACAAATCCAAATTGACTAACTCATCTATATCATCTACTAGCTGGGTACAAACTGACTATTTGCTATTATCTTTCTGGGTACCATTTGAACCAGCTATGTCACTGAGGGGTGTGAAAAATCCACACCCCCCGAATCACACAGTTAAACTGAGCTAGCCCCATAGTGTAGGTCAATGGAAACATCCTGCCTTTTGGGGAAATGGATTCACTAGCGTGTGTTCACACAGAAGCATTACAGGGGCACAACTGCCCTCCTGTGGTGCTTAAGGTACAGACAAAACCTAGGTAATTCTCATCTTGTTCTTTCTCTATTTTAGCATCAGATCTCACCCCCTTTACATGGAGGGTCACAATGTTATTTATCTGAAAACTTTTTTGGTGAAACCTAAACAAGTCAGGCCAGGCCATGAAGTGGAGTCAGGCCAGGCGCTAAAGCAATTCTAACAAGGTCACGGGCCGCTACCTGAGCTTGCCAAATGTGCTGCTCATGTTGCTAAAACGCAGGCATGCCTCAGAAGTGCTGGACACTGAGGGCGAAGATTAGCACAGGGACTTCCTGACCTAGCACCTGATAAGAGGTTTGACAGCAATGATCAAGTGGGATGTTTCACCCAAGACATCCGGCACAAAGGCCTGGGGAGGTGATAAGCAGGTATCATGAAACATGTGAGTTGTTTCTCTCAGTCTGTAATTGTCAGAGTATCACACCTTAACTCTTTGTGTGCCTGAGGAGACGGCAGAAAGTCCTTTGGTTGACTGATCCTTGCCTTGCCACCGGCGCGCATGCATTAGTTCACATGTGGCTCCTAGGGGATGCTGGGGCTCTGCTGTGAGGGGAGTAAAGCCGGCCGAGGGCCTCTGTCACCAAAGTGAGCCTGGTGTCTTTCTTTAGCAGCAGCTCCAGGGTCTCCTGAATTAGACTGCACTCTGCTGGTGCTGAGAATATCAGAGTGCTGTGAACAGAAACATCTCAGCAGCCTGGACAGAAACACGGAGGCAGTAACACTCCAGTCTTCCACGTCCCCAGCCGAAGCAAGCACAATGAGAGTAGGGCTACAGTGAGCTTAAGCTACAAAAATATTTATTAGCCATAAAGAAAAGCTGGAACTGTTCTCATAATCACAGGACAAATTTTATTTGGTTACACAATTCCATCAAAAAGTTATACCACTTATTTCAAACTCTCATTATTTGCTGAGAAGTGATTGCGAATGAAATCTTATACTTAGGCACATTTATCAAGCGCAGATGATACAATCAAATTTCCCCACAACACCGAACAGGACAAATAGTCATTTTTTCCCAGCAGTGAAGCTTCAACAAAACACAGAATCTCAGCAACCCATTTCATGAGGATCATGGCAGCGGCAGTCTCATACATTGGACATGCATTGAGGTGCCCTCTTGGAGGAAATTTCCTTGTTTGTTGGCTGAGGATGGGCAATCTATAGATCCCTTATTTAGTGTGAGAGATCAAGAAAAGGAATAATCAAGGGGGTCATATATTTTGGGGTGTCGGAGGCTTATCCAGTTCTAGTAAAAACTAAAGCGAAGACCTTCGACTCTACTTTACCACTTTGCACATGTAGCATTATGAAAATCCCTGGGGAGCCTACAGAATGGAAAAAGACCATATATTCACTCACAACCTAAACTCTGCTAAGGTGAAGTTACGTTGCTCTTGTACAGCTGGCTCTCATCCTATTTTTGCAGAACTGGGCTACAGTGGTCTGGAAAGGTTGAGAACCACTGGTCTAATAGGCTTCCAGCACCTCCTAAAAACACAGAGAATATGCTCGAGGACTCACAGGCTATATAAAGGGATACTAACCTAATCCTATACACTACACCATTCTTTTCCTCCAAATACTGTGTAATTTTTTTGAACAGTGAAGGCTATTCGCCACTGAACCAACTTACCTAGGGTGTGGTGGGTTCTCTATTATTCAGTACCTTCACATCAAGATTGGAGGCTCTTTCTGAAAGATATGCTCTAGTTCCAGCAGAGGATCTGGGCTCAGTATAAAAAACACTGAAATATTGAGGCCCGTGTTAGGCAGGAGGCGGAACTAGATGATCACAGTGGTTTTTTCTGACTTTACAATCCACCAAAAATAGCCAAGTGTGGTTTTCTCAATTGGGGTCTGGTTCTGCGTTAGTCATGGCCCCAGCAGAAATTAATGGGGTCTTCAAGTTGCCCTAGCCTACGGCCGTGGCCGCAAGTGGCCATCTGCCCCAAGGTGTCACTGGGCGCAGAGTGTTCCAGTCAGGCCCCGACAGATTCCCTGTGCAGAAAGCTGATGACGGTGGAAGGAGATAATTGTGCTGGCTCCAGAACCATTAGGGACCGGACGGCCCAGGAGAATACCCTCTTGGCGAGATCCAGCACCAGGTCACGGCAGCAGCTCTAGTCCAACTAATTTAAAGCTACAGCCAGGAGATGCTTTTGACAATGACATCAATGAGTGAACGGAAATCTTTCCATGGGATCTGCTCACAACACTGCCTCTGAAAATCCTCGGGTTCAGTTGGAAATGGGTCACAGATATTAGCATTTTGCCACAGTGCGAAGGCCTAGACTAAGGGTAAGTCTATATAGCTGATGAAGTGACCCTGCCAGACTGGACAGACAGACTTGCGTTTGCCGGGCTCACGCTGGTACTCAGGCTGTGGAGACCCACCCAAGTGGCCTTGAAGAGGTTCCTTTACGAACCCCCTTCCACACTGACCCAAGATCGGATCTCAACCTTTGATTGGTCTTTTCCGTGCAATGTCGCATTTCTACCATGTCTGATCTGAAGATCTGGGAAAAGCATTTTCACAGTCTCATACAGGTCTGCAAAGTCTTTGTTCACAGGGATCTCCTAGAGGGAGAAATTATCACAGATCAGTGAACAGAATGATTTGCCTTCTCTCAACACCTAAGTAGCACAACACATTCGTGCTCTCAGAGCAGTCACACAACTAATGCAAGCGCTGCCAAATCTCCTACAGCTCCGTGCCTTGAGCCATTGACCAGTTCACCAGCAGGTGGCAAAACCACAGCACTGGTGGCTAGAAAATAAAACACGAACAAACTAGCCACAACACTTGGGGAAGAACCGGAAAAACCATGACGATGAAGAAAAGCGTCAAAAGTGGTTGACAAGTCACAAAGGGAGGATGTGAGTCTCCAAGCAAGCAACTCACAAGTCTGTTGAGAGCCATGTCTCTACCCCAAAGGGGGCTGGGATAGAAAAAGTATGGTGTAAGGATGAGATAGAAAACGCAACAGGCAGGGTTCACAAAAAGCCTGAAAAGGAAGTCAGGAGAGTGCTGGAAGAGCCAGCAGGCTAAGGAGACGGGTTGGAAGAAGACGAGGAATAGCAGAAAGGGGGTACTGGGCTAGGCAGACAGACATAAGTCTGTAGTCGCAGGCAGATATCTCGTGCACGGTCTCTCTTTGGCCGAAGAACACAGGTGGCCTGTTCTCAGTCAGTCAGAATGCAACAAGTCATTAAATAACCATGAGCAACAGTTGCTCGATTATTAATAATTAAAAGGGCATCATAACCTGTGTTCATTATAATCTGTGTTTTTCCATTATAAATTAAAAATAAGCCCTCATCAAAAAGATTTGAAAAAGCCAGTTTTATAGTAATTGCACCAGGATTCATCAGGGGAAAGGTCTGTCTCTTGCTGGCAAGCAAACATTAAACCGGAAACCCAGATGGTTGGTGATGTAACTACACAAGTCAGTTCTGGCTCCCACAGCATCTGCAGCTCCATCACAATATATCTGACAAGTGCTTGTTCTTCGTGCAAAGTGCTATTATGTGACATTACGTAGACACAGTGTGGTGGAACCATGCTTGTTGCAGAAAAATCATTCTGAATGTTCTGATTTGGGGCCTTTTCAATCCGTCTGGGTTTGTTTGTTTTTTTTTGCAATAGCACCTCCCGTCCAGATTTCATTCCCCTATATGTTTATAGGCAAAAATAGCGGTGGGCGCCACAATGCCTGTTTCAAATCTGTGTTTGACTTATTAGTATTATTAACTTGTATGTACAAATTATTGAAATTCTTTACTATGTTAAACTAAAAGTTTTTATTTGTGTATCTTTATTCCTCCTGACCTAACTAAAGAGGTCTTTTGTCCTTCCGTTGAACCTAGTGGGTGAAAGGAAAATTCAATTCAATTTAATTAAATTAAAATTAACTCAGAAATGGACAGTGTGTAATCTTTTATCTCTGCTTTTTACCTGGACTTCACTAATATATAGTCCTGGTATCCAAAGAAAAAGCCCTTCAGCCTCATGGGAGGTGTCTACAGAAATATATTTGAAACAAACTAGGTGGGTTCTGTAATAGATAAAACAATGATGTGCTGAAAGATGTCTTTAACACATTAAGAACGGTCAGTGTCACCGTGTTTGTCATTATGACTGGATAAGAGATTCCTTTTTCCTCATCAATCAGGCAAACTGAGGTCCGTAAAAGAACGTCTTTAGTAATTAGGAAAACCAAACATGCAGTAAAGTTTAAGTGTGGGAAAGTACTCCAGTCCACCCCAAAAGAAAGGAGCTGCTTCATCTCACCCCCAATAAAAGCAAAGAGGGTTGAAAAGTTAGTGCCTTTTTCCTTATTCTGTGCAGTGCTGTATTCATCTTCCATTAAATAGCTCCATCTGAACCGCTTATCTGACAAGTCACACATGCAACAAACTGAACTCGTTCTCAATCTAGACAGCACGTTCGGCTCAACTCCCCTGCCTAGCAGATGGTCTCAGAAGCACTGTTCCCTCTAAGCTGTGCACGTGTGCGTGCGCACACAGGTTGTGAAACCTGTGCACATGACAAAATAAAGTGCGCACAAAAAAATTCAATAGTGCTAATATTGGTGCTCACAAAGAAATGTTCTTGCGCACACAAAGAAATTGTTTGTGCACACAGTCTACGAGTAATTAGAGGGAACATTGCTCAGAAGGCACCCAGCTGCTCTGACAGCGCACTGAGCCAGTCGTCTTGCAGCCCTAGGTCTGTGTCTAAATGCAGCCTGCTTCATTTGTGACTAGACGTTCTTCCTGAGCGGGTGCAAGTGCTATTAACCAGCTGCCAAACCTTAGCAGAGAGGCTATGGCTGGAATGGACCACAGCCTGAACTCCCATCTCACCCGGGCTCCCAGCGCGAGGCACATGGCCAGGGTAGTAGCAGGAAGCCTGGTGGGCAAAGGACTGGATTCCTCAGAGCTGTCAGTCCGGCTCCTTTCATCGATGGAAATAAAACCTCTTTGTGCCTCAGTGCTCTAGGATGATGCACTGAGGGCCAATTACTTTTCATGGAAATGGGACACAACTCTTTACAAAGCTGTTCAGTATCAGGTAGGACAAATTTTTTCCAAGTTTCAGGAAGTGCAATAGCTCAAGTCCCTTCCAAATTTTGCTTTTTCAGTTAAGACAAGAGCAGGTACAGGGGGAGAAGGGCAATGTCCACGCACTGTAACTGGACAGCCATATCCTAGAGCTGGTCATGCAACATTGGCACTTAGGTACATAAACAGGAATTTATGCCTCTACATGCTGCCCTCAATGTCCAAGAGTGATGTCTGGACATGTATTTAGGTGCCCCAAGTTAGGGGCCCAACTGCGTATGGTCCTTTTGTTCAGAATGGCCTGCAATGACAATGCTTCTATAATTCACGTTGTACTATTTATAGTTCAGACCCGTTTCTTTTGGAAGGACCAAATCTGCCTTGACTGTTTAACGCTTACCGAGAAGTCCAGGATTTCTACCACGGAACCTGAGTTTGCTTGTATAGATTTGAGCACGCCAAAGCAGCCTTCACTTTGCATGGGATTTCTGGCCATCTAAAAGCAGAGACAGGACAAAATTGCAACAATGATGCTGCACATTTTTTTCACGACGCACCTTTCTTTGATATCTGGAAAAAACTTCACTCAGTCATCAAACTGTAGCCTCGTCTCACAGAAGAAAATGAACCTACTAGCATGTCTTCAGGCACATGGCATGGGATGAGGACAAAAGCAAGAACCCAGTGATAGGAATGAATGACGATGGCTCTTTGAAAATCGCCTGTCTACAAGAACCAATTGATTTTAAAAAAAAATCTAACTTTTTGGGACCATCAAGATGTGCCCAGGCCTCACTAAAGCTACCACATAATTTGATTAGGATCACCTTGTGTCTCAGCATCCACAACTCCATCCTCTGCTGGTTCTCCTCCCCATCCCTGTTTTCAGTGGGGACAGAGGTGTCCCACCCTACCTTTTGTCCTTTTCTCCCTTTATGCCCCAACCCTGGCTGACTTGACCTATAGGTATCTTAGTCAAACATCCTTGATCCTAACCTCAACTGCATTTTTTATACCAGCACAAAATTCTTTGCTGCATCCGGCTTTTGCTGGGCAATTTGGCAAAGGGTTGAGCTGCCAGGGAGCTGATTACAGCTCTGTAATTTTCTGCATGCCCCTGGCTGGTGCCATGAGCCTGTTGCCAATGGCCTCCAAAGACAACACACCATCTGGGAATATCTAAATACCCTGCTCATATCCAGCCCCCATCACTCTGTGACTCTCCACACTTGAGTGCCTGGAGCTCCCTTTGTGCTGTCTTAGCAACGGAAACGAAGAGGAACACAACAGAGTATCTGCCCTGTTGTGCTGAGCTGAGAGATGGGTCGGTGGCACCCAGTGGTCATACCCACATCTCCTGCCAGTCCCCGATCTATGCAGAAGATGTGGCTGCCACCTAAGGAGGTGATAGCAGAGGCCAAGAAGACCAGTACACTGCAAGCAGGTTGCTAGACTGTGGGGCGGTAGGCTCTGGTTCACATAGAGAGAGAGGTTTACAGAGATTGAATTCAGAAGACTAACTGTCGAACACAAGCAACTGATGCCTAAACGAGACCATCCGCACGTGGTATGTCACAGGAGCGGGCAGAGACTGATGCTGAAGGCTCCCCTGACACTGCCACAGGACAGCCCAAATGGGATCTGACTTAATGAGTGACATCTCAGTGACATTTTAAACATATACTTTAAAGCTACTTACATTAAGGCTCTTCAGAGTCTGGTTTTCTTTCAGGCCAACTGCGAAGCGCAGAGCTCCTTCCAGCGAAATGCGGTTATTGCTGACAACAACAGAGAAAAGCTAGGTTTCTTAGTTTTTATTCCGTTTTCCCCACCCACACAGCCAGCGCGGTACTGTTGTGGAGACATTTGCTCCAGATGGTGTTCAAGAGGACAAGAAAGTGCTTTACACACCCACGCGAAGGCACAGGGAACTGTTTCACCCACCACTGAAGTGCAAAATAAACAAGGAGTCCTGGGGCACTTCTGAAGACTAGGAAATTTCTTTACGGCATGAGCTTTCAGGGACATGCAGACACCTTGGGAGGGACGGTTAATGGCACCAGGTTAGCAGCTCTCTACACCTCTCCGTAACAATTTCAAGGCAAGGAAGTGATACAGAGTCTCCTCTCCAATGGAAGTTGCAGGGACTATATGTGGGTTAATGTTTCTGCTCTCACGGACAGTGCTGGGAGATCTTTTGTGACCCTGAATGATCCTGGCCTTGGTGTCAAATCTCATCTGGAGAACAAGCCACACGGCATTCATAAGCAACATCACTGCCTCAAGTGCACGTGTTTTCCCTGAAGTCTTCGATCCCAGTCCTGACCTCAGACTGGCCCTGCTCACCTTCTATTTCTGAGCATCTGCTTTCATTGCCAGCGTAAGGAATAAAACCTCGCTGTTTGCTCCCTGAAATCTCAGTTTTGTAATGTGACACAGCAGTCTGGATGGCTTCCAGAAAGTCCTGGAAGGCCGATATACCAGCCCCGGGCTCAGCAAGTCCCTTTCCCCAGGTAGGTGAGCAAGGGATTACGACTCGTTAATGGGCACACTTGGAGCTAATCAAGGCCCTTCCCAAGACTTGCTAAAAAGCCTCCCCTCCAAAAAAAGGGTGTAGCTGGAGTGTGAGAGTGAGGAGAGGTACAGGAGCGTGGGAGAGGAGGCAACGTGTGGTTGGAAGGCAGACAGATCTGGCGAAGGAGCAAAATGCTGGTCAGAAAGAGCCCACAGGCAGAGAGACTTGGGAGGAGGGAAAAACCCCTGCTAAAAGGGGGGCAAGAGATCTTCCCCGGCCTGGAGGGCTGAGGAAAACAGATCCACCACTAGAGGGAAGAGCATGATCCAGCAAGGTAGAGTAGGAGCTTTGCCACAGTAAGTACATCCAGGTAGCCCCCAGCATAGCCACAATCCCTGTCTGCTCTTTGGGAGCGTAGATTCTGCTGGCACCCATGAGCCGGGTCAGGAAATTTATCACTAGCTTGCCCACATGCCGGGGAGCACCTGGCCACTCCACCTTTGCTCACAATCCATCTCATCACCAGTTATGGCTTTCATTGCCTCCATAACTGCATCCCTCTGAAAAATACTCTGCCACAGGGCTCTCCAGCTAACTTCTCCAGCCTTTTTTGTTTTCTTGACTCTCCAGTTGCTGAACCAATCAGCCACCTCTGTAAATCAGTTCCTACCACCACATCACATCCACTAGCAGCTGTAGACCCTAACGAATCAACGATACTTCGATTTGTATAACATATAGTACGTAGTATAGAATATGTAGGCCATTCCCAGGCCTCCAAGCGTACAGGTCACTGCTTTGAAGAGCAAAGCAACTGTCCGGCTCTCACTGGGAGCACAAATATGAGATTTTTCTCTCATGCTGCACAAGATGCGATCTAGGCTTCAAAGTCCCACTTCAATTCTCTTCTCATTTCCAGAGTCGCTAGTAAACCCAGATCCTTAACACTAAATCTCTTTCCAACCATCCTCCCCTGCCAGGTAGAATCAATTTATTGTCCTCTAAAGTTAAGATTAACAGCATGACCTTGATTTCTTCCCTTTCTCATGGGGCCACCAGGTTGACTACAGAGCTCGGGCCATTGCATCCATGACTGAGGTAGGGCAGTAAACAAACAATGGAGGCCAAGAGATTTTAGGCAGCAAAAAGGAACTGAGGAATCCAAAGTTTACCGGCCAAATTCCCATTACATGGCATTGCCTTCATCATCTTAGTGCCAGCAAGACTCCCCTCTTCACGCACAGAAGAAATCAACGGCTGCTCAGGATTTCAGCCACCAGGGACTGCTCTCGCTTCCAAGTGTGGGACGAACTCATAAGCCTGACTCACCTAATGTTGAGTTCTTCCAACACATTGTTCACCTTTAGGGCCTCCCCCAAAGCAGCTGCTCCATCGTTTCCAAAGCCATTGTATGAAACATCCACAACTCTGAGGAAGATGTTTGCCTGTGAAACGAGGCAGAATTATTACCAAAAAAAAAAAAAAAAATCTCACCATAGTTTGTGCCAGAAATAGTCATTTGTGTCTTCCTCGTTTAATGACTGTTCGCACGTCGTGAGGCCGAGTTAGCAGCATGCGCAGATAGGTCTTAATGAATATTAAAAAGAGATTGTTTGAAACACTGCCTAGAAATCTTTGTCTCCTTCAACTGTTTAGGTCTCAGTCTTTTGTGATTGCCAAATTCATTGCTTTTCTCCACCTCAGATTCTTCTAGCAAAATAAGAAAGTCAAAATCTGGGGGTTTAATGTAAATGCCTGTCTAAATGAAAAACCAGCACACACAAAACCTAGGCAAACTGTCTCCATCAAAACGAAGCAAAGAAACAAAAGAAAAGGAAGTGAGCAACTGTTCCTCCGCTGCAGTTAAATTTTTTCTTTTTGGACCCCCTTCATTAAGCTTGCAAGAGGGCCGTATCTTACAAAACTGTCGAAGAAAAAAATGTACAAAGTACCATATTTTAAAAATAAGCTGATAATAAAAACAGCCTGATAAAAGCACCCACAACTGAACAGATGTCAAGTTGTGCAAGCAGCTCAATGCTGGCATTTTCTGACAGAGACTGTTCTTGCCATTCTCATGTACTCCCCATTTTTATTACTGGAGTTTTCATGAGTGTTTTTCTGCGGCTTTTTTAAGCAACAAATTCCAGTCTGGGATTTAATCTGGAACAGATTTCAATGACTTGATTTTCGAAAATCATTATTGGGTTGAAGTTTATAAAACTAGCCTGAAAAATTAATGCTATTGGCAATTTCTACTTGCATTTCTAATGAATTAAATTAGGAATGCTTTTTTAAAAATGCCACTATTAGTAGGGGATTTTACTTGAAGTTTACAAAACCGCTATAGACAAGAACCAAAATGTTAAAAATTATGGCCTTGATTCTGGAAACCAGACCAAACTATAACTTAACCAACATGAAGTGCCCAGTCATTCACTGGGACCACTTGTGGTCTTAAAGCTAAGCATGTGTGTAAGTTTTTTCACTAACAAGGGTTAAAATTGTGTCTGTGTTAAAAAACTAGCGGCTTAAAGTCTGGGTCACTTCAAAACAAAAACTGATTCAGTGTGAACAATGAAAAATTATTTAGGCTTATTGAATATATTAATAAAGTCACTAACTTTTGAATACGCACAGCCCAACATTTTCAAAATCAGGAGCCTAATATTAAGCTCCTCAACTCTTATTTAAGCCTTTATTGGTTTAGTCTTGAAAAGCAGCCAAATGACTTAGGAACACAAGTTCCATCAACTTCAAATTGCAAAACCTGAGGGAGCCGAACAGCCTTACAACATTTCAGCTTTCTGCAACTGTGGAAATACACTATGTCAGCTTGCGAATAGCACCTAGGCTGTCTGCTTATCCACTGGTATTTGTGCTGGTCTCAAAATGAGGATGTTAATAAGGCCCTGGATTGCTGTTTTTAGCATCAATAAATATTTTAAGTGTAAAAGTTCACAGTAGAGAAGAAACCTATGTATGATCTGAAATCCTGCTAACAACTGGAAATCACACAAAACATTCACTTTCACAATTTAAGATTATACAATGGGAAGAAATGCAAACGGCAGTGGCATGACTAGCACCAGGCACGCGGGAACATGCTCTGAGTCCCAGCACCAGCGCCCCAAGCACCCGGCGGTGGCAGTTGCCTTTCCCGGCCCCAGCCCGGGCCAGAGATCCAAGGACAGGCCACCCGTGGATCCTCCCAGCCAGGGATCTGGGGCTGAGCTGCTGACTGGCAGCGGCAGGAGTCTGATCACCAGGTCCCCAAGTACGGATCGGGGCCCAGGCCCCAAATCGGACCCAGGGTGTGAGGGCCCAGGCATAGGTCTTTTTCTGGAGCAGCGTCGCTCCCGGCAAACAGAAGTAAAAAATTTAAGATTTATTTTTTCAAATTGACTTTTAACTTTTTAAAATCGTGATGATTACCTCTCCAATTTCAAGGCACGCACACACTTTGCGATTTCACAGTGGCTTATGGTCAGGCAATCACATAGGAAACAGCCCGTCAGTCACAACGGCAGTGCCTATCCAAGCAGATCAAGCTTTACACGCAAAGGACAGGAGAAAACGTGGACTTCCTACCCCAAAGCCTTTGGCTAAGGTAGCTGCTCCTTGGCTCCGGAAGAGGTTCCAGCTGATGTTAAGCTCCTTGAGACCAGTGTTTTCTGCAATCGCTGTTCCAAGCACCTCAGCTTATGAAACAGATTAGGAAAAATGTTTTTTAAAGACACAGGAAAGGAGGGGACAGTTCAGCAGAGCAGAGTGCTCAGGTTAGGGCCCAAGACTCAGAGCCACCAATTAAAACAGGAGTTTTTTCTTTTATGCATCTTGTGTCTCAAGCACAGAGCAAGGGCAGCAGGAAGAGTCAGGAGAGAGCACCCAGGTAGCCGGAGGGCAACGAGCACACACAAAAGGTGGTACAAGGAGCAAATCCTCTCAGGCAAGACAGAGCCCAACAGAACCATAACCAAGTCACGATGAGCCGGGCAGCCACCCACCGCACAAAGCTCCAGAAATGAATAAATGGCTAAAACATCTCGGGGTGGGGGGCAAATATGCTCTCTTGCATGCCAAAATGCCTCATTAGAGTTTGGAGCCCAATGCCCATAATGCCTCCCTAAAGCTGTGTCCTGCTCAGCTCCATTTCTCTCCTGCCCCAGCATATCATCAACGATTTCTCACAGGCAGCCTAGCCATCTCCATCCTTTCTGTGTGCAGGCTGGAGTCCGGAAACTGCAGCCCTTGGACCATGGAAAAGAGCTCCGCTCAACTCAACTCCGTGCCCTGAGATTACAATCTTTAGGAGTTTTCTCCATGCAGATGGTGCAGTGGCTTTCAGGCAGAGAAGGAGGGGAGAGGAGATAAGGAGGTTTCAGGGAGAAGGCAGGAGAATTCAGGAGTAACTAGAGGATAAGGCAAGAGACCGGGAGGGGAAAAGCAAAGAGCGCAGAAAGTCTGGCACAGGTGATGGGAAAGGGACGCAGTATCAGCCTGCAGGAAAATCAGAGAAGAAGCAGAGTTTATCACTGAGAAGTCAGTAGAGCCAGAACTTTAACAAACCCGTGACCCTAAAGCGACTGCGCTGGAGGGAAGTAAGGATCAAAGTGAGGAGAAAAACTCACTCCAGCCCCGCAGGGGGCTAAGACAGGGGAGGGATCCCCGCAGATATCAGTGGGTGGCAATAGCTGAGGGGGAACTTCAAAGTCCATTCACATTCTTCCTTTGCCCGTTAAACTGCGTTCAAACTTCTTGCCCTCGATCTCAAGGCCTACGTCATGCTGTCCAGCATCTCAGGCTGCTCTCTTTTTGTATTCCTTTTGCACCCATTACACCAACTTTAATACTCCCTCATTTTGCTCCACAACTTCTCACCTTCTTCCCGCCTGCCCTTCGTGACTGAACATCCTTCAAGCGCTTTCGTCTTTGCAATCAACTCTCACATTTTGCCTTTCTTCCTATGCTTAGGTCGACATCATCGTTTATCACTCCCTCCTGCTTCGCCAAGCCAACCCTTTCCCCTCTCAGAAATGAACAACTCTTTCTGGTTCCCCTTCTCTCTCTTCCACTCCCACTCATGTCTTTTCTTCGACCATCTTGATCCATTCCTCCTTTCATTCTGCTTCTCTCTTCAGCTCACTCCATCTGCACTTCCCTGGCTGGATCGATTTATGTGACAATATTTGAAGAGTGAGGATTGCAACGTGCACAGAGGTTGGGAAACTGGGTGGTGAGCTGCAGATGGTTACAAAAATGGAAGGAAGCAAGGAGGTTTGGGAGAAGAGCAAGTCCGTCTTCTCCTCTTCCAGTGTGAATCTGCAGCAGGACATAGCTATGCAAAGTGGGGAGCGACAAAGAGACTCCTTTACCTGAGGCGTCGCCAAACATGTTGTGACTCAGATCCAGGCACTCCAGTTTATTGTTGGCCAGGAGGGCATCTGCTAGATGTGCAGCCGCATGTTCATTAAATTCATTTCCTGAAAGCTTAAGGTTGGTAAGTGTCGTATTCTCCACAAGCATAGCAGAAATGGCCTTGGCTCCTTTAACTCCAAGTCTGTTGTCTGACAAGTCAACAGCTGGGGGCGGAAAGCAAATAAGAACAAATTCACCATTTATAGAAGGGGAAGAGGTCAGAAAGACCACCAACTTTCCACTGCCATGAAAAACTTTTATCACAGTCCCAAAAGGGCAGTCACAGGGCTTCTAAAGACTTCAAAGTGTTTGACAAAGAGGGATTTTCTCCCATGGAAGTTCAGGTGATAAATAAATCTGTTAGACTTCAGAAATGCCTTAGGACTCCTTGTCTATTTTAAATAGTCACTTTTCGAAATGACCCAGAGGGCCCCAGTTCTGCATCCCTGTCTCATTAAAGCTGTGCAAAGATTTAGAAATGCCTTTGGACTCCTTGTCTGTTTTAAATAGTCACTTTCCAAAGTGGCCCAGAGGGCCCAGTTCTGCAGCCCTGTCTCATTAAAGCTGTGCAAAGAAAATCAGCCGGATAGGCAAATAAACTAGAACGTCCTCAGCCCCTTAAAAGCCAATTGCCACATTCAGATACAAGCCTTATGACAAAATCACCTGGGAATTAAGAGACAAACCTGAAATGTAACAGTTGTCTTTTAACATCTCGGCAATGGCCGCTGCCCCTTCTTCTTTCAACCAATTATCACTCAGGTTTAACTTCACAATGGAGGTGTTGGTCATCAAGGAAAGGGCTAGAGCTTTGGCACCCTAGAACATACAACAACATAATAGGTCACTACAGGTTAATTCAGTACAATGAACATTTTTAGTTGTTCACTTATTTCAGCTTTTCTTAGCCTAACAAGAACATTTCTGAAAAACACAACTGAAAGAAAAGGGTCTTTACACGCAGTAGACAGTTCGAGGAGCGTTCAAGGCAGCACCCAACAATAGGTCTCATCCTGCCACCTGTGAAGTCAATTGGAAAATTCTCAACAAGCAGTTGTGTGGCACTTTAAGACTAACATTT
>ML682206.1:2172932-2217194 GCA_007922195.1 Podocnemis expansa | reverse complement strand
TATTATATTATATTATATTATATTATATTATATTATATTATATTATAATTAATATGTAATATTTGCTAGTCTATTTTATAAACTAAAATTATAAATTCATAATTTCAGGTGATTCTTTAATTATATTAAATTACGACGCTTTATAGTAATGTCTGAATTAAACACATTCATAGCAGTGACAAAGACATGACAGCACAACCCACCCTCCAACTGTCATAGAGCAGCAGCAGCCAAGGCGGTAACATTTCAAAGCCTTTTCACCAAATAGCACTAACTGGTTTCCATTTGCTCACTCCTGGATACCCTGGGAAGCTGAGCAGAAATCAAGTTTTGCTTCCAAAGTTTGATTTTGGAGAGAGGCCATTTTTTGATGGAACTGTTTTGCTCAACCAGCTCTGTTGCATGTTATGGTCAAACCGGAGATACAGGAAGGCAGTAACTTATTACTAAACAACAAACTACCTGCTAAGCTGGAATAATTGTGAACTTCCTTGTTTTGATAGTGAACTTTATAACCGTGTACTCCAGCTGCCCAATTAAATCTCAGGAACTCGACCAATGGTGCCTTAATATTCTTGTTGGGGCTCTTCCCTTCCATGGATGGTGACGTTTGCTCCCAGTTTGGGGAGCTGGGACTACAGAAAACAAGCACATGAACAATGGGGCGGTCCCACTTCTTACCTTTTCTTGCAGATTTCCAAGGTACCCAAGATACAAGCGTAACCCTTCCACTGATGCAAGAATCAGGAAGGCGGCAACGAGAAGGAACTGATAGTAAGCGGGCAGCAGGCTGAACTGTAACAGGAGAGCGATACTGAGAGACCGACCCCACTTCATCCCACCATACCCATGCCTGGCACCAGCCCCAGCACCACCCACCGCTCCATGTACTCCCTCTCTGCCCGCTTCACCTGCCTCTTCGCTGCTGCCAGGCCCCTGCCCCTCACCAGTGACTGGGACGGGAGCAGTCAGCCCAGCGATTAGATCCAGAGTCAGCAAGCAGGGGCCAAAGCTAATAAAGGAGTGGAACAAGGCGAGGCAGGACCCAGGCAATCACGGCCACAGGCAAATGCTTCAAGCAATCAATGGGGAACTACAACGATGATGCTAAATAACTGCTGCTGGGCTTATGAGTTGCTCTGCTGAGTTTTATTACCTCACCTGCCTTGCCTCGAACATCCTGAGACCGACACGGCTACAGACGAACCAAACCTCTTCCTTTGCACCATGTTCACTGCCTGCTCATCCATCCTCAGGCTGCCTTCCCACCAACCCCTAGCACCCCTCGCATTGGCTACAGCCCCTCCACACATAGCAGCACCCGCTTACATGCGTGTTTTCTGGGGTTGCATAGATCAAACTTGTGCACGCTGCCCCATACATTTGACCTTCATTACAAAGCAAACAGCCTCCCTGTGTGGATTCTCAGGTTGTTCTCTTAGCCCTGGCTACAGCAGGTCGATCGAGATGCCAGGGCCATGATTTTCAGGGTGCAGATGAATTCATGATTCCTGTTTGAGCTGTATGTAAGAGGCCCCTACACCTGAGCATGCCCTTTCTCCTGCACTGGCAGAGAGCACAGCACCCAAACTTTCCCCTCCAGGTCGTGGGCTGTAGTAATTTCCCCAGCTTCATCACAGAATCAGAGAACTGGAAGGGACTGTGAGAGGTCATCGAGTCCAGTCCCCTGCACTCATGGCAGGACCTGGTGCCATCCAAGTATCATCAACTCCCGGGGGTCCCCAGCTCCTCTCCTAGGGATTCATGGGTTGCAGTTCTGCAACTTTCTCATCCTTTCTGCACCCAGCGCACTGCCAGGCACCCCTACACAGGGAGGCCAGGCGCTGGAGGAATCTGATTAATGTAGCCAGGTCAGTCTCAGTTTCTGGTGGGATTCACAGGAGCTGCACAATTGTAGAGCAAAATGGACTCCACCATTGGCATATGCCTCCTTCTCACCGAGGTATCACATGCTGTCTTTCCTTTCCACACCCAGCGTCACTTGCCTCACTTCTATTTCCCGCCGGCTTGTAGTCCCTGCTCCTGCCTTGTTTCCCAATCTCTTACTCCAGCTCCAGGCCCTGTTCCTCTGACTTCAGTCTTCAGCTCTCCTTCTGACCCATGACTGATCTTCCGGCTCTGGCAGTCTGCTTCTGTCTCTCTGGTATGGACTCTCCGCTAATTTCCTGGACTGACCCCACCTGGCCCCAGCTCTAAACACGAAGGTGAAGTCTCACTTCCACAACTAAAGCTGAGTGCCCATGGCTCAGTCTCCTGCACAGGGATTGTTCCAGCCTATAGGAAGGATCAGGCAGGAAAATCCTCTCCTGAGCTACCCTGGCCTAAGATAGTTAAACCAAATGAAAAATAAGAAGCATGCAAGAAGTTTTGCCATTTGACAGGGGTTTCCATTTTTCAGGGTTTGAGATAGCCCCTTTTTGGTTACTTGGTTTTAGAGGACCCAATGATTTTGATGGCTGGTTTGGAAATGTGTTCCAAAAACGTTTTGGTAAAGAAGAAACATTGTGCAAAAACAAACTTTTTTAAAAATCAACAGTTTGAGAAATTGTTTGTGAGAAAAGGCTACATGTTGACCAATATCTTTCTGGTTGATAAATGCTAACCAGCTGTTCTGGACAGAGGCAGGCAGGCTGCAAGGACAGGGTAGTTTTGACAGTGAAGATGGGACTTCTCGCATCTTTCCAGCTCTGACACACATGGTACCTTTAATGCCAGCATTAGTCCCTCGGATAGGCACCAGAATGGGAAGTAGAAGACATTGAAGTATAGCAACATCTGAAGGGGCAGGCTGGACAGCACCTCGTGCCCTAAACAGGAAGGAAAGGCACATGGTAAGTAAGTGTTTCCCATCACCACACTGCAAGTCCCAGTGTTGGAGGGGAGAACCTGCCCCACAAAATACACATTTTGCTAAAAAATAAAGTTGAGAGCACAGCTTGCTGTATATAGTCTAGGTCAGGGATGGACAAAATTGGCTCACAGCTAGGTGCCAACAATTTTATTTTTGGTCACCAGAAGGCACCCCTCCATTACATTTCTGCAGTGGATCTACGTGACAGACTACTAAAACTAGTCACCGTGGTGACCAGAAACACATTTGTCAAGGCCTGGCATAGATATTTTCTGTGAACACAGGAGCATGGACCTTCCGATGTCTTCAGGCCAGGCCCATGTGGCCCAATCTTCTGTTGCTGACTGTAGCTAGCACCAGCTGCTAAAGAGGAAAGTGCAGAATTCCCCATGTGGGTGAACCTGATGGGTTTCACCATAACGCTATTTAAGGATGGCTTGTGGGGTTAGAAATCATCCAATTTTGGGGGGGGGGGGGGATTTTCACTAATGTAAATGTGGGTTTCATATTATCCAGATACACGGCCAGTGCTTTTATGAGTCCCACCAAACTTCTGGCCTCAGTAATATCTAACAGAAGGGGTTCTGCGGGTTAATCAACGGTTGGAAAAAAATGGCCTTTTTACCAATTGTACGCTTGCTGCCTCAGTTTCACTAAATGTGCTTTGTTCTGGTATCATGAGGAAGCCAACAGAGAATCCAAGGACAGAAGGGACTACTGGGATCATCCGGTTGGACTGGGCAGCCTTGGCCTGGTCTGGTCCCACTGGGAGGTTCGTAGTCCTGTGCTTTTCAAAAGTATTCCTGTGCTACACAGCCAAGGGCTTTATTCTCAGGTGTTGCCAAGTTCCAAAGGGGCAGCCGTAGTAGTCTAGTAAAGCAAAAAAAGCAAGGAGTCTTGTGGCACTTGAAGACTAACAGATTTAAAGTGGGATTTTCTCCCACGAAAGCTCATGCGATAAATAAATTTGTTAGTCTTTAAGTGCCACGAGACTCCTTGCTTTTTTTATTCTCAGGGGTGTTCTTTAAGAACAAGATCCTGCTCAGCCTTCTCTAGAGCCATCACTATTTTATCCACCTCTGTCCTTCTTAGTCATGTCCTCTTCATCCTAAATGATCCCAATTTTTTCAGTCTCTCCTTCACACACCTGGGGGAGACAAGGACAATACAAAGAAACTCACTGGCAATACACTCAGTCCCTCCTTTCCTCTTCACTTGGAGCCTGTAGCAGTTCGGCGGCTCGGCTACGGCACACCAAGGGTTAAAAGGGTGGGTGCGTGCGTGTGTGAGGCAGCCAATCAGAGGGTGGGCTGCCAGTATAAAAGGAGTGCTGCAGAGCTAGCTGCTCAGCCTGCTGTGGGAGCTGCTAGGGGAAGGTACTCGGCCTAGCAGGCTGGCTGCGGGAGCCCACCTCGGAGAGCTCTGAGTGGGAGCAGGCACTTGGAGCTGACCTGAGCTGGGGATCTCGAGGGAGCACGCTGCAGCAATGGCTGGAGCAGCGGTCCGGGGCGAGGAGTGGACAGCAGCTGGACCCCAGTGGTGAGGGACTGTGTGCGACGGGGGCTGTGGGGAAGTGGCCCAGGGAGCCGACGTGGACTGTGGACGGACTGGAGGGAGGCAAAGGCCTCCGTGGAGGCACTCAGAGTCCCTGGGCCAGGGCCTGGAGAAGTGGGTGGGCCCAGGCCCCTCCCTGCTCCCCCCAGCTTTCCAGGCATGGAACAGGTGCCAGGAATGGCACAGGCTCATAGGCCATTGCCTGTTTTGACTAGTGGCTGGAACCAGGGCAAGCTGGACTGTACGCCGGAAGGAGTGGACTAGTGGGCTTGGCCGGAGGGCTGAGACCCAAGAAAGGGACTCAAAGAGCAGAGTCGAGTGTGGCAAGAGGCGGAGCACACACGATCTGGAAGGGACCGCTTGAGGATTCCCCAGTAACACCAGCAGGAGGTGCCCTCCAGGTGTGTTGGGTGCTGCCACCAGCTTACACAACCCAGATCATTTGCTGTACATCGGATTGCACAAAATCCCCCAGTTAGCACGCTGCGCATCAGGCAGGCCAGGTATGCTGGTTTTGTGTAGCTCGGAGCCCTGCCTGTGAGCACACCTTGTAAGAGACAAAAAAGTCTATTAACAGAATAAAGCAAAGCACATTTTGACTCTACAGAAGTAAAAGCAATGGCAAATGCATTTCTGCAGCAGAGCTCCTATAATCTCTGCCATAATCCATGCTGGATCTGGGCCAGGCAGCCCAGAGAATGTAAAGCCCTTGTCCTGGGCCCCAGAATTACTATATTGCTGAGCACTGTACCTGGATGGTAGATCTGGGCAAGTCCACAATCCCTAGTTTTATTGTTGATGAACAGCGATCCACTGAATGTCGTCAACCCCCTTCGGACATTGTGAGGCAGAAGGGTTTGCAGAGCCATCCGTGTTAGCTGATTTTGCCCTTCTGGATTAAAGAGAAGCTCTGTGGCATTAATTAAATTACAGGGCTGGCCTTTAAGCTGCCACTGACCTGGTGGCTGGGGATAAATCCGTGGTGGGAGCTAGCGCAGACAAGAAAAGAGAGCCCTGAGGAAGTGTTGACTGTGTATCGATTATATTACGAATTTAGTTTCCCCAGTGAGTACTTGGAAATTTGGTAGGTTCTTGTCCCCTGATGTGCATGTTGCTACACATTTGGAAATCAAGCTACATTTATAGTTTTACTAGGACAGTTTGCAAAGTCACAAACTTGAAATTGGACGAACGTTTCTAACCATCGGAGCGGTGAAGTTCTGGAACAGCCTTTCCAAGGGAGCCGGGGGGGCAAGAAACCTTGCTGGCTTCAAGACTGTGCTTGGTAAGTTTGTGGAGAGAATAGTGAGATGGGGCAGTCTAATTTGGCAAGTGACTGATCTTTGCCTCCTAGGTTATACATCAGTTACCGTAACATCCTTGTGGTCAGACATTGGCTGATGTCGCTAAAGAAAAGTATCCCAAGCTGGCAGAAACTAGCAGATCATGGTTACCTGTCAACAGCTCAGTCCCCACAGCATCTACCTTGGGCTCAGGGACGGCACAACAGGGTAAGTGAGGTAAGCTTTGCAGGTGGTGCCGACGTTTGAGGGGTGCCAAATTGGGAACTGCACTGCTAGGCCGTTGCGTTGCCCTGCTGACGTCACTCGCCTGCCCTGGCGTAATCGATCTGTTGTCTGCTGCGCTGCAGAGGGGCGCCAGAAACCTTACTGCTGGAGCTGCTTGTGCTTTTTTAGCATAGGGCCCTGCAGGCTGACAATTTCCAAAGGGGGCAGCCGTGTTAGTCTAGTTCAGCAAAACAAGCAAGGAGTCCTGTGGCACTTTTAAAGACTAACAAATTTATTTGCTGCATGAGCTTTCGTGGGCTTTATTTATGTCAAGGGTTTGGGGGCCTTACGTCTTGATTAGTTTAGCTGGGCTCTTGTTTTACAGTGGTTGAGGCTTGTGGACTCCTTGATTTCTGCCTTCGCTTATACGTATGCACCTCATCTAGCAACTACCTACACATATCCACTGCGCAGGTGAGCTCCCCCAGCAGAGCACAGCGGCCACCAGCTCTGTAGCCCTAAGGGGAGACTCTTGGACTAGTAGAAGAACTCAGGACCTGACCTGAGCTAACAGGACCTGGTCTGGCGCCCAATCCACCGCTAGCTCTAGTGGGGTGGCACCTGCTTTTTATTTTCCAAAGGGATAGCTGTGTTAATCTAGTCCAGCAAAAAAAACAGCAAGGAGTCACCCATCTTCGAAGCATCTGAGGAAGTGGGATTTTCTCCCATGAAAGTTCATGCGAAAAATAAATCTGTTAGTCTCAAAGTGCCACACGACTCCTTGCTGATTTTTATTGCCAGCGAGTCCCTCTCTCCTGCATCACAGGAGCCAGGAGTGGAGGACTATGTGAGAGAAGTAATTAAACACTGGGGACAGCACGTCAAATATTGCGAGAGAGACTCCGAGGTGGACCCTGAACTGCATCTAGGACAGGGATGGGATACAGCCATGGAGGCAGGAAATAGCACCATGTTCGGACATGGAAGAAGCCCAGTTGTCAGCACAACCCTTGTTTTTTCAGAGCAGCCATTGAATGACTGACCTCCAGAAATGAGCCAGATGGGCCTGGCCACTCAGCTGCAGACACAGGAATGCAGCTTCCGAATGGCAGAGAGCAACAGCACAAAGGGGAGCAAAATAAAACTACAGCCAGCCAGAGATGTGCGCTTGTTTGGTCATCTCAAAGAGTCTATTGTCCATTGAATTCAACTGCCTTATAGGATGAGAGGTGCTAGAATAGGTGTAAATAAACAACAGCATTTTATGTGCCTTCCTGTATGTGCACAGAGCTAGTAGGTATAAAGAGTGCCATCTGCTGGCACAAATGGGAGGTCTGCGGTCTCTGCAGACTCCGAGATTGTCCCGCTGAAGCCGATAATGTCTGTAGAGTCAGTGCAGAGCCATAACGCCAGTTTTTGCCGCCTGGGACGCGTTCCAGTCGGAACGCGCCCCTTGCCATTAGCGGTGCTTGGAGCTGGCTCCGTGAAAGCCGCCCTTTAATAGAGGGGCTCTATTGAACCGCTCGCTGCTGCCTGGGGCTTTGCCCTGTTGTCCCCGTCCCCCCCCCCCCCGTAGTTATGGCTCTGAGTCAATGTGAAGTGATGCAAACAGCTACAAGCATGTTTGAGAGCTCTTCTTGTTTAGAATATTGTTACCTCTTTTTGAGTGGAGTAGCTAGTCAAATTTTGGGGCCTTGGCGATGTTTTAGTTGGAAGCAGAAACTAACAGTCTGATACTCTTTGATGCAGTCTTGTTTATTTACAAGGACTGTATTAAGCCTAGATATCAGATATCAAAAATTCAAAAACCCATAGTGGATCACTTTCACCTCCTCGCACACTCTGTGAAAGACGTGACCGTTACAATGCTTCAGCAGAAAGATTTCAAATGAAGAATCCAATGGAAAACTGCAGCATTTGAATTAACATACAAATTTGACACCATCACACTAAGTCTGAATAGAGATCAGGGCTGGGCTTTCATTACAAAAGGTGATTTTCTCCTTTCCACCTTCTTATCTGTTGTTCCATGCAGTTTAAATCAAAACAACTTCCTTGGTTTGCTGAAAACAATCTGACCTGACCTTGTGACTGACCCTTCTTTGCATTTATACTTCCCTTTCATACTGGGAGTGGAGGCAGAAGCCACAAGTCGGGCAGAAATCGGGAACAGGGCTGTGTGCAGGATGCAGGCAGGAGGCACACGACTGGTCCAATACAGAAGAATGAAATCACCCAGTTGCTCAAGTTCTTGTGCCTCCTTCTGGCTTAAGCAGCCTAGTTGGACTAATTGGTGGAGCTCGGTGACCCTCCAGTCAGATCTCCCGTGGTGGTATCTTGGTTGAGGTCCTGCTAGCTCCTTGATCTATCATTTTTCAGCAGACAGAAGATTGTAGAAGATGAGAGGTGGAGGAAACCTCAGGAGGTCATCTTGTCAACCCCAACTCAATCATACTAGCCAGGGCTTTGTCAGGTCAGGCCTTATAAACCTCTAAGGATGGCGATTCCACCACTTCCCTTGGGAACCCGTTCCAGTGCTTCACCACCCAACCAGTGAAAAAGTTTTCCTAATAACCAACCTATGCCTCCCCCAACGTGATTTTTGAGACCATCGCTTCTTGTCCTGTCATCTGCATGAAGAAAACCCAGGATGCAACAGCTGTCTGGGGACTTTGACTTGCTTTGAGACCCAAGACGCTGTATCAATCAAACTGAGTTCCATTATTCCGTTTCCCAGACTCTACGTCTTTCTTGTAGCTCTTCTCTGAACGTGCCCCTGTTTTTCAGCAGCCTTCTGTAATGGGGACCTGTATCTCTTCAGTGGTTTCTCCACTGTTTTATACAGAGGTAACCAAAGACCCCCCCTACTTCTGATCAAGAGTCCCCTAGTCATATGTCTAAGGCTGGTATTAGCCTTCAGAGTCCTACTGGGAGAGAGCTGGACGCACGGTACCCAATTCCTTTTCAGACACTGCAGCCTAACGTGTCAGCGTTCCCAAGTGCACAACCTTGCATTTGACTTCACGATCACTCGCACTGCTTGCTTGCAGCCAGTTTACCAAGCAATCAAGATTGCTTTGTATGAGTGACTGGTTCTACTCCTTATTTACCATTTCCCAATTTTTGTGTCCAGCACAAACTTGCCTGTAGAGGTTTATGCTGTCTTCCAGATCACTGATAGACATTGAATAGCGTTGGGCTGGAAACCACCCCATAAAGGACCCTACTAAACAGACCCCGCTCACTGATGATTTCCCATTCCTAAGAAAAGCACCTCAGCAGGAAAATGGAGGGCTATGGGATTTGAGGGTAGTCTAGTGGTAGGCAAATAAATTACAATAATAATTAGTTGGAAGTTTGGACTTTATTATTCAGGTTAGGTTATATATTACATTCATCCATCTAGAGCACTAGATAAATAGGCAGATTTCCACTATATACATCTACAGTGAGGACAGGAAGAGTAGCCAACTATAATCAGAATAGTCGTCAGTACAGACGGTGACATAACAATAAACTTCTCCTCGTCTCCCTCTCTTCCCACCATAGCATGCATCTCTCCTGAGGTACGCTACACTGGAGCCTTAGGTCATCTGAAGGAAGGTAAAGGCGACCTACAGACCCCTGCAGCCACACTGGGCTTTTAGTAAGTCGACTTAAGCGCTTCCTTAAGTTGATTTTATAACACCACCTCTTAAAGTCGACTTAACACTTAAGTCAACCTTATTAAGTTGACCTAAGCCAACGCAGATGAGGAAAGCCCTTAAGTCGACCTAACTCCCCTCCAGGCTTCCAGGAAAGGTGCTGTGGTACCGACAATGCACCACTTCTCCATCAACCTAGCACCTGCCAGCGTGGACGGAGGCAGTTGGCAGGCGTTTTCAGTGTGGACTCTCTAAGTTGACTTAACAAAGTCAGCTTTAAGTCGACTGTGTAGACATATCACTAGAGCCTCACATGCTGCCTTCTCCTCCCCTCCCACTCGCCCAACAGGTCACACTCACACGTTACCCACTCAGGAGCAGCTTCATTATAACCATTCTAATTATTGCTCACGTAAAAATTCAGACATGAACAAAAGAAAAAGGGAAAGAAAGGAAAGGAAAGCATCCCTGGGAGTGAGTGCCCTGCTTCTGATGACACTCAGGGACACAGTGCAGACCTGCATCTAATTGTCTCACATTGGTTTGCACCAAGTTCTCTTTAAATCCAGTGACCGCTGTGCACTTTAGTGCAGGAGAATCACCGCATTATAAAGGACTGATGGCGTTCACAATCAATACAATAATCCATGCACGTTATTGTAGATTAGATTTCGATTTTCTTTCCAGGCCATACACAACTGCTTCTTCCTCATAGTAGGCTTTGGTGGGTCTGTTTTGCATGATGAATGTGATGATGGTATGAAATATAGCACACTAGCACTGCAGGATGCTTTAAACCGCAGAGGGGGGTTAAAAAAAAAGACAACGCCATTTCATGGCAACTGTCACTTGGTTTGAAATGAAAGCTTTTCAGTTTTCTGGGAATTGTTTGCATCGTTTCAAATCAAATTTTTGCCAAAATCAGGACTGACATTATATTTTTACCAAAACAGAATTTTCAATAAACAAAAAAAATTAATTCAATTAAAAATGCTCTTCAAATTCCAGGGCAAATGGAAATTTTCAATAACAAATGTTAAGATGTATTTCACATGGAAAAAAGGCTTTTTTTTTTTCCCTGTGGAAGACCTTTTATTTGAAAAAAAAGTCAGGCATCTTTAATAGCAAGTAAGAACAAATTGCAACATTTTCAAATGCTGATGCCTAAAGATTGGCACCTGGGGTAGATTTTTTTTTTTTTTGAAGGCACACTTGCACTTGAAAATGGACAGGCCACCGCTTTCATGTTGAAAATCTCTCACTTCGGAGTCCTAATGCTGGCTGCAAGTCTTACCCCCAGAAATTTATCACCCAAGCAAACTTCCTGTGAGCTGGCAGACAGGTTTCGTGTGAGAAGAAATGAGTGTCGATGTGGATGGGGCAAATGAACATAGACAGAGGCTGGCAAGTATGGCTAAAAGAAGTGGGGGCCAGGGCTGCTTTGTTTCTTTCTCTTTATACCCAAGAGTCCTTTGAACAAGACTGAACTGGGGAGACCAAAAAACACACGAAAGAGACAAAAAGAACGGGATTTGCTGTGGGAAGTTAGAGAACCTGATCAGGATTAAAGATACCAAGCTATTGACAAGCCGAGGTAGGTGGTGTGTTGGGGAAAACAGCAGAATGATTAGCTAAGAGGTAGAAATCATCAGGACAAGATGGTCAATCAAAAGAGGAAGGGGGTAGATTCTCCAGGCAGAAGATGGCAGGCAGACACACACGGAAATAACCTGGCAATGAGAGCGCAAAGACAAAGGATCCATGCTGACTCCTACCTCCAGGCTGCAGAGAAGTGGTCTTGATCTCGAGGAAAGGAGAGAAAGAGAATCAAAGAGGAGCCAACACATCTCTCAACCTCTGGAAGCTTAAGAGGTCAGATGGGGCTGCACAGGTCTGAAAAGCCCTGTCCTACTGAACTCTAACAGGCAGTCAGAAAACTTGAAAAGGAGAAAACTGAAGCATAAACAGGACACATGGCTGCATAGCAGGGATCCCGCCATTGTGTGAGGGCTGCATTTAGTGAGACCAGCCCAGATGGGAAGCAGTGTTGAAGCTGAAGATGAGGTTTTTCAAGAGCCTCCAGGGCTTCCAGACACCCTCATCCCCTAGGGGCCTCTGAAAAATATATGAAACAAGGAAGCTAGGTGAGCCACTGTAGATTATATACCCTGAGATGTCTAAGAAACCTTCCTGTATTCAGTAAGATGGAGACGTGAAGGTAAGAGAAAACTTGAAAGCGAAAAGCTGTGGCAGCTGGGTTGAAAAACCTGGTGCACAGCTGGGAAGACATTAAAAGACTTCCTGGTAACAGACAGGAGTGGAGGAGATTCATCACCATCCTAAATGCCAGGGTATAACAGGGGACGAAATAACTAAGAGCACCATGGCACTGGCTCACCCGGAACATCCAAGAAGTGGCTGAGACCCACATCCACGAAAGGACGTTGGTGCCTCACTGTCCCTTGGGCAACCAGGTCTAAAAATTAGATGCCACTGAGAGCCTCAAAACCGCAGTTCAGCTGTCACCTACCCCTGGAAGGGTTTACATTGTCACTGTTAAGTAAATTTTTTTCTTTGGGCATGCACAGTGCTGCCTCCATCCTGGCAGCCAACCCTTAACTCACCCGTAAGCCCCACAAGGATGCCCAAAAGATGGTGAAGCTAGATACTCCCTTCCTTCCTTGCCCAGGTTATTTCAAAATTGTGATTCAAAGGTTTCCAGCAACTTTCTCCCAAGCCTCTGGGAAGTGGGGACTGTCCAAGACAGAGTGCAGGACTAAATGGGCCCAGGTCAGAAGTGGAATGGCAATGCCTTTGTTCCTAAAAGGGAGCAAGAAAGCTGGATAATAAAGAGCTCAGGCAGGCAGAAGCTGAGAAAGTAGGTTTAGGGCTTTGTCAACAAGCAGAATAAATAATAGATGACAGAGCACAGTCAGAAATCTCACTCAATAGCGACTGTGCCCCAGTTTTCAATGGGGAGGATGACAGGAGAATGACGTATGCAAAACATTTAAAGAAGAGGGGAGTGTTTATGAAGCTGGATCAGGCAGAAGACAGTCAAAGATACCAAGATGATCAGCTTATATTCAAAGTAGGATGATCTGATCACATGCATCTTGTGCTGCTAAAGGAATAACCAGAAATGATATCAGAATAACTGGCAAGTACCTCTGAGGTCTTCCGGTGCTCACAGGTCTTGTTCCACTCTCATTGCATTGATGCAAATCAGGGTAGCTCACCAAAGCAATGGATTTGGACCAGCATAACTGCGATGGGAGGTCATAACTGGCCTCTAGAGAATGGGGGAAGAATGAAGGCAGTTGATGTGTTTGAGAACTGAAGAGGAAAATGCAGGGTTTCTGGAACAAGGAGCTTCACTTCAACACCTAGCAAGTGAGAGCAATTAACACAGGAGTCAGATTTTACCTTCCAAGGCTACGCCTGCTCAACTGGGGTCAACGACTCAGGTTTGCTGGACTAATGCTCTAAGCCCAAGCGCCAGTCTGAGCAGCTGTGTCTACGTCACCGTTTTAGCGCGTTGGCCCCCCCAGCCACTGTCAGTTGATCTTGTTCTTGTGGACTGTGTGACTCAGAGTTGGGTGTGGCTAAAGGTGAAGTTAGATGACTCAAATCGTGCAGCTAAGGCGCTGAACGGGGGGCATACGGTTGTGGTTGAAGCTGTGTGGGTGAGGCTGATACCATGGGTGGAAAGCCACCTGGTTGGGTGAGTAGATGCGTGCAGGCAAGCAGTTGCGTGAAGGTGGGACCACAAGGTGGTTGGGGGTGTTGGTGCAGGTTGGAGACCGATGCAGGCTTGGATGTGAATGGATATAGATGAGGGCCAGGCTAATTGGGTACCCTGTGTGGGTGAGTCAGGAGCATGGGGTGCAGTTTGTAGCAGGACAAGATGTGACCCAGGGTGGATAACTCACATACCCCCCAGAATGAGTAGTTTGCCTTGTTTTTGCAGGCGGTCACTCCCTACCAGAAGGAAGTGCAGGTAACTTCCTTCCATTCTACCCTTCCCATGCCAGGGCAGCTAAACGGAGCTTGGAGAGATGCTGCTGTCGGCACTAGATCCCATGCTTGCTTCGGCTTCTGAAGCTCAGTGCAAGTCACGGCTTTCTCAGGGATGCTGTGTTTCCTCGGGATTTTTCCGCAGAACCCAAGCATGCAGACTGCCATCGGTGCATCAGAACCGTCAGCTGTGTGTGCAAAGGGCGCTGTTGGAAGAGAACTGTTCAGTGAAAGGTCCTGGATTCTTGAAAATCCGAGGGAGGCAGACTCGGCAGGCTCGATTTGCATTCAGCAGTGGAACTGCCTGGTCATCTCTGTCTCCCCTCTGGGAAGTGCAGCCTCACCAGCAGAAATCAGTTGTTCCCATATTAAGAGCCTTTCCCAGTTAACCAAGACATGTCTCCAGTTCTTAGAAAAAGACAAAAGCAAGATGACAGGATTAGCCAGATCTGCTCGCCCAGAGTTTGCTGAGCTACCATGCTGCTCCAGTTTCTCCGCAGCGAAGGACAGAATTGCCTGCCTGTGAGAGGGAGGGGCAGAATACTGGGTTGATATAACCACATGCAAAGAGGGGAGTGTGTCCAGGCTTTGTGTTATAAAAGCTTTGTCCATATCTCAAGTTGCTTTGGTTTAAATACAGCTGTGATTTTAAAGTGATTTAGTTAAACTGGTATGAAACCCTGTGCAGACACTCTCAGTTCAGTTTAAAATTGGGTTATGTTTTAGCTCAAATGGATTGCTTATTCAGTGAAACTGAATTGACTAAAAATCAACTTTAAACTGAATTCAGAATGGCCATACAAGGTTTGGCACTCATTTAAGGGAATCAGTCATTGGATCAAGTTAGATGTGAACCAGTGCAATCATGAATATAGACCAGGCCCAGAGTTTTAGCAGCGTGGGGGCCCAGATGCACACATATACTCAAGCTAAGGAATATGTATATACTTTAGCAAATTAGACCTAAAGTGCCCAAACTCCCTTTCCCCCACAAGCGGTAGGTTTATCTGCTGCTCTAGGCAGAGGGAATAAAGCCCAGTCCAACCACCTAATTCCAATCAAAGGAGGCTTTTCCAGGGGAGTGATTGCTCCATTTAAAGTAAATAAACAAGTGCAGTAAATGACATTTTTGCAGGAATTAAAAACATCTCCCAAACCAGGGCTTCAGATGCTGATGGTTTAAACCTGTCATTTGAACTCATCCTTGCTAACAACGTGGCAAGTCCAAGACACAGAAGGAAACGTACTTGCCATGACGAACGAACAGCCTTTAATACAGGAATGCGGCAGGAAAACAAGGAGAGAATGTTTGGTTAGTATTAAATGTCCAGGAGGCCTTCCCCACCCCACACAAGAGGGGCAGAGAAGAGGACGGCTTCTGCCAGGTTGAGTAAAATCATTCTCTACGCATGCAGACAGAGCAGTGAGATTGCTTCCTACACTTTGCGGGCAATGAGGGTGAAATGCCAGACTCCCCGCTATGCGAAGGGTTGCTTCAGACCAAGATGTGGTACATCGCAGGCCACAGCGTCACACCCACCCGCTCTTGTAACCAACTCTTCACCTCTGACTGCGTTACTGATGTCCTCAAATAATGGTTTCAAGACCTCCGATGACACAGACCCCACCATTTATGCTAGTACAAACCTGCGAGTGACATTTACCTTTCCACATGATATTTTTTCACATTGGGTGCCCGAAAGAACACAAAGGTTTTTTGAAAAAATTCAGCAAAACTAATTTGGGTCATTTATAAAGACAAAGGAAGAAGGGGGAAGGGAGCACAACATTTTGGCCATTGGAAAAAATACAACTTTTCATTAAAGCCCTAGTATGTCTTAGTGATTTGAGCCCAGAAACTGAAATTTGTCACAGGGATGTCTGCAGTGCTCTGGTGGATATACATTTCAGCTTGGCTGAGTTAAAGGATTTTTATAAATCAGTGGATTTTTATTCAGTAGAAATCAATCTACCATTCTTTTTCTTGGCACCACCTCTGTAAATTGACTGGAATGTAAGTCTGGTTTCAGAATAGCCCTTCATCCCCTCCGGGTATGTGCTGTGCCATAGTCTATTCATGGTCCAAGCGGTCCCATTCGGGCTCCCTCCTCCGGCCCTGGCAACACTCACAGCAAAATTCAGCCGCAGTCAATGGGAGATACACAAGCTATTTACAGTAGCTTGCAGCTCTCCTCTCAATTTTCCAAAGAGTGTGATGTTCCTACTATGCTACACCAACTGGAAATGCCCTTCCGTTGAAACAGCGTTAATCTTTTTGTGGGGGTGGATTAATGCTGTCGATTTCTGGATCAATTGAGCAGTCTCCACAGCCACTCGAATGGATCCCACAGAATCGATCTGGCAGTGCCTCCAGGAATGAAGACACACGCAGGTCTCTGGGGCTTGGTCAGTGAACAAACAGAGCTCCGGCAGAACAGTGCCTTGTTTTTGGCTAGGGTGGCTAGCTTCCCTTTGAAGAGATCAGTGTGTAAAAGTGTTGGATGATGAATAGCAAAATGAGACCGGGAGTGCAGGGAAGCAAATGGCAGTTGAGTGGCACACAGTTAAATTGTTCAGTGGGACTAGAGAGGAGGAGCAAGCGTGGTTAGTAACTAGCAAACAGCAGGTGGATAAGTCCAGGTTGCCACTTGTCATTCACCTAAACTAAAATGGGAGGAACTATTGCATTCTAAGTAAATGTTTAAATGATAAGCAGCTGTCTTACTACTTAATGATTTAATTAAATGTTTAATTAAATCCCCCATGCACTCCTGGGTCCCAGTCAGGAGCTGGGGGCAACTTCGCGGGGACTTCTCCCCTCCTAATTCCCAGCTGGGAGCCAGGCTGCAGCCACCCACATCCTGACTCAGAGACGGGGGCCAGGTGACAGCTGTCCGCATCCCGCACAGTCCCAGCTCGGAGCCAAGCTACAGCAGCTGGCGAGCTGCCTGGTGCCAGGCCAGCTAGCGTCCAGCAGCCAGAAGCCAGCTGCCCTGGGGGTCCCAGCCCAGAACATCTGAAAGCATTGCAGCCCTCCAGATAGGGCAGATTTTTAAAGTCTGGAGACCCGCTCTGTGTTGAATTTATTCCTCTGTACCAAGGCCCCTTACCTCTTCAGCCCACAGCCGCAGCTGCATGGAAGATTTGTGTTTAAACGTTCAAACACTCTATTTTTAGAAGTTGAAATGGATAGTTCATTAAGCAAAATTTTTATCGCTGCTTCTAGCCCAGGCAGGGATTCTGTGTCGTCACCTGCCAGCTGTTGGCTAACTTGCCATTTGGATTTGATTTTCCTTTGCCCAATTTAAGTCATAACATTAGCACATCAGCAGCTTCTACTTACTCCACGTCTCGCTTTCTGATTGCTCTCCCAGAGGCCATGACCTCAGCGACTTTGGACACGATCGGGTCATAGTTCATACTGGCCACTGCAATCACCTCCTCATTCCTGTAACATGGATCAAAGGCACGAAGGAGACGTTGGCATTATGAAGAGAATGTCTTTAGATGGACCCTTTCTTCCTTCACAAACGGGTCGACTCCTTGAAGGAACCATCAGGGATTATGCAAGCCTGCAATCACTTCCCAATTTAAGGAGCCCCCTTTAACCCAGGTACTTGTTACCTCTGACAACAATGACTGGTGAGGAAATGCAGGCGGTGAGCAGGCAGTGGTGGCGAGTGTTTGGAGTCAGCTCCATAACTAGTCCCAGCTTTGCTCATGGGACAGCACAATGGCACACTACCACTAGTCACGGCAATACAGTCTGGCCCCGTGGAGCTGACTGAGAGTTTAAATAACCCCCCCTCAAAAATCCCCCAAACCCTAAAACACCTTTTTTGAGGTGGCAAAAATATCTGTCTGCCCTTGGAGGAGAAGGGCAGAATGTAAACAACATGATAGATCTTGTATAATAGACATGAAACCAAAGTGCTGAGGGTGGTGGGGAAAATACGTGGATGTAAAAGGTTTCAATAATATCACTCTGTAACCACTTCTTCCTCACAGATCTCCCTTTTCTGATCTACAACTATAAAATCAACCTCTCCCTATAGGAAGGGCTCTGAACCCTAATAGGTGGTGGAGGCAGAAATGGAAATGATACCAACGGCATCTGTGAAATGGCTAATACTTGACGGTAATTCATCGTGCCATACTCTTTTTCAGACCCCTCATTCCAAGGGAGTAAATAGGCTAAGATATGAACGGGAAATGTAGTGGCTTCATTTATGCACTTCTGTTCTATGCAAGATAACTCCATAGACTCATAGAAGATCATGGTTGGAAGGGACCTTAGGAGGTAGCTAGTCCAGCCCCCTGCTCAAAGCAGGACCAACCCCAACTAAACTGTTCCAGCCGGGGCTTTGTGAAGCCAAGCTTTAGAAAGCTCTAAGGATGGAGATTTCACCACCTTCCTACATAACAGCATTGCATTAGGCCCTGAAGGCAAGATAAGTTGAAATGCCTACTTGCAAATCCCACTGGATCTAGGTGTGAGTTGGCTAAGAGCCTAGCTGCTGAAATTAAGGTGCCTTCAAGACTTTAAAGGTGGGACCTTGGCAGGCGGCAGTTGAGCTTTTTGAATGCCAGTGGCATCTAAATGTTGGACTGAGGTGCCTAAAGAATCCCCTCTGCTGTACCTAAGCCATCCTCAGACGCTGAGATCTGCGTTGCACTGAGTGGTCCCCACAGACATCGACATTCATTATTGAGTCCAGTGCCCTTTGGACACTCCTGCAGCAATGAACTCAAAGCTCCTGATTTCAAAGGTGGCTTTTTATTAATGCTCAGCAGCCTGAAAACTTGGACAGGGAAAACCTAAGCGATGGTGACACTAGCAAAAATACAGAAATATTTCCTTCTACTCTGAGCCAACAGGCTACATACGCGTTGGAGCATCTCCCAGGGAAGAGAAACACTTACTTGGTATAAAATGCCACAAACTTCAGGTCCTCTAAATCTCCTTGAAAGACGACATCATCAAATCCTTCCCCGTGGCCTGAAAAAAGGGGAAATGACACAGCAATGCGGGAGTCTGGGTTCTGATTCCCTGCCCTCATTCTGCGTTATACCATCTCACGCGTACACTCCTCCTTGCCCCCACACAGGGAAACACACAGGGCCCTTTTGCATGGGGCTGTTGTGGGTCACACACACACACCACATGGCCACATTCTGTCTTACAGCCATAACCTCTTTTAGGATGGGACTCCACAAAACACATCCCCTCACCCTGTGCTGAGGTTGGCAGGATAGTCACAAAGCCCCAACATTCCCGACTTGGACATCTCTCAAATGATTCAACCACAGTCCTGTGGAAAGCCACCATCTGCCCACTAGGGGCTCGATTCACTAAAGGACTTAATTGCATAAATTGCCCCTTTAGGTGCCTAAATCCCAGAATCTGGCCCCACTGGGATTCACAAGACCACTGCTCATCTTCCACTGAACCCTGTTGGCCCAAAAATTGCTCAGTGCCTATGTGTTTCTGCTTCTGAGCATGCTCACTGTGACTCCATGTCAGGTGTCCGGGGAGAAGAAAGTAGATCTCCCAACATAACCGTCAGCCCAGTGGCGGGATGCTCAGCATGGCTATAGAAGAAATGCTGCATATTAATTCCCTGGGAGAACCCTGGTTCTTGTGTTATGTGAAGTAGTAAATAACCAGAGTCCAGAGTGGATACAAAATTTGCTATCTGCAAAAACAATCTGCAGATCTGCAGGGCTTTAAATTTCAGATTTGGATCCACATCTGTCTGCAACCTACAGCAATGAGCTATGGATATGAATCTGTGGATTTTCAGGGCTAAAAACACTTCCTTATTCACTTTAACTATGCAATGTTGCTGTACGGCTCCCCTCTAGTTCAAGATGTTGCCATGTTCCTCGTTCTCACATTAGCATTTCTTACCTGCATATCGTATGCTCTTCCCAAACAGAGAAGTCCACAGATAAGGAACTGTGCTGATCTCCGTGCCATGGGCCAGCATGTTCAGAGCTGCTATGCGGCCTGGAAACCAAAAGGAAGAGAGTGAGAGAAAGGAAACAGAGCAGGGTTTTGCCCATACACTGTACCTGGGCAGGCCTAGAGTACTGAGCTTGCACCCAAGGCTTTAAGATTGTTTGGTGCCTTTTGCTACTGACTCCTCTAATCACAGTTTAAGAAGACCCCAGGACTTTCAATTTAAACTGAAAAACCCCACTGGAAACAATGCCTGCTGCAAAGGGACAGCAGCAGAAGTTTGTGATTCATAGAAGTAGCAAGGAGGAGCATATGTCACAGTCATAGGGTGGCTCTTCCCTTTAAATGAAGGAGGTGCAGCTCCATCAGGTCTGTACTGGTGTTTCCAATTTGGCCACCAGACAGTGGGGTAGCACCTGGAGCTATAAAGGATCAAGGCCCCTGGACCTCACGGGGGAGGAAAACCTGGTGAGTCACGACTGCCAGACTGACTCAGTAAAAAAGCAGCTGAGAACTACCAAAGGACCAGAGGAAGCAGAAAGTGGCTCCCAGGTGAAAGCTGAAGGCAGGAGAGCCGCAAGAGGGGTTTGCAGTCTGACTGCCCCGAGCCAGAGCCAGGGATGGAGGGGGCTGAAGGAAAGAAAGCAGCAGAGGGGGTTGACCTGCCAACATCTCCACACTGGGGAACAGGCAGGCTGCGGCCATGAGAGATGCTGTCTAATTTGCCTATGTTTGGATAATAAACTGGCTCCAAAGAGGGTTAAAAACAGAGGCAAGAAAGCTTGTGTGACATGACTGGGGTTTCTTAAGGATGGAAACTGCCTGAAATGCCACAGCTCTAGACAGGGTTATCATATGGCAGGAAACTACAGGTATCAGGGAAAAATCTCTATCTTGCAGAGGACCAGAAGTGTGCTAATAAAGGCCTTTTCTATTTCCCAGGTGAACCAAAACAATAATAAAAACTGCTTCTGGCTGACTCCAAATTAAAATCTCGGTGCACTGAAAACCAGCGCTGTTTTTATAAGCAATTCTGCTCTCAGTGCACTCAACGAGGAACTGGTTCTGCCTCGACCTGAGATTTTACCACTTGTTCAGTGGACTGACTTGTGTTCTGGCACTGTTTCAGCAATATTCTTTATCTGTAGCCCAATGGAAACCACAGCGTGCTAGGAACTGTCTGGAAATATACACTAAGACGCAGGGCCAGAGTTACAAAGGTACAGGGGTGCCTAAAGATGAAGGTGGGCACCTCGTCAGATTTGTAAGCACTGCCGTGGGAGTTAAGGGGTCAACTAGGTTAGATGCTTTATTAGCATCCCCTCCCCACCCTGTATATGAGATACAGAGAGATGCCGAAATACTTGTAAGTCTGAAAAATCTTTGGGTCAGGCCAAACTAAGACAAACAATCAGCAAAGGAATCACGCGTGATAAAACTGAGTGCTGAAACTGTGTGCTGAATAATAAATCCCATTTCCCTGCTGTCTATTCGCAGCTGCCTCTCTATCTAACCTGATCTGATTGGCTAACCAACTGTGCATCTCCAAGAGACGCTTGAGGCTAAGTCGTCTGGAGCCCTAAAATGAAGGGACTGAAATACACCCACCATGCATATGTGCCATCTGCCAGTGAGGGATGTTCACCTTCTTGTTGTTACGCAAGGCCAGCGGGAATACGACAGCATCACCAGCCGCAAAAACTCCCGGGGTGTTGGTCTGCATCATCTGAAAGGAAGCCGGGGACTGTTAGCATAACTCGTGCTTGTGCTACAATAGGCTTTACAAATGGAGGGATCAGCGACATCAAGGCTTGATGCTACTTGGTCGTAACAACAATGTCACCCACACACATCCCCAGACTGAGCGTGCAGAATTGTGTGAACATCTGAGTACGTTTTAACAGCATACACGAAATGGGGACCATCTGCTCGGTCTGGCACTCCTCTAACTCAGAGAGCATTTGAGACAACTGGAAGAACTCGGGTAGATCTCTTGGCTGTCCAGTGTGTGCTTTAGTGCAGCTGTCAATAAAATACAGAGATTTGTGGGAAAGAGTGGGGGTCTTTGTCACTTTCATTTTGCTTCCTGGGAATCAGACGTCTGATGCTGTTCACTTTCTCATGGGATGGTCAATGGCAGGGGCCAAAATCACGTTCTCTCACGTGACGGTGACTTTATTGTGAGCATTAACATTCATAAGAATCTGTTAAGCTTACACAAGTCATATTGGGGCTACCTCTATCCCAAAACCCCTTGGCTAAATCACCTCATATTTACCCCACATAGTCTATCCATCTCCTTAGCAAACCACAGCAATTTTCAAAATAATCTGCCTATGAAAGTGTATTTTAGAATATTCTGAAATTTTGGATCTGAACAGCAACTGCTCTACAACCACAAGTCCAGATTTGTTCCCACTCCTCTGCCCTGCGGCTGTTTCCATGCCTACCATCACAGCCCCACAATGTCTGGGTGATGCTTACCTTGTTGACAACTATGAAGCCTTTTGAATCAATGTTAATGCCGCTTTGCTTCAGAAATCCTGTTGCTGGACTTGCACCTGCCAGGAAGGCAAAGGACATTGTGTAAGCAGGTCTAGATCACAAACACATCCCACCTGTGGGATGTGCCCCCTGAAGCATTAAAAATAGATTTCAGGGATGATGTTGACACCACCCTGTTCTTTTCAGACCATTTTTTTAAAAAGCATTTTCTAGTCCTTATGGTTGTGGAGATTAAAGTGAAGTAAATGTAAAACAATGGAGGGATGCCCACTTGAGTCTGCAGAAAGCCTGAAAAAATGGGTCTGAGGTGCAAAGTGCCCCGTTCATCTCAGTCAAGGTCCTGTGGACCCCACAGTTCTGTGGCCATGGATCCATGATGCCACAAAATGGAGCACCTTTACCCTAGAATATATCACTTTTCTGTAACCAAGCAGCAGTTATTTTTTCAACTCTTGCAGGTACCTACTTGCACTGGCCTCTTTTTTTTTTTTGGTTTGTCCCTAAAGAGAGAGTTAATTGGATTGCAGTTTATGGTGCCTGCACTGTTCCATGGAGCCTACAAGCAGAGTGGTCCTGACCTTCTTGTCTTTCTTCCCTCTTCTGTAGATCTACCTCTTCCTGCCTGACCTTCTCTACTAGATTAAAACACACCGCAGAATGCTTCTCAGCTGCCACAATACTTCAAAGCTGGAGTGGGTCCCCTTGTTCGGCTGTTGATGGAGGATTTGATGGGTTTTCCAGGGGTGGACTCAATGAGGAGGAACCTACTAGTCCTATTTTCCTTTAACTGATGACAAGAATGATGCTCTTCATTCTAATGTAGCTACCAGAATGCCTGGCCCAGGCTTTGGACAAGTTTTGTCTCTTTTATCTGAAGCCACATCATTGCTGCCAAACACTGAGGTGTGAATTGTTGGAATCCCCACAACAGGATTCATTTACCTATGCCGATGACGCAGACATCTGCCCGAAGGACTTTCCCACTCTTCAGGACAACTTCCTTAAGCTTTAGGAGACACAGATGAAAACCGTGATTATTTTAAGGACAAACAAAGAACCTAGCAATGTCCAGCTGATGTAGAATCTCACTCTGGTTCATAAAGGAAGGAAAATGACTGACTTGTGATTCTGATCAAGAGAGCATCTTGCAGGACTCTCACTCTTGAATCCCTAACATCAAGCCTGGGCAACTCCCCTAACTGTGCAGGTGTTTGGACCCTAATGCCAGTGGTAATGTATGAGATACAGTATGTCACACCAGCCTCACCATTGCTGGTGGTCACCAACCATCCTAGATCCTAATTGCTGCCCAGACTCTTCCAGTCAATACCCGATTGAACCAGAATTGACAGCTCTACGCAGTAATCATCTCATCACAGAAATGCAGCAGGCTGAGACGTTCCTTGCTCACAAAGGGGCCAAGTGAGGACTTGGGGGGCAACTTGAATTCTGGCATTCCTAATTTTTCTGGGCTCAACTTTTCACATATAGATCACATTTGGGGTATGGGTGAGGCACCCTGTGTGCAGTGACATTGCAAGATAAGTCATCTCCCACCAGTGTACAGTATGGAGTCACCAAGAGGAGGAGAATTCCTCTGCCCATATTTATGGTGAGCTGACTCCTATGTTTTATTTGATCCCAGTTCACTTCACAGACTGTGCTGAGGGAAGGTGAGGTTAGGAACAGCTCTCTCCCCAGCTCTCTCCACCCACTTTGGAGTGATAGACACCTTTGGGACACAGATTGGGACCAGTTCTTTGCACTCCTGACACTCTCCCTCCCCTTCCATGCACAGATCAGGTACAGTCTGGCCCATGTCCCCTTTCCCTTAGCCCCACCATGCTCGAATCCTGTGGAGCACCAGCCTCTGTACCTTGCCCTCCTGTTCCCGCAGCTCACAAACTTCAGTTTGCATGTAGAACTTCACTCTATTGTTTTCAAACATCTGTGCAACAAGAGAGAGACAAAACCCTTACACTCTGGCACGACCACCAGCATCTGGTTTTTCAGGCGTTTCCTCCACAATCCCATTTCCTCCCTCTTTAGCTACAGCTGTCAGATGGACCCTCTAGGCACCTCTGCATCCATCCTGCTAGGTGCTGTGCCACAATTTTGCAGTGTAAGAACATAAAGTACTTTAGCTTCTTGCAATTAGGCCAGTAGGAGAAGATATGATCTATGTTTTCTTTTATGGGGTCAACCACTGTGCAGTACTTTATAGATTCAAAACACTGCACAGGCATTTAATAAATTAAATAAACACAATACAATGTTACCATTAATAAAAGTGCCTGCAAGGAGATAAGATGTACACTGCTGTCCTCACCTTCATGATAGCTTGGCCAACCTTCTCCCCAAAGAATTTCTTGAAAGGCACTTCTTCCAGCTCCACCACAGACACGGAGTGGGCCTTTTCTGTGAGATAGGCTGCCACCTCCATCCCTGGGGAAAAGAAGCACATGAGAACAAGTCCTGATGTTTCAGAAAACGTTCTGCATTGTTCAGCCAGCTCTGCGAGGGGCACTGCCACTCTGGAGCTCAATTAAAGAGTTGTCAGAGGGTGGAGAGAGATGTGAGAAATTTCTTTTGCCACCTTAGGCTTGGGGACAGCGGTCATGGAATGAGCAGCTGCCTTTGCCCATTGCAGACAGTATGAAGAAAACGAGAGTCCTGTGGCACCTTAAAGACTAACAAATTTCTTCAGGCATAACTTTCGTGGGCTGCAACCCACTTCGTCAGATACAGATGAAGTGGGTTGCAGTCCACGGAAGCTTATGTCTGAAGAAATTTGGTAGGTACTCAAGAAGAATTAGAAGAACCCAAGTAAAATGGAACGTTACCAATGCAAGTAGAAAATTGTGAATTATCACAAGAGAATTTTTCATTTAAAGAAATTCATGTGGGTGCATTAAAAAAAAATCCCAGAAAACCCACTGGCTCCATGAACTAGCTATATCTTCAAATGATCTAGAATACATTACTGTGGTCAAAAAGATCACAAGGCAATTCAAGGGCTAGGCACAGGTCCAAAATATGATTAAAGATTTTAAGGTCTGTCCTCATGAATACCACAGGACATCAGATTTCATCCAGTGATTCCTGAATCCAGTCTAATAATCTCTGGTTGAACTAGAGCAAATCTTTTAGAGAGACATCTTGATTTAAAAGATTTCAAGGGAAGGAGACTCCACTTTCCCTAGGTAAATTGTTCCATTGGTTAATGACCCATAAGGAAAATGGGGAATTGTGAAGAACACTAGAATATAAAGCCTCAAGGGAAAATTCTGCCCAAAGGCTCCTGAATGGGATTCTTGAGATGATCTTCACCATACCAAAGCTCACCAAGAAAAGAGGCTCCCACTATAACTGCGTTCTTGCTGCTGGCCAGTTTCACTACACGGTTGGCATCTTCAGGGGTTCGGATGTTGAAAACGTTCTCAACTTCTTTCCCTTTACAGCTTAAGGCTTTGGGCCTGGGGAAAAAAAAAACAATTTGAGGAAAAGAATTTTTTAGGTTCTGGTTGTGGTTTTCTTATCTATGTCCTTTCTGATAATATGCAGCTTTCTGCAAGCACCGCACAGAGAGTACCCAGGAGCCAGCACAGGGCCTAAGACTCAAGTGGTCTTCCACCATGACTGTCTGGCTCTGACCGAGACCATCTGTTGCAGAGGCAAGTGTAAAACTCACACAACAGAGGTGGTGTCAGAGGAAGTTTCTGACCCCCAGCAGTTACTGACTGTCATGTTATCTCCCACAGGAGGGCTTCTTTCTCTCTTAAGCGTTTGCCCTGTTTAATGTAACTGTAGCTATTCAGATTCATTTCTATGAATGACTGAGTTTGACCTGCCCATGCGATCAGTGTGAGATGGCAGCTGACGTTGGGTGTTTTCACTGGAGTACACTGCCCCACTTCTCGGAGCTCAGTAACCCAGACCCAAATCAATTCCCTCCATGGGTGCCAGGGAAAAGAGGCATGAACGTAGCAGGCCAGAGACTAACCAGACACATAGATCCCAGCTCCCAGCCCACTATTCTGCTTGTAGCCAAGGAGCCAGGCAAGTCATGACGCCAGCTCTGCCCCATGGAGCACATAATAGAGTACAATTAACACTTCCTCTGAAGTAGCCACTGGTGGCAAGCCTCTGGGAGGCAGGAAGAACAAAACAAATTGCCAGGCCCCCAGCTGCAGCAAAACAACACATTGTACAGCAGAAATACTGAATTTGGTGGCCTCTTGGGAGAAAATAAGTCAAATACTGCACCTACACCAGGGAATCTGAATGAGACAATTCAAATCTTTTAGAACTTTTGTTTCAGACTGTCCAAAAGACACCCCAAAACACCCCGCAAACTGGGCATTCCCCAGGGAAGTAGGCTGCCCGGGTTCAAGTCCTTGTGCCACGTTAGGTGACTGCTCCCTCTTGTGAGTGTTCAGACTACTGGGGTATGGGCTTTAAGGGGGCTGATGTCTGTCCCTCTTGACAAACAGCGGTTCTTTCTCCAGCAGGAGAGCCACCGCTGTGAATCTCAATGGAGACAGACACCTTCCTCCAGCTCAAGCTCTCTTTGGGGGCCATGCATTTAGGCTCCACCCCTCTCCTCTGCATTTCGAACTGGTTAGCTTAAGAGGCTTCCCATTCATTTTGCTGGGTTCTGCAGATCCCATTCTTAGGCCCCTCGCTCTCCCACTGTATTGCACAAGGAGCCTGAGCACCTAATGTGGGTCTGAGGAATTTGCCTAATTGCAGGCAACTAAAAATTAGGCATTCCTCTGCTAAGCTTTGCAGCACCTAAATGCTGCTGTGGATGAGCTTAGGTGAGTCTGGCCTTAGGTCACACCTGAAAATGGGATTTAGGGTTTCATGTAACTTAGGTAGTTTTGAAATTTTTAATCTAGGAGCTCACGTATAAGGATTTGAAAAGGATATTCAAACCACACAGTAACATATAGACATTCAGGACTAGAGTTATAACCTTGGGCAGGACAATCCTGACTGTGTCCCACCTAATTTGTAGGTACTTGGAAAATCACTGGGATTCACAAAGCTTGGGTTAGGTTTTGTGACCCAATTGCCTCAGTCTGGCAACAGCCTAAGGGTACACAGTTACCAGTCTGTACACCAAGGCGTGTTCAGATGGGTTCGTTTCCTCTACGGTCACCTTCTTCATGGTGTTTCCTCAAAGGGAGCCACATGGGGTCTCTGCCAAAAGTGAAGAACTTTCTGGTGGTCATGGTTCTTGCAGGATGTACTCACGGGAAATATTTTAGATTCCTGTAACAGGTAGGACAGTGTGGTCCAAACCTGCTGGAGGTGAAACTGGTCACCTGGGGCAGGGTAGTTCTCAGACCTCACTCAGTCAGGAGTGGAACAATTGACATCTTCCAGTCCAGCCGAGCCGAGCGTTTAGTCTAAACCAGGTGCAGGCTTGGGCCTGTACAAAGCACAAGAGCCCAGAAGACACATGAAATGGTTGAGGGGGAGGGAGACCATTGGAGCAAACTGGAACACCCTAGTTATGAAGAGACATGAAAGACTGGGTCTACGTAATAGAAGAAAGAAGGTCACGAGATTGGATTTAGTAAAGGGGTGTCACTCAGACCATGGATGTATCTGATGAAGAGGGGTCCCAGCTCTCTCTGCTGGGGTGCTTGTATTAACAGCAGCCGTTAACTGAAGATACATTTCCCTCCGTGGGCAGATGCAGCTCCTTTTCGCAGTAAGCCGTCAATAGCTGTTCATTCTCTACCCTTTGGGTGCCACACCAGTGTCACGGCCATGCTACACTGAATGCGGAGGGACAGGCACCTGAGAATGGGGTTCACAAAAGCCAGCATAGGGAGCATGGAGCCACCCTGGCTGGCCCATGGGAAATGCTAATGAGAGGGATGGAGACTAAGACCTGATCCAAGCTCAGCACCTACACTGGGTGTGTGAGGAGGGGACGGTTGATAAGGCTGCTGGGATGGGGGAAAGCTCTCAGGTCAAGTCTTCCCGGCACCTGAGAAGGAACCTGAACAGGGCTCTGGCATCTGTCACGTGGGTGCCCTCACTAACCGGCTCTGGGCTATTCTGAGATGGGGGGTCCTCAGTCTCTCCTGTCAAAGCTGTTCCACTGGATAAATAATGAAAGAGCGTGCAAGTGTGAGAGAGATGCTCTGGCCTCATCACCAGAGCACACACCTGAGAGGCCCAGAAGTCAGTCGCCTCCGCTCCCAAGACTTTTAAAGTTCTTTGTCCTTAGACCCTCTTAGACAGGAGCCGCTGAGGAATTCCTACGTGAGATGAGTCCTTTGCCCCAGTGAAGGGGGGATACTGGGGGTCTCCCACATCCTAAGTGGGCTAAGTTTTGAGGAAGGTCTTCCCCGGCTGTTTTATGTATAAGTGACCCACTCCAATAAGCATGCTCCAGATCGGGCCCCACCGGCCCAGTAGGTGGAGGAGGAACATCCACTTTCCTCTGGGGTGTGCTTTGCTCTGGGGCTCAGACATGCCAGTTCCCAGTGTGGATGTCAGAGCCACAAATGTAGGCACCAAGAGAACTTTTAACGCAATGATGTATGTGCTGAGTGAGTTTTAGGCTGTCTCATTGGCCAAATAATGAATTTTTCTAAAGATAAATGGCAGAACTGTTAACAAACAAATGAAGTTGTAGTTTTCATGTAATGTATTTCAGCATACAGGTCTTTGAAGGAAGACTACAGCAAACCACAATGATCTTCAAGCATAATCAGTCAGTCCGGACTGAAGCTGAACAAGGAGAAGTGTGTTTTGTGTCTACCCCAAATCAAATTAGGGAGCAATAGACTTGGTCCAGGCCCTTACATAGAAAAAGTTGTTTTAAAGATGGCAAGAAAACAAAAGATAGAAATGCAAATTGACATGTTAGTTTGATGCAGACTGGGTCCAAACATACAGAATACCACTTCGGAAATTACTATTAAATTTTTTTAAAAGGTTTGTCATTTTATCTGAGACCTTTTACAAAGTGGATAATTTTTGCCTACCTCAGTACACAACACAAGCTAATCAGGACAATTACAGGGTAAATCCTTGTTTAAATTTTAAAAATTCCTTAAGTCAAAGTTCCAAAGGGGCAGCCACATTAGTTTAGTCCAACAAAACAAACAAGGAGTTTGGTGGCACTCTTAAAGACTAACAAATTCATTTATCACATGAACTTTCATGGGAGAAGATCCCACTTCTTTAAAGCATTTGACAAAGTGGGACTTTCTTCCATGACAGCTCATGCGATAAATAAATGTGTTAGTCTTTAGAAGTGGCACCAGACTCCTTGTTTGTTTTGCTGAAATCAAAGGGACTCTTTCCAATTGCTTCAATGCGTTTTCAATCAGTCCCTAGGTCTGTTTAAGAATATTACATAAAACGATTTTTAAAAAAATATGGTTACAAAGTGATGTACTCAAGTCAGGAAATGCCATAAGTTGTCCAGTTGTAATCTTGACTCAATTTGCATTATGCTATGTCCTTTAAATACATACTCAGTGATTCACAGATTTTAAAGCAAGATGAACAAGGAGTCCTGTGGCACTTAAAGACAACAGAATCAATATAACCGACAGTCTCAGCTCCCACCTAACGCACATCTTATCTTCTGGTCAGCTAGAGCAGATTAATCAGAGAGGCAATCAAACTTGATTTAAAGACTTTAAGAAACACTAGGAGAGTCCATCTGTTCAGGCTATGGTTTCATACGTAACAGTGAGCCACCTTCTTCGCTTCTAGTCATCTGGCCTGGCCTTTGGCGGTTTTAAGATTTTTTGTTTGAACCCAGATTACCAAATTGTCACTGCTATTTACCACCTCAGCAATAATTTTGAATTTTCTTACAGAGTTTTTACAAAACTATTGAACAGTGAGGGGCCACAAACAGACTCCTGTTGGCCCTGACTAGAAACACCCTCATTTGACAAGGTTTCCCTATTAGCTCCTTCACTTTTAACCCTACTGGATCATTATTTGAGGTGCAGATTGGCAATGTGTGGTGAACGCAATGGGCATATGCAATAGCAAAGGCGGTGGTCTTGTGGATCCATGCTTCATTCCGGTTAACTGCTTTTTGCAATTACAACAATGTAAACTCAGGAGATCTACTGAAGGAAATCTATCAGCATTTTGACCTGAAATGAACAAAAAGGAGCTGGGCACCCAACTCAACATTTTGACACTGCTATGTACACAATCACCCCTTCCCTTTCTCCCCCCGCCCGCCCAGACCCTCTAGGCACCTAAGCTTGCTTAGCCCTTCAGTTTTATCGTAAAAGCTCTCAGCATACAAGTTTCTGCCTCTGGTCCCGCCTCAGTCCCACAATGATTAAAAAAAAACAGTCAAAGAAAGTCATTTGACTACCTGGATTGCATGCAGAGTCTGATCTGGTAGATGTGCTGAGAAGCAGCTTATTGATTCGGGTGAATTCACACAAAACAGAGGGAGGGGGAGGACTTCCCTCAAAAATTTTATCTTAATGGTTAGGACATCAGGGAGCCACGTAAGCTGACCAATGGGAGATGCCCAGCAGAGGAGTGTTTGAAGCCATGCCCTCTTGCTTTATGATTTACTCAGAGACACTTCGGTTTATTACACACCATCATTATTCAGAAATAGTTCCTGTGAATAATATTTTAACCTGTTCATTGGCCATTAGCTATGACTTCAGCAGTCACTATCCACAATGAATACCCAGCTGCCTAATTGGTAGTACAGTGTTTTTGCTTCCTTGTTCATTAGATTGTCCAAAACACAGTTTTCAGGTTTGGCTACACAAACCTGCGTTAACGGCTAGTCATGCGAACATACAGAGAGACCTGGATGCACAGATCGAACACAATCCCACTTTCCTTTTCTGCAAATATTCTCGCAAAGAAAAATTCCCCATTCTGATGGTTAATTCAGTTCCAGAGTTAGGTTGCTTGGCCTGGATTCGCAAAGGTACTCGGCACACCTCTGTTTTCAGTGCCTAGGAAAATCAAAGCCTGAGTGAGGCTCCAAGGCTCCATACAACCAATGATGGAGAACCAAGTGCCTTAGACTGTGGCTCAAAAAAGCCAACATGCTAGGCTGGTGGCCTCCTAAACTAGCCGATGGGAGATGCCAACCAGAAGGGAGTCTTAAACCCCACCCCTCTCCAGGAGATTGGTGTCTGAGTCTGGGCCAGTGGGGAGCATTTAGTTTTGTTAGCATTTCTTAGCTTCTTGGGGTGAGGTGCCTAAGGAGTTTTTGGTCAGGAGGCAGAAGTTTCCTCATTGGACTAAAGGAGAGGGAGAGGGAGCGAGAGAAACAGACTGCATCCTCACGGGTATTGCATTCACCCAGGATGTGGGAAAACCAGAGTCCAGCTTTCCTGCTCTGATATTTCTTCAACAGAGTTTATTTATGGTGGCACAAATTCAGCAGGTGAGAGTTAGAGAGCTCCACACGAGAATAGCCCATAGCCCAGTGGTTGGAGCACCCAGGTGAGTGGTAGCAGATCCCCCCACTTGGTGAGGAGGAATTCGAACAAGGACTTGAACTGGAGTCTCACATCCTAGTGAATGCCCTAATCACTACGTTAAGATTTAGGGATCTCCTTCTCCCTTTGCCCCTCACTGGCTAAACCCTGTGCAAACTCACCGGCAGTGCCCAATCTCAGAGGCATACCTAAGCACACCAACCCCCTCAAGCCCTGAACACAAACGAGGAAGCCAAACACTTCTTGCCCCCGAATTCACAAATTGCTGTGGGCTAGGGTGGGAGATAGGCCTCCAGACACCTAAAGAGAAGTAGCAGGTGCAGGCCAGCATCAGAAACATGCAGATTGAGGTAATTTTTTTCCCCGGTGGAAAAAGCTTAGGTGGGCTGAGGTATCTACAGGTTTTGGTGGAGCCTAAACTGGGATTAGGTCCTAGATTTGTGGTGTAGATGTCCAAGTACCTTTGTGAGTCTAGGACTTTCTCCACAGGCACAAGCTCCTAAGAGTCTAATAAGAGTAGAATTTGTCTCGTGTGTATTGTGTACATTTGTAGCTTACGTGTTTCCAGTTGCTATCAGCAGTTTGTTATACTCCATCTTAAATCCATCCTTGAACACAGCTATCTTGTTCTTGATATCCACAGCTGCAACCTGAAATCATTTCTAAATAATGTTAAAGGGTGAAATCGGAGGTGCTTTATTGAGATACCAAAGAGATTAGCTTGAAGTGGAGCAGCCTGGCAGGCACTAGTCAAGGGGTACTCTCGTCTCAGAGCACCCTGTCCGTCTCGCCTGGTACTCTGGGCCAAATTGTCTGTGTATCACATTGCATTAGCCCACATAAGCAATTCTTTCATTCTGTTTTAATGGTGAATTAATTTGTTGTTCATAAAAGTCAGTGAGCGATTAGCACAGGCTTCAAATGGGTGAGTTCTGTTTAAAATTCTCCAGGTAGCACAGGCAGATTTGCCTTGTTATTCTGGCCTTGGATTGGGCAGCTATAAAATGGGTACTTGGTTCTGTGCTGAGTAGCCAATTTTAATATAGAGAGAAAACAAAGGGCTGTGAAAAATGACCGCAAAATAATTTCTTGCATTTTTCTTTCCTTCACAGGGAGGCCAAATTGTTTGAGAACAAATATGCATCGTAGGGTTGGAGGGGGAACAGCTGAACAAGACCATGGGGTGAGAATGGACAAGGAATTTAACTTGAGCCTGCAACACAAGGGATAGATGGCTTGTATATATAAAAATAAAACCATATATATATAAACACCAGGGTTTGTTTGGCAAGTGACTTTTGAAGTTTCTGCTTTTTGGTCCTTCTGTCAAATTTATTCTCTGAGCTTTGAGCTTGATGATTTGGTAGCCTTGTTCTGATTACATGCTATGCATCTGGGTGACATTTATTGTTATTGTTCAGAGTGTTTAGTTGCCTCTCTCAAGGCCTCCATTGTGACGAAAAATCACTGACTATGCCATTGCTTTTTCTTGGGGTGGTCTAGTGGCAATTTTTATGGACTCATCTACCTACAAGAATGTGGGCTATGATCACAGGCTGGGATACAGTGACTCTGAAAGAAACCTGGGGTCATGGGGGATCATCAACGGAACATGAGCTCCCACTGCAGAGCTAATGTGGTCTGAGATGCATGGACAGGGGACCCAGAAGTAAAAGAGGAGAGGTTATTTTCTTCTCTTTCTTTCTCAGAAGTAAGAGAGGAGAGATTATTTTGGCATTGGTGCAACTTCTGCTGTAATACTCTGTTCAGTTCTGGTGCCCACAATTCAAGAAGATTGTTGAGAAATTGGAGAGGGTTCAGAGAAGAGCCATGAGAATGATCAAAGGTTCAGAAAACATGCGTGGTAGTGAAAGATTCAAAGAGCTCATTCTAGTTAGCTAAGTTAAGGGCTGACTTGATTACGGTCCGCCAGGATGTACGTGGGGAACAAATATTTAACAATGAGTTCCTCAGTCTAGCAGAGAAAGGTATAACACAATCCAACGGCAGGAAGACAAGTTCAGACTGGAAATAAGGCATACATTTGTAATGATGACAGTAATTAACTACTGGAACCATTTACCAAGGGTCGCGATGGCTCCTCCATCACTGACAACTAGTGATCTGCTCAAGGAATTATTTTGGGGCCATTTTGGGGCTTGTTCTAGACAGGAGGTCAGAGTAGATGGTCACATTGGTCCCTTCAGCCTTGAACTTTATCAATCTGTTGTATCTCAAGGGCCAGTTTGATGTTTTTGCCATGGCTTTAGTGGGATTATTCACTGATAAACATTTTATTTCTAGGGTCCCATCTCCACTAGTGCAAAACAAGAGCTGGCTTGACAGCCGGACTGGCGTACTAGAACCATAGCAAGTGTTCTGTCCTGAAAGGTCTGTAATTCGTTCTCTTAGAAGGTTCCTGAGATCTGTTCTCCTGGTATTTCAAATCCAAACTTGACTGCTGCGTAAACTTGCAGTTCTATAGCTAGTTGGTTTTGCCCACACTCTATATCTATTTTATTGCTGATCGTTTTTTTGTATCAGAACATTCCTCATTTTTTTGTTCACTCAAGATTTGTATCTCTTGTTATCTTATTAAAGCTGGTTAATGCAAGTAATGAGGTACGTCTTACTTAGAGGAAGTGGCAACTCTTTCCTGAGCCTAGAGACACTGTTCCATTAATTCCCTACCCTCTATTTTCAAACAGTAGCTGCATTCTCTCTTTCCAGGAAGTTTTTACTTCTTTAGTTTTATAGGGTTCTTTTCTCTAGTATTAGGTCTTCCAGGTTTTACTTTCAATTGCTCTACCGTGTCTTCATCAGTTCAGACCTTGCATCATTTTGGTCACCCTTACTTCAATCCCCAAAGAGCCTTGTGCTGGCTGGAGGGAGACACTTTTGACAAATCACTGCTAAATTTAACTAACATACTATCCTATGCACTGGAATCCACCATCAGATGCCCAGGCTCATTCTACAGTGCATAGGGGAGAAGTCAGAACCTAAAAATAGGATCTCCAAAAGCCAAGATGCTGAGCGGGGGGAGCCAGAGAGGCTATCCCACGGGAAATACCCAAGCCCAGCCTATCAAGAAGACATGGGCATGTGAGAGCAGGCCAGATGAACTGGGGTTCCACTGGGCATGTTCAGTGTGAGACCAGCCACAGCAAGCATCCATCTTGTTAGAGAAAAAGATTGGTAGATATTTGTGGGCAAGATAACAGCGGCTTCGAATGGCTATGGGGGAGTGGGACCTGTCATGTTAGAATTTTGTTCTGAAGTGAGGAATTTGATGCAGCATTTGGTAATGGTTCTGTAGAGGCAATTTGACCGAGCCATGCATGATTGGACCATGCAAATGCTGTTGTCCATACCTGTGTTTCAGTCAGGACCTCAATGTCGTTGGTACGGTAGAACTCCTTAGGTCGCAAGATGATCTGATCTGAGTGGGAGTCCATTGACTACAACAAAAAAACAATTTTGCTGTCAATGACAGTTAAGAAATGTGAGTGATGTTTGGGAATTCCCAGTTACAGCCCTTACACATGAGTAAGAGCCATGGTCCCAGCACTTTGCAGTGACAGCTTGAAATCTATCCTAGCAAGGGCCTGGTCTGTAGGAAATCTCTGAAAGATCTCCACTTACTTACTGAGGCCTAATTTCATTCATGTGGACTCACGCTACAGGACAATTGACCTACAAAGGAATGCAGAAAGGGAAGGCTTTTGAATCATTGCAAAGTGGAAATAAAGAAGACACATGCATGGCATGGAAGAGCAGCAAGACAAGGGGGCAAAGAAAAGGGCTACTTTTGAAAGGAGAATCTGAAAGCAGAATTTTCAAGTTCCTTGGAGCACACATCGTAGTAAGTGTCAAAACACGAGGCCTTAATATGCTTTGCCTGGGCATGCCATGGGCAGCACCAGTGCTCCAAGTGGAGCAAGCCACATGGGAGCAACAGTTGAAAGGGCAGGAACCTAGGATTGAAGTAGGGCCTTCATGAATTTTACTTGCTGCTCGTGGAGGACTGGCCACTGCTGTCTCCCACATGCCTGCTCGGCCTGCCTAACAGAAACCATTCTCTTCCACCACAGATGCTGCTCATGGGTGACTGGTGAGATGGGCCAAAAGTGTTATGTCCAAGAGTTGTTCTCGGTACTATGGCTCATCAGACAGAACAGAGTCTCTCTGGCAGCTGGTATAAGACAGCAAACACATGCTCTGCCTGCCATGTATGTTTTCATCTCTCCATAGTTGGGTAAAGTTTCACCCCATCTTTTTCCTGCCCCTAAAAGGATAAAAATTACATAATGGTGAACGAAATAAGTCAACCTGGTGGAGAAAAGGCCACTTGCCCACCTTCACCATACAGCCCGTGAGTCCAGACTTACTCCTGTGCATTCCCTCTCTGCAGGAAGGGAATTCGTACACCTGCATGAGCAAAGAACTTCATGATTGGGTCCTTAAGGCTTTCTGGGCTGCCTTGGGCCATACAGCACATGAGAGTTGTCAGCCTAAATGAGAAAACCACTGAGAAGCTAGGAAAAATCCAGAATCCAGTGTATGTGAGTCCCGGGGTGGAGTTGGGGGAGAGGAGCAGCGACACTCCTCTAGAGAGTTTACAACCTGGGTGAATTTGCCTAGTCACCGCCTCACAGTTCTTAACTTCTAGCAGAGCTGTGGTCATCCTCCCAGTGGAATTGTATGTAACCCCTGGCCTACAATGTTACGTAAAACTTAATAGTAAGAATGTAGGGAGACTGAGTCAGAGCAGGACAGGATTTAGTGGTCAAGTCCAAATGTCAAAGCCCAAGCTTAAAGCAGAGTCACAAGGGGGGGGGGGGTCACAACCAAAGTCAGAGTCCACTGTGGGAAATTGCAATAGCTGTCACAACCATGCAGGCATGGACCTGTGCAGCCTGGAAATGTGAGTCTCTACCCAACAGTGGTAATAGCTGGGGGGCTGGGAGCCTAGGCTGGGTGCCTTTGGTGGATCTCGGAGGAGGAATATAGGGGCAGTTCCCCTGAAATGGGACACCACCACAACAATGGGGTAGGGACTTCAATCACAGTGATGCAGGTTGGAGGTCTCATGCTGTCCATACTATGGCATCATTGGGATATTTTATATATATATATATACACACATAGACGCAAGCATCCACACACTTGCGCTCTACAAGCACCCATTTCACAAAGCCAACAACAAGTATGAGTCAAATCAGCCGTGAGAATGATTTATTCAGAAAAACGTTTGGGAATCGTGTAAGAACACTTTACTAGATGCCCCCGAAATCCACAAGATGGCCAAATTGGTTAACAAAATCAACCTGGTTTAGAGGGGCAGTAAGTAACATTATTTTTTTTTAATGAATTTATTTTTACAATCTTCTCTTCATCATTATAAAATATTATATATTATGCCAAGGAATATTTTAATTCTTTAAACCCAGCACACACTAAATCCAATGTAGATTAAACCCAACTCATACATGGATTTACTTTGGTGACAATATACAGTTGCTTCGTTTTTATGCAGACAGCATGATGCTAGGACTGAGACATGAGGTTTTAGATTTGAAACATGAAGTTTTGTATTGAGGTATTTGTTGACTATAAAATTCAAGTGAAAAATAAAAGAAGAATCAAGAAGTCAAAATGAAAATAAGGGGAGGAGGTGGGCAGTATATATAATAATATTGGGGAAATGTTTCCAGCCAAGATTTTTTAAAAAGGTTTGTGTAATCTGAGACCCAGCTGATCTGATTGTGCAAAGTGCTGAGTGGCCAGTAACTCTCTGATTTTACTGAAAGCTGGGAGCAACTCAGTACTTAAGAACACAAGGCAACTTATTTAGATACCCAAGTATAGACTTGGGAACGTGACATTAAGCACGTACAGTGGAAACTCTCGGCACCGGTTTTCTTCAGGCTCCTTCCCTTATCGGTCTTAGATGATGAGTCAAGAGTAGGTTAGTGGATTGACCCCTCTAATAATGGATGCTAAAAGGATGACAAGGCCCAGTAGTCCCCAGAATTAATGTTAACAACATTGCATCAATGCAATAAAGAGACAAGCTGGTAAAGTTTATCACAGCTGGGGCACCCATTGTCCAGTGAGAGAAATACTCACTGTTCAGGAAGAATTTGAGACATCGTGGGTGATACAAACCTTACTTAACTTGGGTCTGTCATAGGGTAAGTGTCTGTCCATTGTGCACATAACAATCCTGTCGGAGAAACCTTCTTGTCTCAAGGTTTCAGCACAAACTAATCCAGCTGCACCTGAGAAAGACAGAAGGCCACTAATTGCTACATACATATTTGAATAATCAAGAGAAAAGTGCTTAATTGCTCAGAGAGCTAAATGAGGAGGCAGGGGCAGAGAGGAGGGTGAACTGCTCCATTCCTCTTGCTGAGTGGTTAACTGTGAACCTCTGCTTTTGTCGTCACCTCCCCACCCTGACTCTGATGTCAGCAGCCCCCCACGCACACCCCTCTGCTCAGCGTGATGAGTGGAGTTGAATCCTGGCTCCTGTGGGATAGATCCAGCACAGGTGAAGTGATGGGAGACGGGATGAGGGCTGTTCGTAGGGTGCTGATGGATGGAGACTGGGATCTGTAGAATAGGGAGGCGGAAGGGAGGGTTTTCTGCTTTGGGGAAGGGGATCTGGCGGTGATGGAATATGAAGAGAGTATCTAAGGCTATGTCTACATCAGAAAGCTTAGTTCAGGCTTCCTTAGTTCAAACTAAGCAGTTCCTGGTTAGTTTCGACTAACCGCGGCTTTTTAGTTCAAACTAGCCACGCTGACTAGTTTGAATGAAAAAGCTAGTTTGAACTAGAAAGCGCAGTTAATTAGAACTAACTGCTTAGTTTGAACAAGGAGTCTACATCGCGCTAGTTTGAACTGACCCTTCGAACTAACCATTTCTTAGTTCGAACCAAGCAAAGCCTAGTGTAGACACAAACTAAATTAGCCCGGACTAAGCTTGCTTAGTCCGGATTAATCGGCTAATGTAGATATAGCCTAAGCAGCTAGCACTTGAGGTGGAGATCAGACAAAGGCACCTGAGGTCTCTGGTGACATAGTTTGGGAGGAAATTATTATATTCACTGAGTGGGACAAGTAAAGGGTGTTTTTTAACACAGCGCTTTCAGGAGTTGGGGGTTACTTATATCCAGGGACCTCCTCGTGTCCCACTATTGACCAGGAGGTAGTGAGTGTGTGATCACCATACAGATCAGGAACATAATTCATTGTGCTAACTCTGCAGTGAAGAAATACCTAGAGAAATTTGCAATGGGATGGGTAGTTATTCACACAGTCTGGGAGGCTAGGGAAGGGTTTCCGCAACATTCAGGAGCAAATGTCCATAAATTAGGAGCAGGGGGACATTGTACCAGGTCATAAATTTTCATCTAGTGTGATGTGGTAAAAGCCGGCCCAATGGTTAGTGTAGTGGTATACACTGAGCTTAGTAAACAGGTCTGTACTGTGGGGCTGGTGCCTGGATCTATACACATAAGGAGCATGGACCCAGCCTGGAAGTGTGATGGATATAGCCACAAATTGGCCAGAGAGATGGAAATTGTACCTGTTACCATATTGTGTTCACTACTCTTTTTATACCTCACTGAGCTACGCTGTTGTTGGTGGACACATCTCCCTACCTGCCCCGATGATCAGTACGTTGGTGTTACTGATATTGTAGTTGCTGAGGGAGATACATTTTGCCATAACCTTTGTCCTCCTTTGTGCCTGAAGAGCCTGCAGAACAACGGAGGAAGGGATTTTCATTAGCAGTTCAAAGCTGTAACTTTGCCAAGCATGAACTGGAGTGCCTACGAGTTATTTTGCAAAGTAGCCTGGATGAAAGCTTCACTTGCTTGGCCTGCAGGGAATTCCAAAGGCATGCCCAGCTGAAACAGTGTGGGACTACAGCACCTTTCCACCAGCCATGTCACTATGCTAATCCCAGAAGGTAGTGGAAGAAATCCACCACCAGCCACACTCTGACCCAGGTCAGAAAATCTGGGTACCACACAAAGTTGCAAGAGTGCTGGCTTGATGTTCTTTAGCCTGACAGGTATCCATCACCATGCCCTGGCAAAGCAAAGTTCAGTGCAACTTCTACAGCCCCATCTCCAGACCCACATCTCCAACTGGAGAGCTCAGCACAGCATGTTAGGGCCATACATCTTTTCTGAGATGGGTAGGTGTGATCCCTTTTCATCACATCCCAACATTCGCGGGTGTAACCTTGGATAGATGGGACGCTATGACACAAACCATCCATCTGCATGCTTGCAGCCACAGCTGACATGGGTGATTCTTTGGGCCAAATGTTCGAATTTCCTTAGATGTACCTGGGGGTAAATTATATCAGAACATAGCTCCTAACAGACAGAAGACACATACCTTTGTGGTCTCTAAAAACAAGCCTAGTGCATTCCTTGCAGTACTCACTAGGGGACAGCAGATAGCCTCAGTAACCTGAACCCCATCGTTGTGCAGAAGAGGGATGGAAGGTTTCAATGTGGAAGAAAGGTGTGATTTCTGGTTGGACATTTGTTTAATTAACTAATCTCCTTTGTCTCTCAGGAAGCTGGCATCCCCAGTACCTGTGTTGGGATGCCCTGGAATCTCTTCCCTCACCTGTTTGCTTGCACGGATGTACACCTTCTCCTTCTCAATTTTCACCTGTAGGGAGAAGACAACCACGGTTTGCAGCACAAGTGTTAAAGTGAGTGTTTAGCCATTCGGTGCTAACTACTGCTGAATTAAGCAAAGGCCAATGGAAAACAATTCCACCATCTACTCAGGCACACTGCACCCTCTGTGTGCTCTCTGCACCGCCCATGTCAGAGCTGGAAGCCGCACCCAGGGCTCTTCTACACACAGTAAGCTGGGACTTTCTCTGTTACCAGTGATATAAGGATCTAACATAGTGTCTCAATGGGTTCTTATCTCTTCTCCCCCGATGGCCATTCCTTTTTCTGAGGATCAGAAGATCTCACCTGGAATTTGGGTAAACTGTCCAAGCCAGGAAAATCCTCTATATCACCAGTGCTAATGCTGAAGCAAGCACCATGCCAGGGACAGCGCACTCTTCCTTTTGATAAAACGCCTGCACAAAAGGCATAAGAGAAACAATTCATACATCACTGCTTATCCCTCCCTTCTGTGTCCCAGCAATCCTGGTGAGATCTGGCTGCAGCAACCTCCTGGAAATGCTGTGTATGGCCAAAGACCAGGTGTTGGCACCCTTCAAAGACACACATAGTACGCATTGTGTGTTTGTTTCCTAGACTGTTCGAATGGGGATCAAAGGGCCTTCCTGAAGGACAGTGACCACCGGTAAACTGGCTGGACCCTTTCCTCAAGACCCTGTTCATTGGCAAAGTAGCCATTATTTTGCTGCAGATCTGACTCCATCCAGTTGCCTCTTAACTCCAAAATTGGGATGCAGGGCCATCACTTGGCAGGTCCATCAAACAGCAGGTTAATATTCCTCTCAAAACAATTAAAAGACTCCCATGCACCACATACCTGGGAACAGACATACCCAAGGGGGAAAACTCTCTTCAAGGGCCAACTGTCACCCCAATAGTCAGCCATCACAAAACACTAATAATGTTTCCCTTTTGTTAATTAAATAATGGCGTGAGTTCAGAGAGCCTGGCATTCTCTCAGTATGTATGGATTTTTGGCTGCTTATAGTCTGACTTTTTAAAAAGCATGAGACATGACATATGAACTTCTTTTTAAGGTCAATTTTTAATGTATTAGGACTAAGAAACAGAAATACATGAAAATCCTCCCAAAACCCAAACTCCACTCACACAAGAGACACTGAAATTTTATTTTTCATGCAAACAAAAGAGAAATAAACAGCAGGGAGAGAGAGGAGTTATTTAAGTTAAGGGCCAAGTTGGCATAAGAAAAAATGGCTCTCCATTGCTCTCACTGGAGCAGAAACAAAGCAGGTGCAACTCCTGCTTTAAATACAAAATAAAATCCAAACTTAACTATGCCATCACAAGGCTTCTGTCCTAATTTGTTTCTATTCTTCAACCATGATCTAAAGACATGTCCCCCTGAGACAGAGTGCACAGGCTAGCACAAGATCTGTTAGTGAATCAAACATGGACAGAATGCTCTGCAGAAAATTTCAATTCCTTCACTTGATTAGAAATAAGTTTACCTCAAAGGCTGGATGTCTCAACAAAGCTGAAAACTCTGCCACGGAGTGAATGGTGCCAAATAGCTTTGAGGTCTTCATGCAGTTCCATCATTTGGTGTGAATATGTGATCCATGTTAAACAAGAAAGCCCAGACTAACCTTTCACCAGCGGGGCGCCGTAGTGAGGGCACTTGTGTCCCATTGCGTAGTATTCCCCATTTTCCTTTATGAGCAGAGCCTTCCCGCAACCCAGGTCCACTTCTCGCATCCTGGAGGTAAAAAGCACGACAAGCATGGCATGACAAACAAGGAGTCCTGTGGCACTTTTAAAGACTAACAAATTTATTGCATGAGCTTTCGTGGGAGAGAATCGTTTGGGGTGGAATTATCAGACGTCCAGTAAGAGCCAGAGCCTGGACCACAAACCAACTGAGGCCAAGGGAGATAGGGAGATTGGCCCAATGTCCCCCAGGGAATCTAGGGCAGCACAGGGAATTGAAACCAGGTTTTTGAGTCCGGAGCCTTAAATACAAGACCGCACCATGCTAAACTGGGCCCAAAGCAGCAGCATGTGCTACTGCTAAGAGCATATCACTGTTTTATCTGAGCAGAATGCTGCAAGTCCCCATTCCTACCCCAAAACATGACGATTTCATCCTTGCAGTAAGCACAAGACACGTGGAATAAGGGGATCAATACATTCTCATACTTCATTACATGCAAAAGGAGCACGTCTTGCTACATTCTTCAGATGGATTTTATTTCAGACCAAACCTGCCATTCTCGTTAAAAGACAACTTCAGAGTTATGAAAAGATAAGAGAAATGGTTTACAGCCAGCCTCAGGAACCACATGATTGGAGAGAGATAATAATCAGTACCTGAGGTCGGGAAGCAAATAGAGAAACCTTGTAGAAAAGATTTCACATGACACACTCATTCCACAAGTGAGTGTGATTGCTCTTTTTAGTGGTGGGCTTCTGGAGCTAAATACTCTGCTCATTTAGAGTCACCGCTAATAAGATTTTATTCTGCATTTAAAAAAAAAACGTAAAGATTTGTCACATCTACCTAGCTACTCTCCTGAACTGAGAAATGTCACAGATAAAATGAAGCCTTGTCCTGGAAAAACAACCTGTCCGCCTGTGCTCCTTGTTCACTTCATATTACTGCCCCCACATCATAGTTTCTAGTCCAGAAAATGTTTTTTTTTAAACTCTTCCCATGCTTGAGAATCAGGCTATGTTCTTTCCACCTCACTCTCTCCTGTTAGTTGTTTGTGGGTTTGCATGGGGGTAATGAAGGAAGAGGTCAGGTTCTAGACCCTTGTATGGCATTGTTAAGCCCAGACTTCAAGAGGACCAGACAGGGCTAACAGAAAAAATCACTTGGTACTGGCAAACTGAGCCAGTGAATGAGAGGCAATCAACAGGCAGAATTCAGTCATGCCATACACAACGCTGTTTCTGCTCCCTTGTGTGTGTGTATTCATTTCCAGCCTTCATGGAAAGACCGCAGGCTATTTCTCAAAGAAATAAGAGCTTTATATATTCTGAATTCAGACATGACCACTGTGATCATCTAGTGTGACTGTCTGTGTAACACACACTATAGCATTTCTCTGAAGTAGTTTCTGTTTGAACTAGACCAAATCTTTTCAGAAAATCATCAAATCTTGATTTCAAACTTTCCCATGATGGAGAATCTGCAAGTTGTTCCAATGGTTATTTCGCCTTCTTGTTAAAAATCTGCACCTTTTTTTGAGTCTGAATTTGTCTAGCTCAAGTTTCCAGCCACTGAATCTTGTTACATTTTTCTCTGCTAGTCTGAAGAACCTTTATTATTTATTTCTCATACAAAATGTGCTCGAGTCACCTCCTCGCCTTCTCTTTGTTCGACTTAAGAGATTGAGTACCTTGAATCCATCACTAGGGCTATGTCTACACTTCCCAAACTTAGCTCAAATTTATTAATTCGAACTAATAAATTTGAATGTAGTTCAAACTACATTTGAAATTATTAGTTCAAATTAACAAAGTGGACTAACTTGAATTACAGCTAATTTAACTTAACCCACTTTGTTAATTTGACCTAACTGCCCTTAGTTTGAACTAACGAAGTGGACTTAAACGTCCACACTATGCCAAGTTTGAGCTAAGGATTGAACTACAGGCTTAGTTCAGACTAAAAGGCAGGTCTTACTACTTTGAACTAAGCTTTCATTAGTCTGAATTACGGAATTCCTTAATTTGAACTAGTGTGGACAGGGACTAAGTTAGTTCAAATTAAACCTCTTTAATTTGAACTTATTTCCAAATGTAAACATAGCCTAGGAGACCTATAAACCTTGAATAGTTTTTTGTGGCTCTTGTCTGAACTCTCACAATTTTTCAATGCCCTTTTTTTATAGTGGACACCAGAACTGGACATAGTGTTTTAGTAATGGTCAGTTTCCAAAGGGCTAGCTGTGTTAGTCTAGTCCAGAAAAATAAAAATAAAAAAAAAAAAAATAAGGAGCCATGTGGCACTTTAAGACTAACAGA
>ML682206.1:2130634-2172832 GCA_007922195.1 Podocnemis expansa | reverse complement strand
AGTTCACCCATCTTCGAAGCATCTGACAAAGTGGGATTTTCTCCCACGAAAGCTCATGCGAAAAATAAATCTGTTAGTCTTAAAGTGCCACATGACTCCTTGTTTTGGGGTTTTTTTTAGTATTTGTCATCAATATTAAGTGTAGAGTTAATGTAACCTCCCTGCTGCTTACCTGAGAGTCCCTTCTTTATAGAGCTATTTATCATGTATAGAAAGAAAAACTTTGTTATGGGGGATTTCAATGGGGAGATGCACGCTAGGTGGATTGTGGTGACACTAATAAAATGTCCTTGGAATTCCTTAAAAATATAGATTACAATTTAAAAAAAAAATCACAAGCTATTGAAACCAATGTGGTTACTTCTAGATAAGATTTCATTCTGATACCTAAAGATGAAATTAACATTGAACTAAAAACTAGCCATTGCCTAGGTGAAAGTCATCATGACCGGATTACATTCCCTATGGACAAACAGAATACAGTCTATATATATATCCATCAGAGGAGTGGTTTCTATCCATCAGAGGAGTGAAGTTCTGGAGTAGTCTTCCAAAGGGATGAATGGGGGCAAAAAATCTAGCTGGTTTCAAAACTGAACTAGATAAATTCATGGAGGAGATGGAAATATGGACAGTTTAGTTTGACAGTTGACTGATCTTTGGCTCCCACTGGTAGAAATGCCAATGGGATGATTTATGGGGTGAGTTCTGACTTATTACAGAAAATCCTTTCCTGGGTGTCTGACTGATGAGTCTTGCTCACATGCTCAGGGTTTAACTGATCACCATATTGAGGGTGGGAAAGAATTTTTCCCCAAAGCAGATTAGCAAAGGTTCTGAGGCTTTTTCACCTTCCTCTGTGACATGGAGCATAGCTCTATTGTTGGTGGACTCTCTGTACTTTAAAGTCTTTAAATCATGTTTTGAGGACTTCAGTAACTTAGTTATAGGTGAGCAGTTTATTGTAACCCATGTGCCTAAAGTGGTAGTTGTATACCTAAATCCCTTTTTGGATCTCTAGATATTGTTTTGCCTTTTTCTGACAGGTCCTCTACTATCAAAAATATTCTCTCTATGTAGGAACCTATAGACCACAATCAAGTCAGTTCTTCAACTTTCAGAGCCAGACAAGAACAATTAGTAGCCCACAAAGCATCTTAAGTTAGGGCAAACTAGATTTCATTGTACAGGTGTCTCTGGAGCATTATTATGTATAAAGGTTTACTCCAATTTAAAGAAAATAATTAACAGAATCATAGAGAGGCAACGTGAGGGAGGTAAGATCTTTTATTGGACCAGCTTCCGTTGGTAAGAGAGAAAAGCTTTTCAAAGAGCTTACACAAAGTGCTATGGAAATATGAAAACTTGTTTCTCTCACCAACAGATGATGACCGAACGAAAGATCTTACCTCACCCATCTTGTTTCTGTTAAATCCTGTGACCAACACAGTTACAATACTTCATATAACAGAACTGTATTTAGTCCCACAGATATGATACCAAAGAAATCATTAAAATTCAAGGCTATTTTCAGACTCTGATTTCCATACACAGTAGATCTTTGCAACTGAATACAATGGTGGGAGCTCTTAGGATATCAGATCACTGGCAGATATTGAAACACATGCTCATCCCAGAATAAGAAACAACTGATTATGGAACATTGAAGCAGGAATTTTTTTGTTAATGAATTGTGGCATTGAAAATCAGGACCGTGATACTGTACATAAGTTGATGTTTCCATCAGCACAAGAGCATCAGAAAATTCCATTCTTGATGAGAGAATAAACGGAAGAGGAGCTGGATCAACTGGAAAAACAAGACAAAGTAGAAGTGGTATGGGGCCTAGTCCATGAACTCCACGTGTTTTTCTTACACTAGCTTGTTAAAATGCTAAGTTGAGAACTTTGCAAATAAGCCTACAAATAATGAACAAAGCAACTAAAAGAAACAAAGCAAGGTCTAGTGGAAATTTGCACCCAGGCTTCCTACCAGAGTTCTACACTAGATTGCATAGAACATGAAAGGCTCTCACCTATCTAAAAACATTGAAGATATGTTGTCATTTACAGAAGATACTATTGCATTAAAACTGGAGTAAAATAACATTTTCCATAACACTAAACTAAATTAGATTGACCACAGATGGTCTAATCATCTTGGATTAGACAAGGCTAAAGAGCTAGTGAGAAAAAAGGAACACTTTCCATAAAAAATAGATAATGACATAGGCCCTGATTTAGCAAAGTAGTTAAAAACACGCTTAATTGTAAGCATATGCTTAAATGCTGAGCTGAGCAGAGATGAATTTAAGCAGTAGGTTACAGTTCAGCCCATCCTCACATGTTAAGCTGAACGGGGGTCCAAACATGTTGCATTTCACAGAATTGGGCAGCCTTGTTGTTTAGTTCTGGCACTGTGGTGGCAACGTTTCAGTTATGATACAGTATATGGTAACACGTATCATCTAGAACAGGGGTTCTCAGCCACTGTGTGGGGACACATTACTGTGTCGACATATAGCAGCAACTGTGTCCCAGAGAGCCAAGGAGATGTCTGGATTCGGCCTGGTGGAGGTGGGCTGGTGTGTCCTACAGAGTCGCAATATGCCACCAAGCATGTCATGACCTGCAAAAGGTTGAGACCCACTGATTTAGAAAGCTCTTTGGGATCCTTCAGGCTAAGTGTAAAAATGCTAAACACTTACTGGCCATTCTCAAGGTCCTTCACGTGGCACACGGAAGCTTCAACTACGTCCTTCAGGTTCTGGTAGGGGTTGATGGTGATGGGATGTTCTTCAAGATGGTAATGCCGGGCAGTCCCATTGACTTTGTAAACCAGGGGACTGGCTTTCCCATTGGGTGACATATCTTCTTTGGCCCTCTCTTTCTCTGGCAGCACAACTTCAATTTTCACTTCAACTGCAGGAGCAAACAGGAATCTTCATTCAAACTTCATTCAACATTTTAACTCAAATTGTTTAATTTCCCCAGGAATCTGCAGCTAATGCTGTATGGTCTGGAGATGTTACCTTCAGCTCTAATAAGAGCACTTGCTTTCAGGAAATTTGAGATACTCTGACATATGCCATTCAGAGTGATCATCTTTGCTGCCCTGGCTGGGAAGCTGGGAAATTTAATTTCAATCCTGACTCAGTCTTAATATCCTTTACCCCAATATTCCTTTTTTTAATCACTGCCCCCCAGCTTTCCTTAATAAGTAGCAATCAAGCATTCTTGCAAACAGAAATATTAAAGCTTGTGAAACTCCATCATGCAATCAATGTTAGGCTTGTCCCTTGTTAATGAAATACAGATATTAGATTGAGGAACAATTTATCCTTAGGTTTGGAGACTTCAGTTTTTACTCATAAAGGAGCCCTCTTTTCATCTTAAAACAGATAAAGAAAAAAACACAGAAAGAAATGGAAAGATGGCAAATTCTAAACCAATGAAAAATTTTTTTCACATAGAACAGCTTGTGAAATTCATTGCTGTAGGCTGACACTGAGGTCAAGAAGGCAAAGGGGGATTGGACATTTATATGTGTAACAAGACAACTGGACTTAGCTAATGGTAAAAGAAAACATTGAAATCCAATGGGAATTAGGCGCATAGATACGCCTGAAAATCCCACAAGGGACTTACCTTTCCATTTCTGGCTATGGCCTTTTTTGCTGCCCTATTTGATTGTGAACAATTACATGATTTGCTACCTACTCTCACCCTTATGTCCTACAGTATGACTGCTTCACAGGGTGCTCCCTACTTGGAAATTCTTCGGCACATTTAATTAATTTAATGCTCATGCTTTACTCCTAAACTCACCTGTAAAGATGTTAAATTAAGCTGGTGCCAACCGTGATCTCTGAAACATCTTTCCATTTCTTTGTGCGTTCCTGTGTCCTTTGTTCTGACACAGGGAGACCAGAAGCTCCCAATGTAGCTTCTCTGGGCTACTCATGGATAATCTCTATCCAAGAATAGTGGAGGAACTGGCACATGAAATTTCAAGGACAATAGCAAGGATTTTTAAGGAATCAGTGAACTTGGAGGTCATATCCTGTGACTGGATACAGTTCCTCTTGTTAAGAAAGGGGAAAGCATGATCTGGGAAACCACTGGCCTGCGAGTTTAACTTCAGTTGCATGTCAGGTCATGAAACAAATTTTGGCAGACAAAGTTACCAGAATAATGTCAACTGGGATAAAACATGACATGGTTTTACAAAAGGTAGGCCAACCTGATCTCCTTCTTTATGTCACACAGGGTCAAAGAGGTTTTGATGAAAAGCAGGTCAAGTGGCTATTTCAGAACATGGATCTAAGGTTGAAGATCACAGGAGGAAACAAGGATGAGGAGGCAGTTGCTAATGAGAGGAGGCATTGATGTGGAAAGTGAAGTCTCCATGGATGTGAGGAGAGTGAGTAGACAGGATAAATCAAACTCATGCTTCGGGACATAGAGCTGATCATGCAGGCTCTAAGAAGAAAACTTCCCTCTCATCTACAGCACAGCATATGTTGAAGTATTAGGTACTCGCATTCAGCAGAGAAAAGACACCAACACCAGGAAGGATGGTCTGACCCGGCATCGCAGTTTCTATAACCTGGATGGCCAATAGGCATTAGGTTTGTAAGTCCCTGTTTTGGAACCACTTCAACGCAAAATCTACCGCCCTCTCCACGGCCCAGCCCTGTAGTTTTGCAGTGAAAGTTCCTGAGACATCTCTGGGCACATGCCCTACTGCTTTCATATGGGCATCAGTGCACTTGTCCTCCACCTAAGCCCCTAAATGATTCACAAAACTGGGGGAGGATGGGCATTTGGTGGTCCGTGTCAGGTGGGGCAACAGATTTGGTAGGCATGCTTGGAGGCCACCTACGGCATCCGGCCCTCAAGTGAGCTCACGGAAAACAATAATCACAGAGGGCTTTTAGCCTGGTGGTGAGAGAATTCATTTGGGATGTAGGAGCCCCTAGACCAAATCCCCTCTCTGCCTGAAAGGGGAAAAGGAAGCTGTCACTCTTCAGGTAAGCACTTTAGCCATTGGAATAGGGGATGTCCTGAGATGGGAATCACTCAGCCTCTGAAATTATTTATCCATAGTGGAAGAACTTCAAGAGCAAAGAGTCAAAGGAGCCAGAGGGTGAGTCCTGGATCTCCAACATCCTGGGTGAGTGCTTATAACCATGAGGTTATAGCATCACTTTCATACTTGTTCTTGCCCCTTCTAAATCCTTTTCTGCATTCAGGACAATGTTTCCGTGTTGACTTGCTACAAAAGCTGGGTTTGTGTGCTTCTTTCACATTATTAAAACTGACAACTGCAGTAGCTGCCTTCAGTCAAAGGTGCCAATTTAAAAATCTCCCACTGTGAGCAAGTTTCTTTGCAGGGTTCCAAGTTAACTGGATTGACTCATTTAGTTCACCTCAGTTGAACAGTGAGTTCATTTTTCTGCAAGTTCAACTTCACTTAGACATTTTTCCTAAGCTAAACATTGTGAAAGGAAATACAATTTTTCCAACAGACTGGTATGAAATATATATGAAAAAATATAATTATTGGCAATCTATCTGGTTTCATGAGAAATTCAGTTTAAAAATTGTCCACTGGCAAGAATATAAGTGAACTGATAAAAGAAAGAGCTTTGATACTATCTTGCATTTTTGCAAAGCATTTGACTGTAAAACAAGCAATAGCACATATAAAATGGACTTAAAATAGGCTAAATAAAGGGATGTCACAGGCCAAACGTAAACAAGATACAACCTTTGAACACGTGAAAATGAAGTGCTCCTGCCTTGTGCCTTTATTTCAGCTGGCCCAGAACAAGATTTTCTACAGGCCAAAAGTCTGCCTGGGAAGCTGTGAAAGGTGACCCTCATTGGCACTGCAGCCTAGTGGTCCAGGACGGTACCAAACAAGGTCCCCTCTTTTAAAAGCTTCCCTACATGACCTTCCATCAGGCCTTGACAAATGCGCTGCACATGTCGGCATCAACCCAAAAACAGAGGTGCTTAGGTGTGTGGTTCTTACTTTAGAGGCCCACATGCAACCCAGTGAACAGGCCCACCCAATATTGAAAAAACTGCTGCTGACGCTTTTGGCATCAGTGTGCAGTGAAGAAGCACCACATCAAACAAAAATAAATAAATAAATAATTTTTTTTTAAAAGCTGTGCATCACTGTAGGTGTTGATGGCTTTTTTTTTTTTTTTTTTGGGTCATCAGGGGCCATTCTGCGTTTGAAGTTTGAATATAATTCCTGAGTGCCATGGTGACCTGGAATCCCAGGGTTTGTTGGGCACCACCTTACCTCAGAGTCTTTCTATAATATCAGAGGCTATCCTCAAACGTTCTCTAACAAAGGTGTGAGCATTTTTACTTGGTACAATAAGGTTTCTACACAATCCAAATGGCCCAAGCCCATTTGTTTCTTCTCAGGAACTTCTGACAACAGGTCCTTAGCTCATACCCAAACCTAAGGTGTGGTGGGGCACATTTTCTACTCTCATTGATTGTTGACCTGTAAGCCGTCTAAAGAAATAGGATATGTTGATCCCAATCCCTTTGGCGTATTTGCTTTATGACCAACATAAAATTATTAATCATCATTAAAGTGCCTCAACATTTGTCTGAGGTATCCATGTTCTTTATTCCACTTTGAAAGTCTAAGCCTTAATATACTGTTTGTATACCACTTCATCAAAATTGCCTCCAACAGAGAAAATTCTCAAACCAAGTTCCAAAGGGCCAGCTGTGTTAGTCTAGTTTAGCAAAACAAGCATTGTTTCCATTCAGCATCTGACGAAGTGGGATTTTTCCCACAGAAGCTTATGTGATAAATAAATTTGTTAGTCTTTAAGTGCCACAGAACTCCTTGCTTCTTTTTCTCAAACCAAGTGCATCTTTAATACAATTACAACCTTCATATTGCATAACCCCTAAACCAAAAAGAAAGGAGCTCTTAAACTGTCGCTTGAAAAATCTCAGAATTTGAAGGTTTGGGAATTTGGCATTATAGAGCTAAATTCCACTGTCACTTGTGTTAATTTATCTCTGTATTTCACTGATTTTTTTTTGAATGAGACTAGTTCAGATACACCTGCATAACTGAGAACAAAATTGGACCCAAGATTCTGCAAATAAACATAACTTTACTTCCCCTCTTTATTTCTGATTGCTGTAGACACCATATCATCCACGTACCTTTCCTCTTCTACATTTCCAGTGTGAGCCATGTAGCTCCACTATAGATTATCCCACATACTAATGAACAAATCACACATTACATACAAGTTAGTTACCCACCCCTAAATAACTTTTCTCCGATTCACCCTTCCTTTGAATCAATCATCATCGTTTCATCTCTAATCCTTCGTCTACAGAACAAAGACCTACACATACCCAATTGTACTTTCCTACTACACTACAAAGTCCATAATACTTGCTCATCTTACCTTTGAGCAAACTCTAAGTCTGTAAACAACATGCTGCAATCCTTCTGTAGAGTGGTGTGCATACCTTCTACACAGTTCAGCACTCAAGCCGTAAAACCAAGACATGGACCAGCCTTGTCATGCAAAAACTACATGAGCTGCCAGGCTGACAAGGAAGGAATTTGCTAATTTAGTCTGAACACCAGTAAATCTAACAGTTGTGGCCTCTCTTTGTTAGTGAACCATTCATGAACCAATCCTGATCTTCCTTGAAGGTATCCTTTATTCATATCATGTTGACAAATAATGTTAAAATTCTGAACTGTTCATTTGAACTGGATCCTATCTGAGCTGTGTGGTTGAGCATCTGGTAAATTTTAAGGCCACAATTGACTATGATGATAATGAGGTCTGATCTCCTGCATAACAGACTGAAGAATTTCACTCCATGATTCTACACCTTGACTGAGCTCAGGAAAGACCCACTCAGTTTTGATGTGAAGACTTCAAGTGATAGAAAATTCCCCACATCCTTAAATAAGTTGTTCCAGTAGTTAATGACCATCACTTTAAAAAACATACCCCTTCTTTCTAGTCTAAATTTATATGTACTTATCGACCACAAGCTAGAGGTACTTATTGAGCATGACTTGCCCATGATCAAGCTACCTCTGAGCCTTCTCTTTGATAAGCTAAATAGCTTTTGAGCTTCTTCAGAGTCTCACTAAGTCAGCCATTCCAAACCTTGAATCACTCTTGTAGTTATTTTTGGAACCTTTTTCCGTTTTTCATTTTTAAAGTATAGACACCAGAACCCAGTATCCTGTAATGGTTTCTAATACAGGGGCAATACCACATCATAAATGGAGATTCATCATCGAAGAGGTATGTTTCTAGTGTGGTCCCACAGAGATCAGTTCTTGGCCCTATGATATTTAGCACTTTGATTAATGACCTGGGAGAAAACATAAAATCAGCCCTGATAAAGTTGGCAGATGTCACCAAAATGTGAGGAGTGGAAAACAAAGAAGAAGCCAGGTCGCTAACACAGAGTGATCTGTAGTGCTTGGTAAACCAGACACAAGCAAACCATGTGCATTTTAGTATGGCTAAATATCCGTGTATGCGTCTAGCAACAAAGAACATTGATCATACTAACACAGTGGGGAACACTGTCCTGGGAAGCACCGACTGAAAAGATCTGGTCATTTAGAGGCCTTGTTGGTTTTTCAACGCTGCTGCACACTGGATGACCATGGGACAACACCTCAGGTCTACATAGAGGGTTGTGTTCCCTTTCCCTGAACCTTTTTGAAACCAGGGGCTCTATGGTAACTGGGCTTGTCAAGAATGAAAACAGCTCTATTTTAATCAAGGAAAATTAGATTTCTAATAAATAAGAGGGTTATAAACACCAAGTTTCTTAACTTTTTAAATCCGATTGGCTTGAGGTAGTTTTGCTTGGACTGCATTCCAGCATATTTTAAGCCCTTTTTAAACTTACTAAAAGAGGTTCTTAAGCTTAATGTGAATGCGATCTAATGTTTTGCAAGTTTTTAAGCAGTCACATATGACTGTGCTTCTGCTTACTCAACAACACTAAAGGCTGACTTCTGCTGAACCAACAAGAGGGGGAACTTTTGTACCGGAGAACAGGGCTCTCACCATCTAAGACCTGAGGGAGTCAGCAATGAAAACACAAAAATCACTTTTCTCTCATGGCCAAGCAACTGCTGTTCTGCAGGAGTATATAGCAGCGGGACACATGAACTTAATCAATGCTTGGAGTCCTTTGTAAGCTCCAAAAAGAAGTAGATTAAAGTGGTTTATTTATATAATTTACTGATGCTAATATTGTACAAAAGTAGGTCAGCTCAGTACACGCTATGCTTAGAATTGCCAAACTCCAGCATTTAAAAAATCATGAGTCAGGCCCTCAAAATTACTAGGTCAACTTAAAATAACAAAATTTTTAAAGATCATCAATTCTGGGTTCTTTTTATTTGCCTTCTGGTTCTTCCACCTCTTAAGTAAATCTACCTCTATATGAGGCAGTCGCTAGGGGCATGACTACACTACAAATATCAGCCATTGCAAGTTACATCTGCATAAAGCCATCACAATTGGTTTATCACTTGTGCATGTGTATACTTAGCTTCTTGCACTGGTGTCGCATCTACTCACCAGGTGCGCTTGTGTTGATGTATTAGCCAGCGCACCATAGGTCGGTATCCCAGGGTGCAACTCACCACCATGCACTGCTCTGTGTTAAGGGAAGTTTTAGCAGTGCATGGTGGGGCAGAAAAAGTCAAGCAGGGGTGGCTGGGAGCAAGGGATCATCTTTCCAACATGCATCTTTCTGCATCCCATAATGGCATCTATATCATAATTTTCATGCCTTTTTAAAAAATCCCACAAAACCATGTGGCCGTCCTCAGTGTCCACCAGCTCAAACAGAAGCATAGAGCCTGCACAGTGCTGCACTGTTTCCATAAGTGTTCCAAGCACAAAGACGCACAATCCTCCAGGACTGGCAGAGCTGCAAAAAGGATCGAATCAGTGGAGAACATCACTGTTGTGTGGAGGACTGACTGCCGTAGGATGTAGCAAGAAGAAATTCAAGGTGGCTGGTGGCATTTACAGAGCATCTGGTGGGATCGCACTGTAATGCCAGCCTGGGAGAATGAGCAGTAGCTGCAGAACTTAAGGAAGCACAAAGCCACATTCCTGGATCTGAATGGTAGGCAAGCCCCAGCCCTCCAGCACAGCGACACTAGAACAAGAATGGCATCAACAGTGGAGATGCACATGGCAATTGCACCATGGAAACTTGCAGTGCCCAACTGCTACTGGTCAATGAGAAATCATTTTGGAGTCAGAAAATCCACTGTGGGGCAGCTCTCATATAAGTGTGCAGGGCCGCAAATTGCCTCCTGCTACACAGGACTGTGACTCTCAGCAATGTGAAGGACATAGTGAATGGATTTGCAGTAGCTGGCAGATTTCCAAACTGCGATGGGGCAATAGATGGCACTTGTATCCCTATTTCAGCACCAGACCACCTCACCACAGTACATCAACAGAAGGGCTACGTTTCTATAGTTATGGAAGCATTAGTGGATCACAGGAATGCTTTTCCAACATCAGTGGTGGCTGGACAGGGAGAGTGCATGATGCTCGCATCTTTTAAAAATGCAGGACTGTTCAAAAAGCTGCATTCAGGGATTTGCTCTCCTGACCAGCAGGTTACCACTGGTGATGTTGAAATACCAGTAGTGATCCTGGGGAACCAAGCCTACGCCTTACTCCACTGGCCCATGAAGCCGTACACTGGCCACCTTGAGAGTGCCAAAGAAAGATTCAGCTATGGGCTCAGCAGCTGCCAAATGACAGTTGGAAGTGCTTTGGGTAGACCAAAAGGATGCTGGCATTGTTAAATCACAAGATTGGATCTCATTAATAAAAAAAAAAAAGAACAACTCAATGGTTATAGCAGCCTGCTGTGTCCTGCATATTATCTGTAAAGCAAAGGGGATAAGGTGCTACCTGTGTGGCGATAGAGTGGCTCTCTCTTGAGTTTAAACAGCCAGACGCAACACACAAGTGCTATTAGAAGAGCTCAATCCAAAGCTATATGCTTTGGGAGGCTTTGAAAGAATGGTTTAACCATGAGCCACAGTAATGTGTTTTATGTCCTGTGCTTTCCTTAGCCCTGCTGTTTTGGGGCTGGTTAGGAATCATGTAGTTCCTGGTATATGTGGATTGACTATAACACTAGGAAAGTAGCTATTAATTTTGTGGGGCTTGCAGTACGTTCATGATTATTGCACTGTGGGGTTTTTTCACTGGTCCTCAGAGCTGTGTCACACTGTACAATATCAAGCAAGTGGGTGCTTTAAGAACCACCAGGAGCTCTACAGATAATTATTTTCCAAATAATAGAATTTTATTTGGTGACAAAAACACTGCAAAACAATTTGGAGTCAGTTAAAAGCAAATCCATTTAAAGCTTAATACATTTATGGAGTAGAGTTTAAGAAAGGGAAAGAGCATTCATGTCCATTTGAGCTACACAAACAGCAGGTGTGTCTCTGGGGGGTCAGTATATGTGAAGCCGTGGAGTGGTAGGGGACACAGCCCCTTATGCCATGAGGACTTTTGGGGGTAGGTTGTAGCGGAGGTGGTAGAATGAAGTTCCCCATGGACTGCAAAGAGAGGTGAGTCCAAGACTGGTGAACCCATCCACAAGAATCAGCAGCATCTGTGTTTCTTGCCAGAGAAGCCCCCTCAGGTCCTTGTGTATCTCCCCATCTTTTCCTGCAAATTTCTCCTGTCCACTCTTTCCTTCTTTGTACAGTCCACAAGATTCACTCTCTGGGCATGCTGCTCATGGTCAGATGGCGCAATGGCTTACAGGATCTCACTACTCATGTCATTCCAAGTCCTCCTCTTTCTCCTGATCTGACTCTGGCACGCCATGGGTGTGGAGGGGGGCTCCTTGATGCCGCAATGCTAGCAGCTAAAGACAAAACACACAGGTCAGAATAATCACAGTGGAAAGTAGACATTACAATTCAGAACATCCTTCTCTTGCTCCCCTAAAGTTTTAAACTTTCTGCTTCAGGAAACTTGTGCACGATGCCACTCGCTGCACCGAACACAGTAAACCTAGCTTGCCAGGGGTGAGGAAAACAAGGAAGGAATTGCTCAGTTGCCTGAAATTAAGTATAAAGGTGGTGATACCAAATGCTGGCACCGTTTTGCACAGGTGGTGGCATTCCAGAGAGTAACAAAGCAGAGAGACCACAGCTGCTGCGGGCATCCAAAAGCATCTGAGGACACATGCTCCTAGCCTGCTTATTGCAATGATGCCTGCCAAAATTATCACTGATTGGTGTGGGAAAGTGTCCTGCCACAGTGGAAAAAATAAAGCTGCCATCCCTAGAAACCTTTGGTAGAATACCTCAATGAACAGTTCACTGAGATCTTCCAGGAGGATTCAAGGGATATCTCTGAGGACATAACTGAACTGCTCTGCATGTCAGTTCCCCCATCCTCAGGAACAAAAGCAGATGACAACTGTACTTCTCTTTGTTATGCCACTCTTCTAGTATGAAGGAATGAATGAAAAGTTGAAAATTGTGCCCTCTCACGTTTGGAGTGTCATCAGCACATCACTGTAATGAGCAATACATTTACACACTTACCCATGATTCCTTCCCCTACGTCAGGCTCGCCAGTTCTCAACCGCTGGATCTGACTGGACTGTGGTGGAGTCTCAAACAAGCCCTCCCCCAGGGCATAGTTAGACTTCTGGTTGAATGTCTCTCCTCCTCCTCCTCCTCCTCTTCTTTCTCCTCGTCTTGGCCGTTCATGACTCACTCTCCTTGGAGATATGCACAGTGGTCTACAGCGTGGTGTTGGGGTGTTTGCCAAGCATGGTATACAGCTCATTGTTACAGCAGCAGGTCATTGTTTGCACACTAGATCAACTATGTGGCATCTGTCCTTCTGACACGTCTGCTGCAGTTCCTTTGCTTTCATGCGGCACTGCTTCCGGTCCTCATCTATACCCATCTCCTGCATCCCTGGTGCAATAGGCTTGCAGACATCCACCTTTCTACAGCTGCTCCCTAGCTATCCCTTTTCTTGCAACCGACCCAGGAGATCCAATATCTCCCATCTACTCCAAGCTGGAGCAAGTCTGGAGCGTGTGGCCAGAATGGTCAGCTGGGCAGTTGCACACAACAGTGTTAGGAAAAGGCAGATTTGCAGGGTTTTAAAGTGGGCAGTGGGTGGGTGAACCAGCCAGCGCAGAGCAAAACCTCAAAGAAATGTTAAGTGTGCCAAGTCGCTTGTGTGTGGGTATCAGAGATGTCAGAAAGGCTAGTAAACATAGATCCATTCACTTATTTTGTTACAAAGCAAGGAAGATACTGATTGTATTATTTACATTTCTCTGTATCCTTTACTTAATTAACCTTAGACCATGGAAGTGTTAGAATAAGAATTCACTTGATGTTGTACGCTGCATGAAAACTCTCAAATATTACTTATATTGTTTTCTCTTATCTATCCCTATTACAATTTAATGGCAGGCAACTGCATACAGATATCACTGTAGCAGAATTACTTGTCAATACTATGGAAGGGCTTAAGTACTTTAGCAAACAAATGCTAACCTGAAAGCAAGTGCCAACAATGGATGCCCATGAACTGTCTGCATTGGCTACTCACCAGACCACTGTTGCCTTGTCTTCTGTGAGCAAGATCTATAACTACTGGATCCTGGAAGCAATTCTTTATTTCTGATCTATGTGGATGCTGTTGAGGTTTTCCACATATGAGGCAGAGGTCTCCCAAAGCCATTTTGGCTAGTCTTGAAAGATGTATGGAGAACTAAACAGATGCACCATCTCTGTTGTCATTTGAACTACAAACTTTGACTCACCTGTTACATATTTTACCCACTTTGACCTCTCCATAACTCTCATTTCATTTTCTTAGCTAATAAATCTTTAGTTTAGTGTCCTAAAGAAACTGGCTAGCAGCTTTGTTTTTGATGTGTGATCCACAGCATTCACTGACTTGGGGCAAGTTATTGAGCCTTTGGGTATGGAAGAACCTACTGTATGGTGAATTTTTATTTTAATAATCTTTTGTCATAAAGTCCAATTTATTTGGGTGGTAAAAAGGAGATGTGGAGCTTTGACTGTCCATGTCTCCCTGGTTAGACAAGTAAACTGGTCCATAAGTACAAACTAATTACTTGTTTGGTGACATTGAATAGAGGTGTCTATCCTGTTTTCTGACAGTTTGATGTCAGACTGGGTCTCTCAGTTGTGAGCCTTACCAGACACGATAAGAGTCAGGCATGCTGGGACAGCTGCTGGAGGACTGATGGGGTCAACACAGTATCTACATTCACGCTGTATCAATCTCAATACATCTGCAATGACTCAGCACCATTCAGGGGGGTGGTTTTACTGCATCACCATAATGGGGCTCTAACTCTGGTAGAAGACAAATTTAAACATGGACACGTACAAAACTAAGTCAGTGCAAGGCAGCTTACATTGACCTAACTTTGGGGTGCAGGCCAGGCCTATGTTGACAGAAATTTTCTTCTGACAACCTATCAGTGTCTCTAGACTTAGATTGGCTTAATTACATTGCACAGGGCATGAAATTTTACAGCCCGGAGCAATGTTGTTAAGTCAATCTAGCTCTGTAGTACAGACAAGCCACTAGAGAGCAATGGTCCTATTTAAGACAAATCCAGAATTAGAGCATTGCAATCCATTTACACATTTATCCTTCCTTTCTTTCTTTGAGTTCAAATTGAAATGCCTCTACAAAAGCTCTAAATCCCTTGACAATAATTTAATTTACAGCTATTACACTGGTATGTTGTGATCTCAGAAATTCCTGGGACAACAAAAATGCATGAGATTAACATATATTGTGAATGCTAATTATGTTAATAATTATATGTTAATTAGCTTTCACACGCATTTAGAAAGGATGCCTTTCTCCTGTGTTAACAAATGGTGCAGTGACCAAACAAACTAGAGTAAGAAAAGGTGTTAGCCCAAACAGGGGTAGCTGTCGTGAGACTGAACTAAAAATCAGCTTGCTTAAAGAACCGTACTGAGTACTGTTAGGCTAGAACCCAGACAGAGATGTAACTTCATGACATTAACAGCATGATTTATTGGAATATGTTAAAGTTAGCATCTGAGGGCTGGGTGTACCTGTGGCCCCAGAATTTTTTAAAAATTAAAGTTAATTTTTTGTATTTCCCCTTTCAGGATCATGCAAAGAGGCCAAGCAAGCAGTGGTGTGGACGGCTGGGCACAGCATTGTTCACCTGGTCCCAAGTCATTGGGTAGTTCACATCTGAGCCTAGGAAGTGAGGCAATCCTAAACTGGGATAGAAGGAAAAACTGCTCTTCACCCCAGATCTGGCTGCTTTAAAATTGTTAAAAAGCTCTAACCAAAAGCAGAGTTTGAAGAAAAACGTTATATCACAAGAGTGTGCTTTTAATCCTTTGTTTGCTTTGCAAAGGGGCTATCGAAGGCATGATTTAATATAATCAGCAAGGACATGCTTACTGTGTCCAGCTACAGATCAGAGATACCAAAACCTTCTGGGTACTACGTGAGCCTTGCAGAGATTGAGCCAAATCCAGATACGACTGGAATGGCTATCTTCAAAAGAGAGATGAAGGTGAGCGAGGTAACCTCTTTTATTGGACAAACCTCTCTCAGTGAGACAGACAAGCCTTCAAGCTACTCAAAGCCCTTCCTCAGGTCTTGGAACGCTATTTACAGTGTCACAGTTAACTACAAGATCAAACAGATAGTGTAGGCTAAGTAGTTGGGACATATTTTAGCTAACTTGCTCCACAAGTCCAAGGCGTCCTTAAAATACGTGCCCACTACTTACACTACACTATCTTTTCGATCTGTAGTTGTTAAGTACTGTTTCCCAAACTGAGGAAGAGCTCTGTGTAGCTTGAAACCTCTTCTCTCACAACACGAGGCTGCTCCAACATACGATATTACCTCAGTCAACTCGCCTGTTTCAAGGGTGGTTGTCACATTGCTCCTTTGAAGCAGTTGACCGTCCCTGTCAATAGGGGACCTGTTAGCAGCCCACTGGTTTTCACTCCCCATGAAGATTAAGGGTATGGGAGCAGATGGAAAATGTGCAGCAGTGCCCTCGGGGCTGAGCATGGGAGACAGAAGCTCTGATTTAGCAGGAGAAGGCAGAATACGGCTGTGTTGTGAATAAGGCAGAGGATCAGGGATAGGAGAACATACAGCAATAATCTCAAGGTGGGGCAGGCACCTGGGAAGACCACACTGTAATTTTGTGGATGTGGGTCCCAAGGAACTGAACAGTAGCTATGTGTGGGAGCACACGGGGCAGGAGATGTGAGCGTGCTGTTCATGCATGAGGGCAAATCAAATGGGAAATTTACTTATGGGTCTGGAATCTGAATTTCAGAGCCAGGCTGGATTCTTTTGTCCCTGGCTGTGCCTGGTACCGCTCTGAGCTTTTCTATCTTTAGTTTACTGAGACTCGAGTTTCTCACTGCGCCATACGTCATTCTCTCCCAACCCCCCCAACCCTAGCCGCAGCACTTGGAAAGGTTTTACCCAACGCATTGCGCGTGAGTGGCAATGAAATGGAATGAGCTGCAGATTAACTCCCTCTAAGAGCAGAGAATTAAAATTCTCTGCAGCGGCCTCCCTGCGGAGTACCTCTGTGTGCCTGACCTACTTTGAGCTGCTGCGACGCAGGCAAACATGTGACCATTGGAGGAACACTGAAAAGCAGTCACCTGGCTTTGGTTTGGAGAAGCACCCTCCCATGGCGAGCTGAGGAAGAGAGAATCACAGCTGAAACAGGAGACAACTCCGCTAGCAGATTCTTCAGCCCCGTCTCTGGACGGGATAGACCATTAGGGCTTAAAGCGAGCAGTCCATGCCTCAGGGTGCCTCGCATAGCCTTTCAGGGTGAACTGCCCATTCATGCCATCCGGGCGGTTAGGGTCCTTTCAGAACCTGACAATGAATAACAGAAATACCGTCATACACAGGAAAACAAGAAAAATCAAGCAAGTCACCTCAGTCGTGTTTTCCCTCACACAGCCACGCACACAGGGACTAGGCAACACCAATCCACAAGGCAAAGGCTCACTGGATGCTTTCATGTAACAGTCCAAATGCACCCTGGATTCCTTTGTGCACTGATTAATGCATTGGAGACTGGGTACTCCAAATCAGAGACACTCTTACTACCAGACACCAAGGGCTAGGCTCACAAAAGAATCTCCAGCCACCTAGATAGTTCCTGGGACTCCTATACAATGGGTGGAGGGAGATAGGCATCTAAGAAAGGGATGCACAAAAACCAGCATACCCTTGGGTTTCTTAAGTACTGCCTGTCTTAGGGAGTTGAGAACTCTTTAATTCTTGTACAACAAGGAACAGCTTCAGCAGGAGAGCTTGAGGGTGCAATGCACCAAAATAACCATAGTCCAGTGTGAAGGGTGTATCCCTAAGAGGTGGCCGATCCCTGCTCAAATGGCTTCTCCCCCTCAGGCAGAGGAGGGACTTGACTCATCTTTTAGGTGAGTTACCTGAAGTGCAAGTGAGATTGTCATTTTGTGCCCTTGGCTGTCTTGCATGGAGATGGGTATGCTCTGAAGCATACCAACTGGCTGGGGCCCAGCAGACAACTTTGGCAGAGGAATGCTGGTCTTCCTCTGGTTCATGAATTGCACATTGGCCCTGCTGAAAAATGTGGATGAAGGAAATTTCTCCCTGCAATCTCAGTTTTGGAAGTGTCTGAATAATTTTAGCTGACTTTTTAAAGGATCTGCAGCAGACACTGAGCATGGGAAACTTCAGCCACAGGATTAAAGTTTGGACAAGTTATAAGCAAATGGAAATAGGGTGTCACATTTGCTCTTTAAGAGGAAAAAGGCCAGTGACTGGTCAGTTGACTCCAATTGAGTTTAAAAGAGGACACTTGAGCCTTAGGAGGTAGTCAGCAGATGAACAGGTGTGAGCTGCCTGGGGCCAGGAGACCACAAGAGGTCTCTGCAGGAAGCTGTAGCTTGTTCCTGGAGGGAGGCTGAAGGCACAGGAGCAGTCAAGGGGCTCAGCCGCTGACATCTCCCCACAATAGAGCTGGCCACAGGGCAACAATGAGAGGGCCAGGGGAGTCAGGCAAGCTGCTCTGGTCCAGATGAGAAGTTGTGGGGGTTCCTGCTGAGATAAGTGAGGGTGCACCCCAATTTGGGGTGGCTGTCCTGGTAAGAGACTAGAAGAGAGCAAGTGCCCAGGCGAGGTAGAAGATTCTGCAGCTGCTATGTACTATGTCAATGGACTAGACGGTGTGGTATTTAAGAACATCATGCCCTGGAGGGGTATGTCTGGGGACTTTGGGTTATGACACTAGTTTGAATTATGTTGTGTAAGAAACTGGCCTGAAGGAGGGGCACTACTGAGCTAGCAAGCAGTCAGGGAGTTAGTGGGGTCTGTAGAGTGGGAAACCCAGGGAGGTAGATATGTCGTACCATGACCTGCTGCAGAAGGGCGTCCTAAGTGGACAGATTATAACAGAAAGTGGTAGTAACCTTGACTATAGGTGTGATTACCCAAGTGCCTACAATCTGGAGTGCTTGTGGGATTAAAAATGGATGCAATTTGTGGGTGGCTCATCCTTCAATGAGAGAAGTGTGTATCATGGACACACACGCCCTCTGCTATCTCCAAACAAGCGCTGTATAAACTGTTATCTTTACAAGATAGGTGAGGCAATAAAAACCTTACTGGGCTGCAACGATCTGGTCTGTGAAGTTAGAAGTTGCAGCGTCATTCAGTTTAACTAACCAGGGTTACTCATAAACAATGCCAGGGTGATCTCCCAGTCTCCAGCACCCACTCCCAAGCCTCAACACCTGGCCAGAGTGAGACAGCAAAGAGCATACTCAATGAATTTGTGTCTGACCGGGAAGCCAAGACAAATGAAGTGCTGCAAAGTATAAATGAAGGGTCTTCGGGTTCAGAAAGTGCCAACATGCAGCCAAATGCTCAACAGCTAGCGCTCCAAGAAGCAAACAGCCCTTGACTATGTGGACTCAGGAGAAGTCTTCAGTTAACAAGTTGCAGAAATCCTACCTCTTCCTTGTGGCAAATGTGCCCATGACACTCCCTCCTTAACCAGTGTGTCCCAAGCTAGCCTGCACTAACTTCTCCCACAGATGGCAGGAGCTGTGCACAGACACCTAGCCAAGGAACCACACACTGCAAAGGGAGACACCAAGAAAGAGGTTACCCTTTCTTTTGCTGCCTCCCCACCATCATCTCACTCCCTGGCAAAAAGGAAACCCTGCCCCTCCACCACACGCAACCCTCAACACACGCAACTCCTCCCTCAGCTACACACCTGCCAATACCAAAATACAAACCACAAACACCCTGCTCCTCAGCTAAACGCCACCACGCACACACAAATCTGTGCCCCCCACAAACACACAGATATACCACCTCAAAAGTATACACACACAACTTTTTCTCTTTGCTGCACACCACTCCTAAGCTTTCACACATCCCTTTCCCCTTTAGCCATATCTATTTAGTTTATGAAAAAGTGACTTGATCTTCTTCGCTCTAGCAGAAAACACTGTGACAAGGGCCAATGACTGGGAGCTGAAGCTAGACAAATTGGCTATGTCTACACTAGGAAAAGTCCGTTTGAATTTGTTAATTCAAACTAATAAGTTTGAATTTAGTTTGAACTAAACTCAAACATATTAGTTCAAATTAACAAAGTGGACTAATTTAACATAACTGCTGTTAGTTCGAACTTACGAAGTTTGAACTAAGGGTTAATCCTCTTCTACACCATCCTTAGTTCGAAGGAAGGATCAGACTAAGGGCTTAGTTCAAACTTACTTGCAGGTCTTTCTAATTCGAGTGCAGACTGAAACTGAAGTGGGAATGTTTAAGGCAGGGTGATGAGCTACTGAAACAACATAGTGGTTGTGATGGATTCTCCAGCGCTAGAAATTTTTCAATCAAGCTTGGATGCTTTTCTAAAAGATAGGCTCCAATTCACACGTAGCCATTGGACTTAAAGCAGGAATTAATAGAGGGACTTTCTCTTGGACCACAGTGATCACCTTGCCTGACCCATATAATGCAGGCCATGGAACATCCCCAAAATCATTCTTAGAGCAGATCTTTTAGAAAAATATCCAAGCTTGGTTTAAAAATTCTCAGTGATTGAGAATCTACCATGACCCCCAGTAAATCATTCCAATGGTTCATTACTCTTGCCTATTTTCAGCCTGAATGTCCAGCTTCCATTTCCAGCCTAGATTGAAGAACCCATTATTAAATGTTTATTTTTCACGTAGGCACTTATATACTGTGATGAAGTCACACCTGAGCCTTGTCTTTTGTAGGTGAAATCATTTGAGTTCTTTGTTTCTGTTGCCATAAGGATTACTTTCCAGTCCTTTAATCATTCTTGTAGCTGTTCTCTGAATGATCTCTAATTTATGTGAGCAGCTAGAGAGACCTGAGTCAAAGAGGACAACCAGGTTAGGGACATAATTGACAAAGAGGACAGTGGTAGGTGGAGTACATTGTGATCGAGAAAGGAAGGTGGGAGTAGGGAAGCAGGGCCAGCCCAAGGAGTTTTGGTGCCCTAGGTGAACTATGACTTTAATGCTCTTCCACCCACATTCGATATAGAGAAAAATGATCATATATTTTCTTAAGTAGAAGAAAAAAATCACTTCCATCTAATTTGGTGCCCCTTAAAACCTGGCACACTAGGCAACTGTCTAGTTCACATCTATGGTTGGGCTGGCATGGAAGGCAAGCTCAAGAATTCTGCCGTGTTGGAGTTGCAATATCCTCAAGGAGATGTCAGAGAGACAGGGCAAGATTTTAGTTTGGACAAAGAGACAAGTCAGAAGGTAAATCTACGAGTCAACTGCAGATAGTTGATAGATGGCTTTTTGTTTACAAGTAAAATATTGCTTTTGGTATTCGCTGGTGAAGATGGATTGTTGTAGGTGACCCGCTGTGACATGAAATCCAAGAGACTTTTCCCTTAACTTCCAATGTTAACGTTTCAGTGAATAGTGTCTTGGTGCAACCTTAACTGTCACTTAATGCTTCCATGCTGCTATTTAATGTGTTCAGATGTTTCTCTGAGATGTATCGCATGAACATTGTTTAAGCAACAATTAGTTAGTATTGTTTTAGTGCTTCAGCAGTTTATATTCTCCAGGTTAAAGAGTCATTAACAGGGTTTTCAGTGCCTCAGATTTAGTATGTTCTTTGCAAGATAGACTGGAAATGTTCAGAAATTAATAATTAAACAAGAGATGCAATTAAGATCTCAAAGGTGCATCAATAAACACAGGAACTTTGAGAAGTTTCATAGGTGCCGGTTTGCACTATGTAGAACTGAAGGCTTTCACAATGCACAAAATGCTGAGAATGAACATTTCATTTTGAATCTGTAGATTATTTTCAGATTTTTTTTTGGTTGCAATTTTTAAATCTAACATTTTGCTTGTGCACAAGAAAAAGATATTTCTGCTACAGAGTGTGCAAAATATGTAAGGACGGTTTATTATGGGTCATCGAAGACCAGAGACTAAAGTGCAACCACAAAATTTGTGCCTAAATCTATTACCTCTGGAAGTTTCACCTTTACCTGTAGAATCAGGAAACTGCAGGTGTAACAAATCTAAGTGACCAGTACAAGTGCATATATGTGTGTGCAAGTCCAGGATTTATAGACTTTAAGAGCAGAAGGGACCAAAATGATCATCTAGTCTGATCTCCTGCACAATGCAGGCCACAGAACCTCACTCACATCTATAATAAACCTCTAACCTATGATCAAGTTATTAAAGTCCTCAAATCATGATTTAAAGATGTTAAGGCAAGAGAATCCACCAGCAATTGAGTTATGTCCCATGCTACAGAGGAAGGCAAAAAACCCCAAGAGTTTTTGACAAACTGCCCTGGGGAAAAATTCCTTTCTGACCCCCATATGGCAATCAGTTAAATCCTGAAAACATGGGCAAGGCTCACCATTCAGACACCTAGGAAAGAATTTTCTGTAATAACTCCAAACCCACCCCATCAATTGTCCCATCAGCAGGAGCCACATAATGTGCCCTTTGCAAGTTCAGTATAGATGCTGCCCAATGAAAACATCTCTAGCCGGTGCTCTCAAAAGGCCAGATTCTGATCCCTTTACTGCAACTGAATACCAGTGAAGTCATTTGGACCAATCATGAAATATTAGACTTCTTTTTTCCCTTCCTGCTGCTTACAGCTCTTCCTTCCTCTCCCTTACCACTCTCTCATCTTTTGAACACTACCTGAGGCTCCTCTCCATTTGTCCTCTATGTTGCTGTCCTCTGTTGTCCATGCAGAATCACTCAGCAGCCCCCATGACTTGTCTGTGACATTATCCAGGGTACAATCTGAACTGATGCACACCTATGTCCCTTCAATCCTCCAGATAGGAGGATACTTATTCTACTTCGTTCTGAGAGTACCACTGCCAGTCCGCTCTCACTCAGTCTCCGGCATGTAAACTACCCCAGTCCCACTCTGTGTGTGCTATGGCCAGCCATCCATGAATTACACTGCAGACCAACACCAGCAAACTCTAAAGACGCACATTTTCCCCCAAATAGAACTTCCCCAAAACTTCAGTCCAAACACAATGGTTTAGATAAAACAAGTTTACTACCTACAAAAAGCTAGATCTTAAGCAATTATAAGTGATGACCCCTGAAAGCTCAGAATTGGTTGCAAAGAAATAAAAAAATACTAAAATGCAGCTAACACATCATAATAGCACTGTACAGAGGAATCTTATAACTTTTCATGCACTGTTTTACCAGCCTGGTAACAATAAGCAAATCATGAGTTTTCAAATGATACCTCACAAGGTATCTTTTGTACAAACTTTATCACAATCCTATAAAAAGGGGTGCACATAGGGAGACACACCACCTTTCTGTGCCTTTCAATGTTGATTACTTCAACTGGTCCCAAGTCCTCCACTTGCTTTCTTTCAATGCCACTATTGCTGATTCTCGCCATGCTTCACTTTGTTGCATCTTCGACTCTGTTGCCCCCTCACTCATCACAAAGTCCTCCTGCCAACCCACGGACCTGGCTCATTCCTGGATTTCTTGCTAGTCCTGTTCTCACATGGTAGAGCATCACTGAGGATGTCCAGTGGCCAGGCTGACTTCCTCCACTGCACATTCATTCTCTCTTTCTCCATTTCTCCCATCTTCCTAGCTAAACTCTTCTACATCGACTTCATTGAATCCCACTCCAGCCTTAATTCAAGCCTAGCTGCCTTTAACTCACTCCTCAAATTCTCCCCTCCTTCTGCTCCTACTTATGTCTCCACACCAGATCTCACCAATTTATTCCATGAGAAAGCTGACAAAAATATCATGTAACTCTTCCTCCTCCCTCATCTTCCCTTTCTCCCCTCTGACAGACATAAATATTTCTTACATACTTTTTCTCCTTTAAACCCTCCACTTTCCCCAGTGCTGTCCTCTTGTCTCCTGATCTCCCTCACTCCTCTTCTCATCCCCTCATTTGCTCTTCTCCTTTACCTCTCTCTTCTGGCTCCTTCCCCTCATACTGCAAACATGCTTTATTTTTCCCCACCTTAAAAAAGCCACTTCTGACCGGCAGTCAACCCCACCTGTTGCTTACCCACTTACCGACCTGCCTGCCCATCAGCTGTAAGCTTATTGCACATACAGTCCATGGTTGTTGTCTGAGGTCTCCTCCAATTCCAGCCTAGATTGTCTGACTCCAACCCTGTTTTTGTTCCTTGCATTCAACTGAAACTGCTGTCACCACACCCACTAATAACCTTTTCCTAATGAAAGCTTAGAGCCAGTACTCCATCCTCATCTTCCTGGATTTGTCAGCCATGTGCAAAACCATCAACTGTGCTCTTTCCCTTCCTTGAAATGTTGACCTCCCTTAGCTTCAGTGTCTCTGTCCTCTGCTAGTTTTCCTCTAAGCTAGGTGTCCTCATCTTGCGTTTCCTCATCCCTCCCACTGCAGTTTTCTGTGAGGGTTCCACACAGGTCTGTCTCTGGTCCCTTTCTCTTCACCTTCTACATTGCCACTCTGCACCATCGTATCTGCAGGGCCCTACCAAATTCATGGCCAAGAAAAACATTCACGGACCAGGAAAGCTTGTCTCCCTTGTGAAATCTGCCAGGGAGAGACAGGGCTTTGCACACCCAGCCTCGGCTGCCATCATGCACCAGGGTCTAGATGTGAGTGCTGGTGGGATGGGACAGATCTTCCTCTTCTTCTGCAGGGGCCATTCCCGGGGTCAAACCCACTTTTGTGAACCTCCCTGGCTTGCAGGAAGCTTCGCATTCCCAGCCCACTTTCTGCCCCCATTGCTTTCCAGCTGTGGGGACAGGGCTCCCTGGAAAGAGAGCATCCAGGGAGCTTCTTGTAGCTAGGAAGGGTCCCAGGAGTGGTCCCTGCAAAAGAAGAGGACGTACCATCCCTCCCCAGCCCAGCTGGAACTAGCAGCTGTGGACAGCCGCATAATTAGGTTAGACACAGCCAACACAAGAACTGGGAGGGCCTGAGGACCATGCCTCCTGCTTTTTAACATGGGCATAGTTTGGAGGCAATGTTTCCGCACAAAACTGCAAGGCATCAGCAGGGGCTGTGCTTCGTGGCAGGGGAGCAGATGATGGGCTCTTGCCACAAATCAAGGCCCCTGCCAGCACCAATCCAAGCCTGCAGGAGGTTTGCAATTTGAGAAGACAACACTGCCATTTGCCCCCCCGCCAAATTACACTCCTCATCAAAAGGGGGGGACACTGCCTCCACTCTCCCCATTTTTGGTCCTAGTGTCCTCTCACCCCCAGCCCTGTCCCTTTCTGGCCACAGGGACAGCACACAGCTGGCATGGCCCCTCTAACACAATTACCATCTTGCCCACGTGTTTAGGGTTTAGCTGATCACCATATTGAGGGCCGGGAAGGAATTTTCTTCCAGGGCAAATTTGCAGAGGTCCTGGGTCTTTTTTCACCTTCTTCTGCAGCATGGAGCACTTGCTGGTGGATCCTCTGTGCTTCTGAAGTCTTGAAATTATGATGTCAGGACTTCAATAATTCAGTCACAGATCAGAGGTTTAGTACCGGAGTGGGTGAGCAAGGTTTTGTGGCCTGCCTTATGCTGATCATAAAGGTCCCTTCTGATGATCTTAAAGTCTACAAGGTCTCTATCGCTACTCCAGACTTTTGTAAAATTTTGGCCTGCCTCTCAGACATCGACTCATAGATATGTAACTGCCCCCTCAAGATCAACATGGCTCAAACGAAGCTCTTAATCAACCCCAGTCTCACCCCACTTCTTCCTTTCATGATCATGGTGGAACATCACCATCTACTTACCTGTCACTAAGATCCAAAGCCTGGGCATCATATTAGAATCCAACTTTTCTCTAGGTCCTCACATCCAGGCTGTGTCTACACCTTACTGATTCTTTTTGCATAATCGCTCTTAAATATAGCCTTCCTGTCCATGAACACACACAAAACTCTTATCAAGACACAAGAGCCTGGATTAGCACATTTTTCACTTTGGCCTTGAAAAATGCCCTCTTGACCTGCTCGGATCTATTCTGAATGCTGCTGTAAAGATGATTTTCCTAGTGTATCCTTCTAAACCACATCATCCCTCTTTTGCATACCTCCGGTGGCTTTCCTGGCTCTATTATAACAAATTTAAGCTACCTGCCTTCATCTGCAAATCTTGTCATGACTTATGACTATCCTGTCTATCATTTCTCATTCACTATGAAGAGGTCAACTTCTGCCTTCCATCAGCCCATGATGTTGGTCTCCGTCACCCACTTGCTAAATTTAAACACTCTTCTCCTTTCTCCCATGCTGTCCCTTATGCTTGTGGGGAGTTCCTCATAAACATCCATAACACAGCCTCTTTACATTCCTTCAAATTTTCCTTAAACTCTCCTTTGCTGTCAAGCCCATAAAAACCTTGTCAATGGTTGGGCCACTAGTATGCTGAGACCATTGCCTGTCAGACTGACCACCTTCGCCTCGTTGTCTTCTTGTACTCTGCCAACCATTTGTGTGTATCTATTAGGTATCTCTTGTCTCAGATTAGACTGTAAGCTCTTTGGAACAGAGACAGATGTTTTTGTTCTGTGTTTGTACAGCACCTAGCACACAGACGTGTCTAGATCTCCTGAGCCCTATGATCATTCTTGTGTCTGAATCTGGCCTCAAGTGCTTTGCAAACTTTAATGAATTTAGTCTTCCCCCCTCATCAGGTTAAATGACATTACTTCATTTTTCTTCAAACAAACAAGGAATCCTGTGGCACTTAAAGCCTAACAAACTTCTTTTCTGCATGAGCTTTCATGAGAGAAAATCACACTTTGTCAGACGGAACTAGATTATCACAGCTACCCCTTTGGATCTTGGCTTCATTTTTTAGTTGGAGAAACTGAGGTAGAATTTAAAGGATTTCCTCAAGATCACACAGGGAGACTGTTTCAGAGCTAAAAATGCAGCCTAGCTGAAAGGTGCCCAAGCCAGAAAATTTGGATCCAGGTCTCAATCAAAATAGCTCAGAGTAGGTGGAAAAGTGTGTTTGTATCAGACTGCAGCTTTATTTTAGGCTCATTTTAGACGTCAGGGCCAAGAGCTTTTCACACTTGGCTGCCTATAGTTAGACACTTAAAACTGTGATTGTTCAAGGAAGCCAAAGGGAGACAGGTCTTCAAATCCCACAGAAAATCAGTGGAGTTGGGCATCCCTTGGGCCCCTTTTAAAATCCAGACCAAGATCATTTTGAAGTAGCTGGAGAGCTGGCCTGATTTTTAAAAACTCTGAACACTCAATTTTCACTGGTTTCAATTGGTGCTACAGGGCTCAGTGCTTTGAAAATAAGTAGCCTGATTTTTAAATGGAAGCTAAGTGCCCAGAAAAATGCCAATTCTGATGCCTAAATATGGATTTAGGAACCTAATTTGAGGCAGCCAAGTTTGTAGATCTTGATCCAGATGTTCCAATTTGTTACCTTGTGCTTTAACTACTAGCCTGTGTGCCTTGTGCTTAATGATTCCAACTCACACTGGAGGCTATCAAGAACAGTTGTTAAATGTGAATGCTATTTAAACTGAAAGAATTCATTCCCCGTTTATCATTAATGAAGGCTGGGATTGTCCCAAACAGAAACTGAGCGTAAAAGAAACCGGACACGGCCAAATCACAATCAAATGTTGCATTTTGTGCTGCTCATGCGGGAAAGCAAATCCATTGAACTCTTGTTTGCTTGGCAGTAACAACACACATTGCAGCGCAGGGGAGCTGCAATCTGTCAGTGTTAAATTAGAACCAGCGCAAAAGGGAGGCTTGGGTTTTTTCCTTAGGTTTTAATTTTAAATGAGAGCAAATACTGCGTAGGATGAGGTAGTCGATCTGTTCAGAAAGCCATAATTATGTCACTGCAGCAATATCAAGACAGAATATTATTCAGTGCAAACGTTATCAAAATTTGAGAGAAAACAGCTTCTTTGCCTCCTCCTTGCAGTTTAGTTTTCAGCCAAGCAGAAATCTCTCCCTTTGCAGCCCAAAAAGCAAAAAAAAAATCAGACACATGCTAAAATTGCTGCTTACCTGAGCAAGACAGAAGCCACACTGCAATTAAAACACAAGGTCACAAGAAAGCTTCTCTGAGTCCTTTCAGACAGCAGGGAGCTACCCTGGAAACCCTTGGCATTGTACTCCAAATAGTTAGAAGGGGCTGGAGGCCAGCTGTGGGATCTGAACTGCAGCTCGTCCTAGGCTTGCAGCGGTGAGTGCAGCCCGTTCTCTTGCCCTGCCTGCAGTACTCATAAAGTAGCTAGTGTGCCAGGGAGGCAGGAATTCTCCTTCATCCCACCCCCTTTCATTTAGATGCTGCTCCTGCAGCCCGTACCTTTCTAGTCACACTTGATTACTGAAGAACTTCATGCACCTTTCAAAGGGCTTCACTGCATAAGCCTCCCAGGGGGCTGGCAAGGGCTTTTGGCTGTGATGTCAGAGTAAAGAAGGCCAGTGAACTTTGCTTGCTTACCTCTTCGCAGCTGTCCTGCTGCAAGAATTGTGTGCCAGCCATACTAGACCCCGTGCTGGGGGAAAACTAGGATTAGTCAGGTGCTGGGGGGCTCCATGATGTAGGATGCTGTTCAACTGGGGGGCAGGGGTTTTGACTGCAGTGGGATGGAGCCCTAGGGTTATGTGTGAAGGCTGCCATGTACCTCATGTGCATCCTGCCCACTGCTACCCCACTCATGGTTTGATTTTACTATGGCATTTTCCATTCCTCCCCACAGATCTATCAATTGTTTTTAATGCTTCAAAAAATTGGGGCTTTTTTGCCCCTACTGCCACTTTAGCTATGGGATTTTGTTACATGCTCTGAAGTACGGCATTTTGCAATTGCCCTTAACATATAGGATTATTTTAATCCCACATCACATCTATTGATTGAACAAGGAGCAATAGTCTCAAATTGCAGTGGGGGAGTCCTAGGATGAATATAAGGAAAAATGTTGCCACTAGAAGGATGGCGAAGCACTGGAATGGGTTACCTAGGGATGTGTTAGAATCTCCATCCTTAGAGGCTTTTAAGGCACAGCTTGACAAAGCTCTGGCTGGGATGATTTAGTTGGGGTTGATCCTGCTTTACGCACAGAGTTGGACTAGATATCTCCTGAGCTCCCCTCCAACCCTCATTTCTAGATTCTATGATACAGAGGGTTTAGTTTGCTTTGTTTTGGCTTTTGAGGGAGGTCTTACTATCTTTCACATGTTTGAATCTAAAGAGCTGCTTTGATTTGCTCTAAGAGTCTGACCTGTTCCCATGACTTATACTCCCTTGCATTTATTTTCACCCCATTCTATAAGTTCCCCATCTTCAAGCATCTGGAGTAGAATTTTTACTCACAAAAGCTCATGCAATAAATCAGTCTGTTAGTCTTTAGGTGCCACAGGATGCCTTCTTTGTTTTACTGAACTACACTTACATGGCTACCCCATTGGATCCTATTGTATGGAGTCTTTATAACCGTCTGATTTTTTTTTTAATTTCTCTTGATATATGGGTTCTTATGTCCTGGGATATATAAACTGATTTAATTTCTTCTGAAAATAGATTTTTTATTTTATTCCTGCCTGATATATGATTTTTATTACTTTGCAATGACATACAGATTTATCTATTCTGCTTTCATATAACAGTTTATTTTATTCCCCTGATATAGGAGGTATTGTATTAAGATGCTAAAATATAACGTTTACCACATCTGCAAGAGGCTAGTGGGTGCAGCAGTGACCATTTGCACATAAAGTAGGAAGCTTTTTAGGGGACAAACCAAGTCACTGCACAGTCTGCCCCTGCAGACCCATGGCAAGAACTGCCAAGTCCTGATGTGGCGCCTCAGTTTAAAGGTAAGAACATTTTTACCAATTCTGCAAGAGATGGCAGGGGAAAGAAGGATGGTTACATACCACTTTACATACAGCAAACATTCCCATTACTCCATGGTACCCCTGTTTCAGGAGTTGTGCACACAGAGAATACACCTCAGGGAATGCCCCCCCACACACACACATACACAACATCCACGGACACACTAATCTCTTCATTTCCATAGTAAATTAAATTTTGACCTCTTGCTTACAAAAGAAGAACAATATAATTCCTACACCAGCCACCTTGCGCTTAGTAGTGACTGTAATCATTGTCTGGGGGTAGCAGTGGGATCAGATAGAGACCCAAGCTCTATAAAACAAACAAGGATCCCTGTGGTACTTACAGATTAACAAATTTTATTTATTGCATGAGCTTTCAGTGGAGAAGATCCCACTGAAGACCTTCAAGTGCCTGACAAAGTGACATTTTCTGCCACAAAAGCTCATGTGATGAGTAAATATGTTAGTCGTTAAGGGTATGTCTGCACTTGCAAGTTAATTCAAACGAAGGAGGCTTAATTCAAACTAACTTAGTACCTGTCTATGTTAGGCTTTCATTAATTCGAACTAAGGACAGTGTAGAGTAGGATTAACTTAATAAATTTGAACTTAAGGCAGTTAGTTTGAATTAACAAAGTGGACGAATTTGACTTAATGTTAAGTCAAATTAGTCTACTTTATTAATTTGAACTAATAAGTTTTGAGTTTAGTTCGAGCTAAACTTGAACTTACTAGTTCGAATTAACAAATTCAAACTAACTTTTCCTGGTGTAGACATAGCCTAAAAATGCCACAGGACTTCTTGTTTTTTTTTGCTGAAGCAGAGTAATACGGCTACCCCTTTGGAACAGATCTATAGTTTGATAAAACAGCAGACATGGCTACTTCTGGCCCAACCTTTTCCTAACTATAACAGGAAAAACTAAATAACTCATGTGTTTGTAAGACCTTAGTGAGAAGGAGAACCTGGGAGCACCCAAACACAAAGCTTTGCTGCTCATCCAATCATGTCACAAAGCAACAAAAATCATCCCATAGCTGTGTGTAAAATTGGAAAGGCAAGAAGTGGGAGTGGAAGGCATCAGTTTGGGTTTTTAAATCACTTCTGAGAGATTGGGTCTGAGATTGCTCACTGGCACATGAAGGACTGGCCTTTCCAGTGGTCTGCTAAACAACTGCGCGTGCATGCACGCGCATGCACACCCTGCATTCTCACATGGAAAGAACTGTATAACACACGCACAGAGGCAAGCTTTGAGACACAGCAAACCCTATAGACACTGCTAGTAGCCTGGGGCTAGCCATGTGGAAGAGATGCACAAACCCTGCCATCCTGTGGTGAGTTAGAGATATAACATTAAAGATTGCTATATGTGGGATGTGCTGCAGGCAATTGGAGTCTCTGGAAATGAGGCGGCTGAGTCAGTTTTGTTTTTTCCATAGATGCATTGATTAAAAGGCCAGAAGGGATGACTGATCGCCTGGTTTGAACATCTACATAACACAGGCCATAGCTCTTTCCTGACTTGATTCCTGTTTCAACAAAAGCTTATCTTTTAGAAAAACATCCACTCTCAATGTAAACATTGGTGATGATGGAGAATCAATCCACCACAGCCTTTTGTTAGAAGTTTTTCCAATGGCTAATTGCCTTCAATGTTAAAATACCTTCCTTATTTCCAGTCTGAACTTGCCGAGCTTCACGTTCTAGCCAGTGGATCTTGTTAGACTTTTTTCTGCTGGAACAAAGAGCCCGATGGCACAGTTTTAGGATCATCACACCTATTTTCCCACATCCATTCTCTATGAACTAGACTAACATGGCTACAAATGAACTTGTCCCCATCTTAGAAATCTGTAGCATGGTCGCTTGGGCCTCAGTCCACACCTTTGCAGAATATTACACAAAACGAGCAAGGAGCCCTGTGACACTTAAAAGACGAACAAATTTATCTATGAGCTATTGTATCACTGGAGGCTTGGCCAATACCATCTTTGGTTCCACGGTACCGACTTCAGTGGCAGACTCCACTCCTACTCCTTCATGGGGGATACTGCTGTGATGTCTTATATGGCAGGGCACCCAGTAAGAACAGTACTCATAGAGAAAGTTACTCACCTTGTGTAGCAATGATGGTTCTTTGAGATGTCTCTCTCTGTGGGCGCTCCACAACACGCTCTCCTCCCCTTGACTTTGGTGTTCTCAGTAAAGGGCTGTGTGGTAAAGGACTTGCATAGGGCTAGATAGCCTCAAGACAAACCAGAAGGGTGGGAGGGTACACGTGAAGGCAGGATGAACACTGCTATCTAAACCAGGGGTCGGTAACCCAAAAGATAAGAAAAGCCATTTTTTTTAAATACCTTTGATAGCCAAGTGCAACGAAAGACCTGTGGCACCTTAGACTAACAGATTTCTTCGGGCATAAGCTCTCATGGGCTCCAACCCACTTCATCAGATGCATCTGGGGCTGCAGCCACCCCCTCCAACCTATGGCCCTGGCCCTCTAAGGGTGGGCCAGTGCTGGGGAGGGGTCCCTGGAGCCAGAGGCCAACCCCAGCCAAGCTGGTTGGCCTCTGGGAGCAGCAGGGACAACTAACATACAGTGTGGCTTCTGGTGCAGCCTGAAGGCATGCCAGCTGGCCCTGCTCCTGGAGCAGTGTGACCAGTCACACCAGCCCACCCCCATCTCTGGGGTAGACCACCTGACCTACGGGCACGGTGGGAGTACAGAGTCCAGCCTCTGGACCAGCCCGCACTGAGCCGCCAGTGCCAGCAGGGCAAAGGGGCTCTCACATTGTAGTGGACCCTGGGCATGAGCCCACAGGCCCATGCAGTACTCTGCCAGTGCCAGTGAGAATTCTGCCTTTAATCTCAGCAGGAGTAGGAGTCGGCCCTAAGTCACTTTGGCCACGCTATGCATGTGTGGCAGAGCTGTGGGTAGAACCCAGGAGTCCCAGCTCCCGGTCCAGTAATTTAACTTCAAGATCAGCCTTCTTTTCTTAAATTCAGTGCAAAAGCAACTAAAAAATCCCACCTGGATGTGTAACATGTTGCCTGATGTATATTTATTATGCTAGACTAATTTTTACATGCCAGTTTTGTATATATAAAACTACAGCCATCTTGGAGAGATTATTTGTCTGGTTGAAGTGAAGACATCCTAGACAGCAGGGGTCCAAGCGGAAATGTTTGCAGTGTTGGACAGAGAGATGGAACGGAAAAGGACAGGACTAATTTATTTCTTGCTCTTCTTGGCTTTTCCCTTCTTCTTTCTCTTTGACTTTAACAGGGACCTGACCAAGTAGCCCTTCCAGAAGGCCTGGATGTGGGTGGCAGCACGGACCATGACAGCCAGCTCCCTCTCTGCTCTTTCCTTCTTCTCTTGGGCTAGCCTCCTCTCCTCCTTGATCTGGGAATACTCTTGTTCAAGAACAGCATATTTCTCCTTCAGCTCAGCTAGCTGAGCCTTCTCCTCAGCGTAGACAGCGTCAACCTCTTCGTACTCAGTCTGGTAGGACAGCAAACACTGGAGTTATCCATGACTGTCCTAATATCACCCTATATTTACTACAAGTAGCCTCCTTCCTGCAAGAGCTTACAGACGGTATACGTGTAGGGATCATTTCATCCAGTACAAATGAGTGCATATTCTTTTCTTCTCTTGGGATGGAATTTTCAAAGAGATACAAAAGGAGGCTGCCAACTCCCAGTGAATTTCAGTGGCAGCTGGGTATCCAGCTCCTTTAGATCCAAAGGGGCAGCCTGTTAGTCTAGTTCAGTAAAACAAACAAACAAGGAGTCCTGTGACACTTAAAGACTAACAAATATATTTATATTTCTATATAAATAAATAAATATAAAGCTATATACAAAAATAGTTTATATCTAAATATTTTGATATAAATATAAATCTATTTATAAATATATAAATATAATTTATATACAAATATAAACATAAATTTATATACAAATATATTTGTTAGTCTTTAAGTGCCACAGGACTCCTTCTCTGTTTGTTTTACAGTTCCTTTAGGCCTCTTTAAAAATGCCTTGCAAGCCAGGCAACAATGCTCTCAACTTATTAAGCAACTTTTTATCTATGGTATAAACACAATCAGGTGGATGGATGGTTGATTGTCACTATAACCCATCTGGATGGCTGAAAATGAGCAGAATGGAGATAACATACTTGCAGGATAGGATAAGGAGAACCAGAAACATTTGTGCGTTGACCTCAGTTTAACAAATTCTGCCTCTGCACTCATGAAGATGGCTTCATGTCCAGCCGGGAACCGCCACGGCTTGATGTCACAATCCATCAGGTACTGAGCTTATTTCTGCTTCCTGCTATGTTATGACAAGGATCACAAGGCAGGGACCTAGTATTAAGGCCAATTAACAACAATCTTTCAGGTCCCCTGCATTTTGCTGTTAAGCAAGTAGCCTGTTCTGATCTGGATAACGAAACAAACATCTATTAAAATGCGTCAATGAGTGGAGTCTAGATGAAGGTGTTAGGAGGTATGGACATGATCCTAAGCCTGATGTGGAAGGCTAGACAGCAATGCATTTGCCATCATTCTCCGAACTCTGGACTATTTATCAAACAAGTCAGTACTGATGCGGAAACAGCACTTGACTTGTACACTAGGTGGAGCCAGCAGGGCTGAGGAAACAAACCTGACAACCTCAGCCAACAGTGAGGACAAAGTGATCCTGTGCTAGAATACTATAGGATTTTGCAGATGATGTGGCCATTCTCAGTTAAGCTGAAATAGCAGAGATCAGCTGAACACAAAAGCAGGAGAGAAAAATGGTTACTTGCCAAATAGTAACTGTGGTTATTCCTTAAGGTGGCTTATTTGTGTAAATCCCATGCACCCCCTGCATGTGATCCACATGGACAAGCCCTCTCGAAGAAGAACCAACTGTCTCGACCACTGAGGATACCTGTTTTTCTTCCATGTCAGCATCGTATTTTTGGATCCAGTTCTCGATTTCCATCTCCACTTTGTACTTCTTCTAAAATAAATGACACAGAAAAAAGTAAGATTTACAGGCAGCCAAATGTAGAAATATACCATGTAGTATGCTGGCACGAAAGTAACTGTAGGTTTGAATAACAGCAGCTATTAAGCTTGAGCATGATGCCTTCTTTTGGAAAGGTTCTGCAGTTCAAGATGTCTTTTTCTCTGCCTCGGCCTCTTTATGGAGAGTGGACACCATTCACCTACTCAATATGGTGTCAATAGGGCTGGGATCCTGTTCCAGCACAGCGATGCCATACCAATTACAATGATGGGGTGGTTAAAATACAGAAATATTTTGGATAATTGGAAAAATGGGCTTAAAAATGATGGTATCTTAGAGCTGTGCTAAAGCCCACTTTCCCTCAAGCTGGGGGTACCTGCAGTCTATATCGGTGGTTTTCAAACCATAGGTCGGGACCCCCTGCTGCCGCCACTGAAAGACTAGAATGCGTTGCTGAAAGATGATTTCTTGAATTATGGGCATAAATGATTTTTTTCCAACTTGGTCCCAAGAAAAAAGGGTTTGAAACCCACCGCTCTATAAAACCACTCAGATTTAGGGCCAGAAGTTCTAGTCTGACCACTATATATTAGAGAATTTCACCCAGTTAAATGTAACCATTCACTGTTAAGAGACCCAGCTGAGTTCCCTATCTGAGCACACCTCTCCTGCATGAATGGTATAAGAGCTGTTTTGGACTGGCAGTCCCCAGTGACCACCTACTCATCAGTCATAGTCCAACTAGGGCCAGCCTGACCATATATACAAACTAGGCAGTTGACTAGGATGCCAGTTTCTAATGGGCACCAAATTCAACAGAAGTGAATTTTTTTCTCTATTTAAAATATTATTTTTCTCTATATTGAACGGGGGGTGGGGTGTTGCTGAAGTCATAGTTCACCTAGGGCACCAAAAACCCATGGGCCAGCCCTGAGTCCAATTCCTTATGTGTGGTGGATTGGACTGTGACTGTTCCCAATTCATCACACATGAATTCCTCAATCCAATGAAAATGCTGGGTCATAGAAGAACAGAGGAAGGTAAAGGAGACATCGATGGTGAGTAAGTGAGCTCTGTTCCTCCAACTCCCTCAGCATGTATAATAGATTGAGCTAAAGAGCTTTTAACAGACAGGCAGCTGAGAAATGACCCTTTGTCATCCAGCTCTGACTGAAGCTGACAATAGATGGGGCTGTGTGGATTTTATACTGCTTTGTAAACTTGTTTGACACTTTCGCAGTGGGCCTACTCTGTAAAGCCTTATTCTACCTTGGACTGTATAGTGTTTTGAAGGAGCTAGAGAAGATATTTAATGTAAACCTCCTTTAAGGAGATGTGTTCAGCTGGCAAACTGGTCTCTACCCATTTGGGATGAGACCTGATTACAAAAGGAAAGGTGGATTTTTTAAAAAATACCACAGATTTTTCCTGCAGAATTCTGTCACTCCCCAGCAGGAACAAGACTGCTGCAGTTGTATTGTGAGGCCTTGGAGATGCTGGTGATCGGGAGGACCACTAAGGTTGTTTGTACAGCACATAGGTAAGTGGAAGACGAGGAAGCTATCTGACTCAGGTTTGTTTCCTCTGACGGTCTCAGATTTCTTCCCTTGTGTCACAAAATAAGCTTGGCTGCTTGGTCTTTGCTGTAGTCATTTATCCACTCTTAAGTTCTGAATGGTTCATTGACCTTTTAGAGCACTGTGTAACCTTTGCTATATATTGAAAGCGTATTCAAAGGCAGGGTGACACCCAGTATGCACAAGTCTTATGGAGATCAAAGTAACTACAAATTTTTGCAGTTTGCTAATGATTGCTTGGTGTCACTCTCCAGTGAATTCAGTGGAACATTAGATCACACAGCAGGTGCATTCTGCCAGGAATATCTCTTAGTGGCTCAGTTTAGCAGACAAATGCAAAGAATTCACAGAACTTTAATGAGTTTCTTTGATTCTCTACAACTCCCCTCCCCAGGTACCTTTCTGAGAGCCAGCTCCGAGTCTCGATTTTCCATGACAAGAACATTGAGCTGCGCTCTTAGTTGATTGATATCCTGCTGTATCTTTGCACACTTTGCCTGGGAAACTCGCAGCTCCCCTTTCTGCAGTTTCTCTGCTTCCTGCTTGGTGCGTTGGATGTGGCTTTCAGAGAACTTCTCCAGATGGAGTAAGTGGCCTTTGAGATCCCTGATTACCGCATTCTTTTTCATGATCTAAACCCAGAAAAAAAAAGAGGCCCCTTCAGGAACTGCGGGATAGGTCAAGGGATTTCCAGATCAAAGCTACAGGGGTATTAAGGCTGAGACACAAAGACCTCTGTGTCAAAGATAAGCAATTTGCACAGAAATAGCTATTAGTGGAACTCTCAATTACTTCAAAGGGAGCAGAATTAAGCCAACACTGAGTGCTTAGGCTGATACTGAGTTTACTTCATGTAATCCACACTGGAATAATCCACACGCCTGAGCGATGTAAATTACACTGACCTAAGCATCAGTGCAGACAAGTTATGTCAGCAGGAGCTCTCACCTATTGGCATCAAGCAGGGGTCTCAAGCACACGGCCTGTGGGCCTCATGCAGCCCTGAAAGCTATTTCCTGTGGCCTGCAACAACGCTATTGTTACTGATTTTTACAATATTGTTGAATGAAAAGGTTTCAGTGGTGCAGCCCTCAGGCTAACGTACTAATCCTCATGTGGCCCTCTACTAGCCCTCATGGTGATTTGAGTTTGAGACCCCTGTCATAAAGTGTCCTCACCAGCTGCTGCTCCACTGCTGTAGCACGACCAGGCTGCTTTGGAAACACTCCCCCTCTTCCTGCAGTCACGGACTCTTTTCTTAGTAATTAAGAAAGGTCAAGCACTGAATGGACAGCAGCATGAAGTAAACTGGCTGTGCAGCACTGAGAAGCTGAGACAGCTGCTACCCAACACTGGACCTGGTCCAAAGCCCATTGAAATCAGTGGAAAGACTCTGGTTGAATTCAGTGAGTTTTGGATGAAGCTCATTGTGCATGTTCCAATGCCAGGCCAGGACTAATCCTATTGACTGCCTTATACAGACAAAAGCAACATCCAGCCAAGTGAAATATATTGACTTGCTAGCTAATGAACAAACTGCTAAAGAACACTGAAAAATCACGGGTGCATCGAACAACCAGCATAACTGAACTGATCTTGAACATTAGAACTCACCCAGCGCTGCCTTCGTTCCTCTATAGATCCCCGCCAAGTGCAAAAGACATGGGTGATTACCTTGTCTGACCTACTAACTTGCTAAATACACTCTGTCCCCAGTCATCAATGGCACCATTGTAAATGGACCCTGGCGCCTATGCAGAGCCCCGCTGAAATTAATGGATCTCGGAATGAATTCAGGGTCGAATTGTAGGACCATAGCCTTAAACTGCAAAAGAAAAATAACTAGACACTGGTGCTAATTGATCCCTAGAAAGTCATCACAAAAATGTACCAGTCCAAAGCCAAAAGCTACTCTGTCACCCTTCACTACAATGACGCTGGAAAATCTAACCTATCATTGGTCCCACAAACATATTCCTCACTCCAGATTTAGTGGATGATATACTTTTACATGGCTGTATTAACAGATTACACCGGATGTCAGATCATTACACTGAAGTAATAGATTTCGCTGGATCTGTGCTGTTTTAATAGTGATTTGTTGTCTCATTAAAGACTACAGCAAAACTGCTATTTTCCCTGTCCTCTTAAGTCCTTTTAAAAGAGCGCACTTAAAATGACATTTTAATGAACCATAGGTGTTGCACAGTGAACACAGTCATGTCAGATGGCATGGCTGGAATTGATGCTCAGTGTTCTTCCTTGGAGATTATTTGTGAACCTTATATTTGGAAATTTGAGCAGAAAATGTAATCGATTTGGCTGGCGTGCACAAGTGTGTGGGCTGTCATCCACTGATTGAATGCAGTAAAGGACCTTTACGTTGAGATTTTCAAATAGTCACTGTGGAGGTCCTTTGGACACAAAGGAGTAAGTTGGAAGGGGCTGCCAGCATTAAAAAAAAGTAATATGGATATATAGAGGTGTAGTAAAAATGTTGGGATTTTTCTCTGAGGCCTTTTCCCCCCAGTTCTGAGAAGTTAGCTGAAATCCAGACTCATGACTGAGGGGGCTTTTTAATTGCCACGCAGCAACTCTACACTGGGGTCAAGCTCTAATCCAATGAGGTGAGCCATGGGGGTCTACCACTTCTCTGAAGAACATCACAATAAATCAGACTGCCTATATGTTCAGAAGCAAACCAACATGTGCATTACATTTCACTTTGTAATATGCTTTATAATTGGCTTCCTAATTTTTGTACCCACTCCCTGTACAGATCCTGAACTGTTCACAATCTGCAAAAGCTGCAGCCATACACTTATCACACCTTACTCTTCTTGTTACTTCTTTATCTATTAACTACATTCTGCTTATAAAGCCATGGGTGATTTTAGGCTTTGTCCATTGTTAACCCATTTCCTTCTGTTTTCTTTCATTGTTTAAGCAAGCCTGCAAGATAGACCTATATGAAAACTGAAATGATTAGTTAAATTAGGGATGAAGGAATAGCCTGTATATAAGGCACTGATGGAGTGGTGTCAGGAGATCTGGGCTCTCACCAAGGTTCTGCCCTCCAACCTGTAGAGAGAACTGGGCCACATTTTCCACAAGTGTAAAATGAAGAAACAATACTGCCTCTGAAGGCTGTGAGCCTTAGGGCAGAGATTCTTGCAGGTATTTTGGGGAATACTTTTGGGGATGTGGGCCTTAGTTCATTAACGTTCATGAGGCCGTGTCACACTGGGATGAAGACCATAAAAAAGGCTTGTAACAAATAGGTTTGAGAGTGAATGTGAAGTATATATTAAAAACAGACTTTAAAACCAGTTTTCAGAACTGCCTGGCCCTTGTTTCAATATCTCAGTTACAGGGAATGGTGCTGGTGCTCCTCAGTGAGAGTTGATGTTATGGCCCTGACCATGATGGCTTCCTCTTTGCTGCTGTGGCCATTTAGAATGGTGGTTTTCAAAGTTTTTTTCTTGGGACCCAGTTGAAGAAAATCATTCATGCCTGTGACCCAACAATTCCATCTTTGAGCAATGCATTCCAGTCTTTTGGTGGCAGGAGGAGGGGGTGCCACGACCCAGTGCCTGAGTGTCTGCGACCTAGTATTGAAAACCACTGATTTAGAAGATGCAGGCCACACACTTGCAGGCTGCACCTTGGTTCCCTTATGGATTTGCATAATGCCTTCCCTTTAGCTATTGATAATGGCACTGTCCACACAAGACTTTCAACTGTTTTTAATCACCACTCTTAAATACTCAGTGGTGGCTGAACTAGGTTCAAACACGATTTGATTTGGCCAGTGAGGATGGATCAAAACATACTAGCTAGAACCACATTTCAAAGCCTCAAACTAAATTTGCAATGATTCATTTTAATTGTATTTAGAATGGAATGGCTATTTCTAATTCAGAATATGTTTTAAGAAATATTCAGTAACTATCTTATTATGAGACGCAACAAACAAATTATATTTTAGTTTACTGGCCTTTCCTTCAACGATCTTCCCCTCCAGCCTGACATATTTAGTCTTACTACCACTGTACCTCGTTGTCTTGACTCTGAATTTCCGCTGCAAGTTCCGCCTCTAAAGCTGCAATCATTTCAGTGTTTTGGTTATGCCGGAGGAGGATTTCTTCCATGAATTGAATCTTCTCTTTCTCTTCTAAGGGAGTGGTCAGAAGTTTCTCAAACAAGAATCCCCGAAACTCTGAAAGGCCTTTGATAAACATTTCAGATGATAAATCCCTAGCATAGGCCTCATCTCGCACAGCTTGAGAAGCCAGAGGATCAGCCTGAAAGAGTCTCAGAATATTTCTGATCGAGCTTTTCACAGCTTGCTGATGCAAGTGAAGATGGTGGATTTGGTCCTCAGTTCCCACAAGGTCCCCTCTTCCATCTTCCTGCCTCAGGAGCCCGTCTCCTTTGAGTTGAGTGAGTAGAGCCTCCATATTCTTTGACAGTCGCTCATGCTCCTTAAGAGCACCCATGAGCTCAGGTCCCAGTACAGTGCTCAAGCCATCCAGAAATTCAATAATGTGCGAGACCAGACTGATAAGTTCTATCTCGTTGATTGTCTCATCCAAAACAGATATAATTCTCTTGGTCTCAGCAGTGGTAAGTTTTGAACGACCTGGATTCAAGATCTTTAGGGGGCTTGTTTTGATCAGTGACTTTTTCAGAGTCTGAGTCTGCCCCACGGAGGACTTGCTGTCTGGATCAGAAGTTTCATATGGCAACTGGAGCATGTTAGCCACCTCTGTTGCCATGTTCTCAGCCAAATACTTGCAAGTTGAATGTTCTCAGGTCAAAGGGAGCAAAAATCTCTCTATCTGGACAGCAGTTCAGCAGTCATCTCAATCAAAGAACATCTCGATCCCGTTGCATCAACTGTGTACTCTTCTTTCTTAAAATTTGGCTTTAAAAGTTCAATTTCAGAATTAGAGACACAATATAATTTGGTAAAAATTAAGCGTGTGACATTATCCTGGGTCTATCTCTAAGTTTAAAAGCACATTCAGGATAATGTTACAGCTATGACAGACCGTCTCTGTGTCGGAGGTGGAACTATAGGGCTAGCCTCCAATGGCACTGAGACACGCTGAAGAGCTCTTTGTTCCCCATGTGGAAAGGTGGATGAAAAACTTCCTGGTCTTTCTCAGAAGAGACTGGGATAGTGGTGAGGATTGCTAGTTTCTAGGGGCATGTCTGCATAGGAACTTTAGGTCGACTTAACCTCCTTTAAGTTGACCTAAGTGACTAAAGGTCGACATTGGGCTTGTATTAAGTCAACGTAAGCCCTTAAGGGCAGGAGTTATTAAGTAGACTTAAGAGTTAAATCGATCTATGTGGATGGCAGGAGACGGGGCACAGGCCTGGCCCCTGCCCCCTGCTCTGATCTGGCTCCGGGGGCCCAAGCTCCGGGCTCCAAGACGCTTACCAGTGGTGACAGGAGCCGACTCAGAGCTGCCTGCCGCTTGCGGCAAGTGGCTTGGGGCTGGATCGAGCCCCTGGAGCCGAATTAGTGTAGACATGCCCTTAGGTCGACTTAACAAGGCCTACTTACAGTCGACTTCATCAAGTTGACTTAAAAGAGCCTCCAGTGTAGAGATACCCCAGGAGAGGGGGCGGCTGTTCGTCCTCTTGGGACCCGGCTAGGCAGGCTCTTTAGACGATGGTTGGAGCCGATCTCATCTTCCCGAGCCGGGCAGCTAGCTGGGGTGTCGGTGTTGGGGGGGGGGTCCTCGTTGTCTCCCTCGGCAGCGACCGGGCGGAAGTTCAGATGTCTAGGGAACAGGATTAGGAGAGTCTCCTGCTGTCTCTTAGCAGGGGTGAGGAGGAGGCGCCAGGATCCATCTGGAGCAGGATGGGGGGTCCTCAGGCTCCCTGGCTGGGGCTGGGGGAGGATTGCAGGTCTGTGGTGGGTGAGGTGGGGGGTCCCCGGTCTCCAGTGGTGGGGTGGGGGTCTCCCGGGGCTGGGGGCTGGGGGTCTCCCAGGGCTATGGGGGGGCTGGGGGGTGGGGGTCTCCC
>ML682206.1:2047154-2130624 GCA_007922195.1 Podocnemis expansa | reverse complement strand
TGGGGGTCTCCCAGGGCTATGGGGGGGCTGGGGGGTGGGGGTCTCCCGGGGCTATGGGGGGGCTGGGGGTGGGGGGGGTCTCCCCTGGTGGGGTATGGGGGGTGGGTGCAGGGGGTCCCTGGTCTCCAGTGGGGGGCATGGGGGGGAGGATCGGGGTCTGTGGGCCCGGGGCTGGGGGCGGGGGGGGGCTGACTGGCCCCGCACTCACGCCAAGGCCGCCGCCGCCTCCCTCCTTCCCGCGTCCGGCTCCCGCGCGCGCCTCCGTTGCTAGGTTACCCCCTCACTAACCTTTGACCCCAAACACAGGGCCTGACAGCTGCCCAACCCCCCTCCGGCGGCCAATCGCCGCCCCGGCCCGGCAGGCTTGGCCCCGCCCTGTCTTTCTCCAGAAGAGACGTCAGCGGGCCTTCGGACCAGTCAGACACGCTCAGCTCTGATGGGCGTTCCTTTCATCCAATGGCAGGCGAAAGGAGGAGAAGCCTCGCGCCGGGCGGCTAAGGGGCGGGCGGAGAGGACGCCGCCGGGCGATTGGCCGGCCGGGGGGACGGGGGAGCTATCGGGAGGCCGCGGGGCGGGCGGCAGCCAATGGGCGAGGCCGGTGGGCGGGGAGTCGCGGTGTGGGCGGGGGGGCGTCGCCGGCGGCGGGCTTGAGGCAGCTGCGTTTCCGGGGCGGAAGGGGCGGGGCCTTGGCTCCGGCGGGCGGGAGGGGGCGCGCGTGAAACGTCCTCGTGAGACGTGTGCAAGGCGGGTGTGAGGACGTGGGGGGGGTCTTGCACCAGGGGGTGTTTCCTTGCACGGGGGGGGGGGTGTTGCACCAGGCCAGGGAGGGCCCAGCTGAGGGGGGGGGTGGGGTCTCTTTGCACGAGGAGCCGGGCTCCCGGCAGGGGCGTGTTGCACGAGGCCTGTGGGCTGGTGCCGGGTCGCTGCGTCTCTGGCGGGGTCGCAGTCCCACGTGCGCCGCAGGGTGGGGGCGTGGCTGGGCCAGCTTGGCCTTGAGTTGCTCTTAATTCAGCTGCAGCCCCCTGGTCCCGCCACGGCCCCCCCCCCCCGTCCGACACAGGCGCTTGCAGGAGGCCGTGAGTGTCGCTGGGGGGCAGCTGAGCCTGCTGCGAGCGCATCCAGCAGCGCCCGTGGATGGTGCTGGAGGCGCAGCTGTAGCGAGGGGACCGTGTTCCTGCTTGGGTGAGCTGAGCTGGCGTTGCCTCCCCCACGGACCCACCTCTGGCCGCTTACCCCGGCCATGGCCGTGGGTGGCTTCCAATGAGAGCAGCAACAAGAAAAACCGTAGCAAAAATGGAGCAGCAGCAGCAGCAGCCTTAGTAAGACAGTTTCAGAGCAAACGTCTGGGTTCTCAGGCATTCCCAAATGTTGTTGTAACCCGAGAAATTCTGTTTTCCTGACAGTAACTTCAGGTGTAGGCGCTGGAATGGGACCCCAGATTTCCCTTTTCCACCTCCCTCACTGGAGTCAGGTGTTTTGAAATGGAAGAACCACCTAATAGTGGATTTGAGGCCATGTATGATGGAGACACTTAATATTATGTGAATGATACGTATGCAGCTGTGGTCTATTCATAATTAAGATAGCAGAATTTAGCTGGAATTATTTTTTTTCCTCTTCTAAACTAAATTGTGAGCACTGCAGCTGAGATTCTGAGTACTGTGATTGACAGAAAGTAGCTCAAATGAGAGAGAAGGTTTGCTTTGTTTTTTATTTTTTTTAAATAGCTAGTGGCTGGGTATAACCAAATATTGCTATTGTTCACCACCACTCTTTGCAGGTATCTTAGTAAACTTCTTTTTTTTTTTTTTTTTTGGATTCAGCTCCTTTAGGAATGGGTGTGTCTTTCTACATATTTTTAAGTCTAAAAGATGTGCCGGATGGAGGACTTTCTGAGGACTCTTTTTGATAAAGTGGTTTTGAAAAGTGAACTACAAAAGGCATTATTTAACATTCCTGGATCTGGAGCCTGACGGGAGGTATAATGGCTGTGAGCATGGATGATGATGTTCCCCTCATTCTTACTTTGGATGAGAGTGGAAGCAATACCTCAGCGCCCAACGAAGAGCTGGATCAAGAGGACCTACCCAATGACAGTAAGATCGCTTTATGATTTTTGGCACGTGTGGTTTATTTTCGGTCAGCTGCAGTGTTTGTGGGTTCAGGGGGATTTCTATCCATGGCCGTTGCTCTGTACTCTTCCTTTTGGAGCTCTGAAATCTTACAAAAAACTTCGACTTATGAAAGCTCATGCAATAAATTAATGTGTTAGTCTTTAAAAATGTCACAGGACTCCTTGCTCGTTTTACAAAAAATTTAATCTGCTCTCAGCATAAGGAATAGCGTCAAAAAACTTATCATGAAATGGTTTGTTGTTCACCAAAATGCTTATACCGTAACTTTAGTGACTGTTTTGGGTGGTGAAGGAGTAGATGATTCAGCCCTGTATGTGCATCTGTGTGTTATGCAACCTTTGATACTTGCAGCTAATAAACTGGGACCTTCTGGCTTCTAAACTGAACTTCCTGTATCTGTGTGTCTGCTCCAGAGCTACTTTTTCTCTTGGGGAAAACAAGCAAGGAGTCCTGTGGCACTTTTAAACACTAACAAGTTTATTGTTTGTTTTTAAAAATGCTTCAGGGCTCTCTGTTTGTTTTGCTGAAATAAACTAAAGCATTCACCTTCCTGAAACCATCTCTTGGGACTCGCATGATGACACATGCCATTGGACCAGGCTGACACATGTTGCTGTCGCGTCATTTGTTGTTTACCCAGGAACATGTAGTGTGCGTGTGTGTCTGTAGCTGCTGTCTTTATTTTTCACTCACCCTGTTCTAGCCTGGAAATGGCTATCTTTTGATAGAGCAATAAGGAACCTAAATAAAGAGTTTAGGAAACATCTTACCTTAAAACATCTAATAATTTTTATTCAAAGTTGTATCTCTCTTCCAATTAGCCACTGTTATTTGGTGGCTTACAATTGGCTTATGACAGGAAGAAGAAAAAAAAAATAACGCACCAAGTCATCCCTGTGTATTTTGTTTCCAGCTGTCTTTAAATTCTCTTCTCTCTTGAGGTGACATCTCTCTGTCCCTACGTGCTTCATCACAACTAAATTGTATCTAAAATTCTCTAAGCTATACTCACCAAGTTTCATCGTCACTTCCATTAAACAAAGAAATGCCTTCTGACTCCCACATGAGTCCAGGAGACTGAACAAGTCTTGAGATGCTTCCTCTACCTCTACTGTAGTTCAAATAAATATATTATTCAGACCACATAATTGTACTCATAGCCTGGACCCTGGAATCTGAGCTATAAAATTTTTGGTTTTGATCACTGGCTTACAATCACATCTGTTCCTTTAATTTCCTCTTCCTTTACTTTCCTGAGCTAGCATATTCAATTTCTGGTGCAGGTGTTTTGAAGATTTTCCCTTTGGCTAGGCTGCTTGAGTTGTCTGTCATTAAGTCTTGCTTCATTCCTGCCCTGCACAGGTCTGTTTGTGTTGATGGAAATTTAGTTCCCCTGGTAGCTTTTTGGTTTTTTAGTTGTTGTCCGGGAGGGGGAAGGGGATTGTTTTTTGTTTCTGTTCATTTTGTGTTTTTTCTTTGTTGGAGGGGGCTATATTGTGGTCCGGGATGTGGGGGTTTTTTTTGTTTGTTTTTTTTGTTTTTTTTTTTTTTAGTTAAGAAAGGAGATAATGCTGCCTATCCTATAACTAACTTCATATTCCATGCTCCCTCCCCCCGTCAGGGAAAAAGTATGTATCTGTGGGTGCTGGTGTTAGTTGAAAACCAATCAAATTGAAACAAGGCAAAATGTTGACAATAAGAATTTTTTGATTAAATAAAAATTAAGTATATGCCATCTTACTTTGTTGTTGTCGTTTGTGCGGGTGGAGTTTTTGGTTTGTATTAGTGTAGAAAATTTGAAGGATGAGTTCTAGGAGCCTCAGGTGTCTCATGCTTCATGAGAGTTCGTATTGTGATGTTCTAGGATGTTAGACCAGGTTTTTTTTATATTAAAAGAAAAACTATTTTAAATTGGTAGATAAAATTGACCTATAACTTGCTTTTAAAAATAAACATTAATACTCCATTCTTGTAACTAATAATGTTTGAATGAACACATATATCATGCAGAGCCCTGTGAAGTCAGTGTGGCTCTGCACAGCTTGATTGCTGAGTCCTGCACAATCACTCATAGGATCTGGGTCTAAGACAGGAAATCTGTGAAGGGCTTGAGAAGTAGGTTCATCTCTAGCAAGTGTGAGGTTGAACCTGATGAGAGAAGGAAGGGATCACACCACCACTTTCTGCAGAAATTAAACTTGCACTAAAATTGTTCTAGCCCCTTCAACTGCAAAGAGAAATGTGCTGTAGTTTTGTCTTTCTGAGTCTGCAGACATCTCTGGTGGCTGCCTCTTTTCTCCCCCAGGGGAGTAAAATTAATAACACTCATTAGTTCAAGAGCAGTTCTTCAGAAGATGTTGATAACAGTAAAATTGGTTGGAGACCTCTGTTTCACTTTGTGGCTGCTTGGGAGAAACTGAGTAGAAGCCCGAACTATTCATGGGGAGAAGACGTAAAAGAGAAGAAGATCATTTTCCTTTCTTGCTTTCTGCTCCCTCTTTTCCTTTCAATCTCCTGCCATCTCCATGATTGAACTGAGTCCTGGGGACTACACAAGACCCTACTTGCCGTCGATTCTGATCACAGAATAACGGGCGGGGGGGCGCAGTTACTTTATAGTTTGTCCTTCAAAATGATGGATCTCAGCCTCTTCCAGACTGGGACTGCCCCTACAAGGTAGCCAGTATCCTTCTTTCCAATCTAATATCTGGGGAAAGCGTGGTGTTTGTGACCTCCTGACCCTGAGACCGCTTGGAGGCTGAGAAACTTTGAGTCGGAGCAGAGTTCCATTACGCTGAGTAGATGGGACAACTCCAGGGTTTAACGCGCATTCCCAAACTGTGTTATAGTGCCAATCTGTCCCAGGCTAGTAGCATAGTTCAAGCACATGAGTGCAGCACCATTAGGTCCTATCTGCTTTACAATACAGAGCTGTGGTTTATCTGCTTTGGACCCTTGTTTAACTGTTGCCTTTGGGACATGGTTTAGTTCTGTTGCAACTGGCCCTTCAGAGGTAGGGGGTACTTCTGGCAGCGTTGAGTCAGTAAAAACTAGACTGCAATATTTGTCAGCAGCTACATGCCAATTTTCTCCAAAACATGCTATGAAGTAAAAATTGTACCATAAATGCAGAGGTGTGTTTCTTAAAATTGTTGCAGAATGGGCGGGCAGGAGAGACCTTTTTCTGGGTTAAGTTAATACTACGATGTTGGACTTTAAAGGAAATTAAAATTAAAAGATTGAACCTGGATTTCCTTTTAAAATAAGAATTTAAAGACGAGTTGCCTGCTGGTCTGTTTAGTTCTTTAAACACTGACTAGGGGAAAACACTGGAGAGAAGAGGAGTACATAAAAGGTTTATAATGATGGGGATTGAGGAAGGCAGGGTGTGTTGTTGTGCTGAAGGATCATATCTTCCACGGCGCTAATACTTTTCTACCTCCCCAGATTGTCAGAATTCTGTAGAGCCGACGCGAATTCTGATCGGCATGGATGCAGTAGTATAGTTTGCCACTGTGCAGGCAGCACTCTGAACAAACAGTATTGTGAGGCTTGCTAGTAAGTTCTTCAAAATGCAGCTGCTGGCGGAGACTGAGAGAAGGCTGTCATGTTGCTTAAAGAAATCATGTTGCCCTTCCCTATTGCATCTTATTTAAGGATCTCAGAGTGCTGAATAACATTAATTAAGCTTCACAACTCCCTTGTGGGATAAATGAGTATTATTAACCTCCTTTTGCTGGTGGGATAAATTGAGACAAGAACTGAGTGACCTTGCCCAAAGGCATACAGTCACTGTCAATGATTTTTAAAAAATAGTGCATGAGTCTTCATTTCTACTTCCTTCTATAAACACGAGGCAAGAACACTGGACTGGGACTCGGAAGATCTGGAGTTTATTCCTGCCTCTCCCACTGGCTTTTTGGGTGAAACAAGGCAAGTCACTTCACTGCTGTGTGCCTCATTTTTCCCATCAGTAAAATGGAGGCAATGCTCCTGCTTCCCTTTGTAAAGCATTTTGAGACCTACTGATGAAAAGTGCTATTAATATTTAGATAGTGTCTTGTTTTTTCTAATGTTCTTCCATCCTATTTCAAACTGTAAAGGATTTTTTTTTTTTTTTTTAATTCAGAAGCCATGTGTAAAGCTTTGCAAGGATTGAACAGCATCTCTGAGATGCTGGGGATAATAGGCAATAAATTATTCACCCATGTTGCTTCACCCCCGTGTTAGTTTGGGTACAACGTGTACTTTTTGCCTTCTATGTAGACGTTCATATTGCGTCAACTACTAATGTATTTACAATGCATTCAGAACAGGTCATGCACTACAAATGTTATACAGAGAACAATGCTGTACGTGTTCCTACAGTACTTCCACTCTAGTCAATTTACAGCAAGTAGAAAAAGTCATTTTTATACTCCAGTTTGAACAAGGAGGCAACTGTGCTTGCTACTGCAACAAACATGAAGTCAAGTAGAAATGTCAGCTACCCCTGTAGGTTTTGAATGAAACTTCCTATCTTCAGCAAAGCAAACAAGTAATCTTGTGGCACTTTTGAAGACTAAGAAACTTATTTATTGCATGAGCTTTCATGGGGGATGATGTCTGTCTGGAGGTGTGCGTGCTGTTGGTCTGTGTAAGTGCCACAAGACTCCTTCTTTGTTTAGCTGAGCTAGATAAATACAGCTGCCCCTCTGACTCCTGTTTTCAGTGAGTTGTGATTTTGCAAAAACACACTTGCTGAGCCTTTCCACACTTGTTCTCTTCTTTAAGGTGACTCAGAGGTAACTTCTAGAAAGCCTGAGCCCTTCTGTTCACTTGCAATGGGTGGAAAATAGAGAATTATCACTGAAGCAGCTTTCCACATACGTGTGGGCCACCATGCAATTTATGGCATATGGCCTGCAGCGTAAGAAGCTACAGACACTTCACAGTGAAGAGCACGGTGGTCTGTAACCCTCCAGCATAAGATTACAAATCCAAAGTCGCGTGGTTTTATGATGCTGCCATACAGTAATTCATGAGTCTTCATCACAGGTCTCAAAGTATTGGAGAAGGTGAGGTGCTTCTATAAACACAGGGAAATAAAGGAATTTTTTTTTTGTCAAGCCCCGTCTGGTCTTGGTCTGAAAAAATCCCATTGTGCAAGTAGGAGAATGGTATGACACTTTCAGTGTAGTTGTCAGTTGGCTGATGAGAAATATTCTGAGTTATTTGAACAGAGCGAGAGTAATTTTGGAGTACGGGCACATCACATACTGCAGACCAGTTCATTTTGAATAGTCTGTCTATTTAGCCACTTGTAGACACGTGCCTGAAGCGCTGGGCCAGAATTTAACTGAGGAATGGTTGACATTGTTCTGCTGAAAGACACAAGCATTCAGGGATGTGAATATCCACTTGCTGACTGAATAAAGCTTGAAGGAACATACATTCTCAAATTAGAATTTATACAAAGAAATTTGTGTGTACTAGCAGTAAAAGAAAAAAGGCTCTCTCGTCATCCTCAGTGGGGTTCTGTATCTGGACAGTTAGCTTCTCTTTTGAAAAATATCGCTGTTGTTTAATGATGTGATTTTTATAGTGCAGCTAGTGGATGAGAGTTTCCCAAATGTGAAATCGCACCACATCCCGTGATGTTCCTAGAGGGAACCACTAGGGAACAGCTTGTTGGCTCTTTTGGAAATACTGTTAGGAGTAAAATAAATGTTAGTTTTGTGGGAGACTTGGAAAAGCTACCAGGAAACAATTATATTGATTCTCCAATGGCAGCGAGAGATTTAGAAGGTGATATTAGACTTGGCACACAGATTAGGCAGAACTGATGGTTGTGTGTAAAGTGACTGGCAACGGGGGAGAGTGAGGGATGGATAAGGTGGCTTGTATGTGACGAGGTATTTCATTGGGTCTTTGACAGAGAGCCATAAAAAACCTCCTAGATTGTCCAACTTCCTATGTACCATGTACTCTTATTTTTCTACAATACTCCTTCTTGAACGCTGATCTCTTAAATAGCTCCAAGGGTTAGGAGTTCAGCTACTTCCTTTGGAGATCAGTTATCTAGAGCGCAGGGTGGGGGAGGCAGAAATTTAGGAGTTCTGCCATAGATTTCTTCTTTCAGTTAGGGTAAATCACTTAACTGTGTGCTTCAGTTTTCTTGTCTATAAAATGCCTATTCTACCTACGTCATGGCAGAACTGCGAGAAGTACTTAGTGTTTTATGAAGGGTGGGGGCTGCTTTTTTTTGGAAGTGCTGCAGTGTTTTTGCTGCTTTAACCATTTCTTTTAAGGTTGAGATTTTTTCAAAGTGCATCTGGCTGTTTGCCTAATTCTCATTGACTTTCAGTGACCCAAGCTTGTTGTTGAATCTCCATCGTTGGAAGTTTTTAAGAGCAAGTTAGACAAACACCTGTCAGGGATGGTTTAAGAGGGTCGTTGGCGCTGCCATGATTGCAAGGGACTGGACTTGACCTCTCACGCTCCCTTCCAGCTTCTATGATTTTATGATTATGAAACTGGTGACAATCTCCTTCCAAACTCACAACTGTAGCCTTGCTGGAGCTTCTGTAATATGCTTCTAGCCCAGCTAAATTGTAAAGGAGCTACTTTTTTAGAGGAGCGCTTTGCCCTGGAAGAAAGCTCTCTCCAGTATGACTTTAACACAGTGTTTCTCAACCTGGGGTTAGCAGGACAGTCTGCCCTCTCATGTCACAGGGGGACCCTTGCAGTTAATTTACTGTGTCAGCCCTGGCTGGCAGGGCTGAAGCCAAAGATAGGACTTACCAGTAGGGTAAATTGTGGTTCACAATTTTTTTTAAGTGGGAGATTAACCACCGTAAAAAGGCTGAAAAATACTGCTCTAAGACAGGTTTTCAAGCCATGGGTGGGGACCCAGTAGTGGGTTGCACACCTTCAGGTATTGCGCCGTCCCATCCACCCCCTCGTCCCCCCCCCTCGGCTGCTGGCAAAAGACTGGAATGCATTGCTCAAAGATGTCATTGCTAGGCTGCAGGCATAAATGTCTTCTTTTCAACTGGGTTCCAAGGGGGGATAAAGAATGAAACCCACTGGTCTAAGAGATGGAAATTACAACAATAGAAATCGGCACAAGAAGCACCAGAGTATTAGAGATTCCTCTTTTAACACTGTTCTCCTTTCCCAATGCTCGTGGGTGCAAAATGCTGTATAAACTTCGATGAAAGCTGCAGAGGTTGTTTTCCAGCTTGCATTCCATTCATGAGCTGCCATGTGTCCTCCGATGCTGGAAAATACACAGTTCTGTGCTGTACTTCTGACAGATCATGCCCTTCTGTCTCGGAGACAGCAGTGTTTTGAATACAGCTCGGTATTGCGCATACTTGCTGAGAGGGTAATATTGTTGATCTTTTAAATATATGCTCTCTCGTGAATTTAGCTGTGACATTCACACATTACAAAGGCATCTTTGGGAAAGTGACCACAGTGCGTAGTAACTAAAGAAAAGTGATGCTGAACCAAGTACCGAGAAGGAGCGTCGTGCAGTTAGCATGAACTCATCGTTTCTGCCTTGCTTTTTCAGTCATGCAGGTATTGTACTTTTCATAGTAGGGCACTTTGTTGAAAAAGAACAGCTGTATTGTGGAATGTAGTCTAGTAAGTTTCATGTGTGACTTTGTTTCCTCTCCTCCTTCCACTGTATTTAGTATGGTCCAAAAAAAAAATAAAAATAAAAATCCCACCATATTTTACTGCACAGTTGTAAGATGCACAAGATAAATTCAGGTAGGTTTTAAAGGGTTCCTCTTTTTCTAAAGCAAAACCTTTCTCTTTACCACACTAGTCCTTCCCCCCACCCCCCAAATTATAATCATGTATCCAGTTTTATAAATGAATGGCATCAGTAATTAAGGGTACAACAAATGGGGACTGAAGAATCTGGAAGCGACTCAGCTCCACTTTTTGTTTAGAAGCAGACAATAACTTTGATGCTTCGAGAAAGCCATCTGTATCTTTCTTCACACATCTTTGCTCTGCATGATAGCAGAAGCGAGAAACGGGCTAAGTATTTCCTTCCCAGGCTGATGACTTGTGTTGAGGGATGCGTAGAGAAGCACACGAGTGGTAACATCAGAGGGTCCCAGTATTTGAACAGGTGGTCCTGGAACTATAAAAGGTTTTAAAGAGCTAGAAAACATTCAGACTGTGATTCTGAAATGCTAACAGGAAACCCAACAACAGTTGGAAACAAATAGTTATTAGCTTTTCATGGCTTCCCAGGGAACACATCGGTTTTTTTGTTTTTCCTCATTTTTATGGTGCCTGTGGATTTTTAGGGCATTGTAGAAGCAGGATATTTGGTATGGCCAAGCTTGCTTGCTGGCAAATTAAAATGAACAAAAGCTGAGCATGCTGAGTTAACTCATCATAACCAATATGATGTTCCTCGAAACTTCCTTTGCCCTTGGTGTCTTCACCGAGGGATCCTGCCTGCTGCCATCAGCCTCCCTGCGTTGAAATCCCATTTTATCCATCCGAATGCTTTAAGAAGCGCTGTATAAACTAAACAGCAGCATCTGTGCAGTGGTTAGTTTTTGTTGATTGCCTTTTCCTTATTGCCTCAGGGGTCTAAGCTCACATTCACTAGGAGTAGAATTTATGAGCCAGAACACTCAATTTCTGATCCTCTAAACTGGGGAAAGTAGAATGAGTTTGACAGGTCTCTCTCTCTTTTCTCCCAGGGGCTCGGGCTTTATTTCTGCACCTCATGAGGGTTTCCTTGTGTTTACACCATGATTGTGCAATGTGTGTTGTCATATAGGATGAACACTTCCTTTTTATTAATATAAATAGTTCTTTAGATGCAAGTTTGTGAAGTGTGGATTGGCTCTGGGATTCTATCTGTAGACTACTGAGCATTAAAATAAAAAACTCGGGCTCCCGTGTGCTGTGTAGGAGACATGGGAACTCTTTCCCTTTTGGGAAAAAATATAAAATACTTCTGGTCTGACCCCAAGTAGCTCTGTGGTGACGGTGGGAGGCTTCACAGATGTCGAGGAAGTACTGTTACGAACCTAAGATCAAATCAGAATTTTCATTGGATTGTGTCAAGGTCACAGGGAAGCCAAAAAAAAAAACAAAAAAAAAACCGTGTTTATTGCATGGGAGAGAGCTGTGATGACCAGTTGCAGCATATGCATAACAAAGCGTTTATTCTTGCATAAAAAGAAATAAACCGTTCTGGAGCATATATAAGTACAAGGAGGTATTAGGCACCTGGGTGCCATTGCCTCAAAAATATAAATAAAAAGAGCCCCAGATACTCAGTTATATGGTACATACAGTTTTTCTGTAGATCATAATCAAGTAATGCCTTGAGCCCCCTTATTCTTTGTTGTCCTTTTTCTACAAATTCAGTTTGTAGAGTTTCCTTTTACCAGCCACAGAACATGAGGAAAAGCTGCATACAGGAAGATAACATAACCCATCAAAAGGATTGCCTGAAATATGTAAATGCTTCTGTTCATTGAGGTTAAAGCAGGGCGAGTCCCATTAAATTAAGGAATAAGTGCACAACTTCTTATGTAGGAGCAATGAAAAATCTCCAGGGCCCAAGCATTTTAATGAGTTTGGCCTTATCCCGTTTCTAAATGGAGATTATATTGCCATTTAAGAGATAACCAGACATGTAAGGAAGTAAAGAGAGGCATTATCTCCTCTATAGCTAATCCTTTCCAATCCGTCATTTGCAGTCAGTCATGTTACACTATTTTTAATGAGGGGAAAAGTCCTCAGCGGAAGAATGGTGGGTCTGAGTAGCAGAGTGTTTCTACACACAGATTCCTGTTTCCTTCATTGGTCTGGCAACCCCTGTTTGAGGGTATCAGTCTTTGGTACTTTCTTGAATAGTAAGTGATATATAAAGCCATAATCTAATCCTGTTTACTTTAGTCATCTGCGTAGTCCCATGGGACTGCTTGCCTGGGTGAGCTGAGCAGCATTTGGTCCCGCAGTAGATGATAACCTCTCCAATGTGTATCATGCCCAGTGCTGTCCTCATCACTTAACATTCCTATAAGGTGAAACTACTAAATCAAGATGCTTGTTTTCATTAATTTGTCAGCAGTTGGTCTTAAAAATGCTTCTTTTATTAGACAGCCACACCTCTTTATTGATGCATTGGAGGGGTGGAATTCTTCAGTATGATGGTCATTCCAGAGCAACTGGAAATGTGACAATTGGTGCCAACTTTCTGGGTGTTAACATAGTCTCTCACTTTATTCTTCAGGTGTGCTTTGCAACCTCTATGTTCGTTTAGTGCTCACCCAGTCACATAGGGAGAGTTGGCCAATTCAGCCTGTGGGTGTGTGGCGTACTACAATTAGAGTAACACACAACTTGCTAAGCAGCATGTCACAAGGGGAGATGACCACACAAAATACTCTTTCTGAAAACATGAGATTAATGGCAGGACTTCTCTTTATTCCCAGCAGTTGCAACGGGTCAGTTTCATTAAGCCGAATACAATTAAGAGCCCAATCAGTTGGGAGAAAAAAAATTAAATAAAAAAAGTTGTGCCCCAAAAAGCTACTTACCTGGCTTATTGGGAGGGTAGGCCATAGTGATGGGACAGTGTACTCTGTCCTGGGAAGCAATGATTCTGCAAAAATACTTGAGAGGTGAACTGGATAAGCAGCTGAACGCACGCTCCCAATGCAATGCTGTAACTAAAAAGGTCCTTAGATGCTCGAAGAGGGGAGTGCTGAGTTTATATTTCCTGTATATTTGGTACTGTTCTGACCTCTATTGTAAAGACTTTGTCTAGGCTGGTGTTAGCACTTTTGTAATGACTTTGTCGAGGTCTGTTGCCCATGCTTCAAGAAGGGTATTGTAACATTTGAGAAGGTTCAGAGAAGAGCCACGGGGACAACTAAAAAAAATTGGGAAACATGTTCCATAATTTCAAGGGGGGTAGCTGTGTTTGTCTAGTTCAGCAGAACAAACAAGGAGTCCTGTGGCAGTTAAGGACTAAACAAACATTTATTGCATCAGCTTTTGTGGGTCGATTCCCACTTTGTCAGATGTTTCCACCCATGAAAGCTCATGTGATAAATATTTTCAGTCTTTAAAAGTGCGACGGGACTCCTTGTTATGTCTTGTAGTGAAACTCAAGGGATTCAATCTATTTACCTGGGGAACAGGAATTTGATGATAGAGGGCTCCTTGGACTGGTGGACAAAAGTATATCGGATCCAGTGACTTCAAGTTGAAGTTAGAAATTGAAATAGTGTAGTAATTTTTAACAATGAAGGCAATTCAACATTGGAACAACTTATGAAGAGTTGTGTTGGCTTCTCCATCACTAGCAATTTTTAAATCAAGATTGGATGTTTTTTGGAAAGATGCTTTAGTTCAACCACAGATATAGGTCATGAATGGAAGTCCTATCACCTGAGGTCAGACTTATAATGGTCCCTCATGACCTAAAAAAATAACCTGGCAGATGTGGAGGAGCCTCTTGAAGACAACATCTCTACCCCCTATTAACACCTTGCTGGAGCTACTTTTATGCAGTTCTTCATTTTCCTTGGGCAGCAATGGAGTGGGACCAGAAGTTAGCGATTCTCTTTATTCCCTTCTATACCATCTTGTAAGATTATGGCAACATCTTTTCCTCAATTCAGCCATAGCAGAGAAGGGAAGAGGGGTGGTAACTGCTGTGTTACACAAGTGTTGAAACACTGGAACACATTTGTAATAAAGCTTTATGGTATTAAAATAATTAAGGGCATATACTTTGTTAACTTGAGTTTCGTTAGCACAGCAATAATTTCTAAACATGTGCCAGTGGGTTCAGTTTTTACTGATTAATGCAGTTCAAGTTTCCCCATGAAATGTATTAATTTCAGATGTTTCCATTGTATATTTTTCTTTGAGTGTCAATGTCACATTTCTCTCTTCACTGCCGGGTTTGGATTATTTCATTCTGATTTCATCTTAAGAAATAGTCAATGCTGATATCAGGGAGCATTGCATTAGAAGTGAACAGCATAGGTGGAGAGACTATCTAAAATTCATTTAGTGCTTTGAACTTACTGTATTCAAGATTTACAGGAGTTATGAGCTTCAGATATTGTGTTTCCGAAATCCTTTCAGACACTCCTTTAAAACTGTTTTCATGCTTTCTTTGACTGAGCCTTCTGCGTTTAGACCATTAGAGGGAGCTTGTGGATTCAATCCGACAGCTGTACGTATGTTTAAATAGTAGTCTTTGAAATATGGATCTTACAACTTGAGTTGATTTTTCCTTCCTTCCTTCCTTTCTTCCTTCCTGTTGGAAGCTAATTTCATATGGCTTTGCAAGACCCCATCTTCGCCTACAGAGTGAAGAATATTCAGTTACAGGAATTTATGTATGGAATTATGATGTGATATCAGAGATCTGATAGGAGTACAAAAGCATACTGCTAGTCAAAAGAATTGGACAGAATGACCATATAAATTAGTCTGCACAAAGTTGCTTTGTTTTTATAGTGGTTTAAGGGGTCTCCTTTTTGTAGGATCAATTTTTTGATCTGTAGAGGCCAAAATAAAGGATCTGAAACTGACAGTAGTTTTGGATTCTAAAATGATGCAAAAAGGGATCCAGCTGGTTTGAGTCTCAGCATTCAGAAACAAGTGAGGCTGTGTACTTCGCAAAGCCCCTGAATTAAAACAAAATCCAACTTCAGCAACTGGCACAATGAGGAAAGGAGCAGGTACTTCTCTGCCATGAGATTGTGGATGGTAAAGTATTGAAATCTGCCTCTGCTTATAGTAGTTAAAATCCTTAGTTATAGTCCTTTTGTGATGTTGCATCCAGAAAGCCTCTCTATAGAAAATGGGTGCCTATCTGAAAAAATTTCTAAAGCGGCTGGGCATGTGACTCATTTGGTGTGGATTTGTGAAGGCAATACAGCTGAAGAATGATCATTACTGATAAGTAACCCTATCTTTTGGAAATTGGTTGCAATCTTCCATAAATTGAAGAAAGATCTTCATACATTTGTTTACTAAAAACATGAAAATGGACTTGATGGCTCTGCAACTGTAATACCTATATACCGTTGATCTATGGAGCAGTTTCTACCACAGTGAAGGCTGTTGGTCTTCAATTAATGATGCCTGGGGATTGTTGTGGTCTAGTTTAGGATTGTTTAGGGTCTCGAAGTATTTTGAACTAGCTAAATGAAAGAGGAAGAGCAGGGCATGCTGAAATGCTTGGCTGCTGTGAATCTAGGATGTGTCTTTAAAAAGTCATCAGTGACCAAATTTTCCTGTGATCAAAACTAGGCAGGCAGCAAGAATACGGGAGAAAAAAAACCAAAATCGCAGAGTGACCCAGGAAGATGAAGACAGCTGGGGCCAGAGGTCAAGTTGGGATTCTTTAGGAGCATTAGTGCAGCACCCAAGATGAAGCAGTGAACAGTAAGGAGGAAGAAAGAGGGTGGGCATAACCAAGCAATGTCAGTTTTTGCGTTAAAGCAAGTTCATTTGCTCTCTTATGCTGCCCTTTCTGTTGTTGTTTTTATGGGAAAAGGCACTGTACTTGGCTGCAGGAAAACAGGTTTAGAAAGGCTGTCTTGGATAAGAAGATCAGTCTTAGTTTTCCATAATTTAAAATGGTTTACAGGCCATTGAACAAATTGTTAATACTGATAAGATGTAAAGCAGGGGCCGGCAACATTTGCTGGCCCCCATGCCAGCCCTGCCCCCTCCAAACTCTCAGCATGTGCTGGGGAGAAGGGCCAGCAAGAGACAGGGGTGTGGTGCAGCCAGCTGGCGAGCAGTCGTGGCACTGCAGGGCCAGGAGTCCTGTGTGCTGTTGTGCATCAGCCTGTGTGCCAGGTCTGGCACGCCTGTTGTGGGTTGCCGACCCCGATGCAGAGCGTACCTCAAATAACCCTGCATCTCCTATTGCAATGTTACGGTAGGAGCAAGGGTTAAAGTAAGCCAAAACACGTTCCAGGCCCACTGATCTAATGGGCCAGAGTTCAGGGGCACAGATTCCAGAATCTAGAAGAGTCGGGCCCACGCATCCATGAAGGGGGCCCAGAGATTAGGAAGCTTCTGGGACTCCTCAGATTATGCTTTAACCACTGACTAGGAGCACTCTCACCCCAAAAATGAGAACTGTCTTTGGTTCCCTAGACTATTTTACTGTTGGTATACTGGTTTTTTTAAGTTGTGCAGCACAGTTGTTCCTGCAGGTATCATAGACTTACCTAGTTAAACCATGTGGTTCCTGGGTGTGGTGTTTGGTGGGAGAGATTAGGCAGCATGGTTTTTAAAAGATTATATATTTTTAAAAGTGTTCCACGCGGGGCGGGGACATCTGTTTACTCTTTAGCATGTGTGTTCTGCTCCCATTCAGAGTCTTCATAATCCTGTTTGGAGAACTTGAGGGTGCCCTGTTAGTGAGGCAATTGTATTTTGGACTAAACACTGAGGCCAGGCTACTTTATAGTCTTGCATATGGTTATTGTTAACAGGAAGTACCCTTCAGTTGTTTTTATGCCAAAATAGCTGAACATTAAGTATTTTCGAGACAGCTGCATTAAAAGAGAAGCTGAGGTGATCGTGTTATTTTCTCTATAGAGAATGAGGTGTGTAGCTGGTCAGGGGCAGGAATTGTGATTAGCTGAAACCAGCCATTCTTTTACATGACGCTGCATTTTCAAAGATTGGAAAATTCTCTGTTATTGGGGAGACGCTATATTCTAGGCCAGGAGTCTCAAACTCAAATCACCACAAGGACTTCATGAGGACTAGTAAATTAGCCCAAGGGCTACACCACTGAAATCTTTTCATACAACAATATTGCAAATATCAATAATGATAGCGGTGTTGTGGGCCGCAGGAAATAACTTTAGGAGCTGCGAGTTTGAGACTCCTGTTCTGGGTACTGAGATTGCAATGACAAGCTGGTGAGGCTTCTCTGAAGACAATTTCTTTTTAAAATCGCTTCCCCCAAGTGCTGTGTATGTGTATTGCACATGTATCTGAGGTGCTCAGCTCATGGGGTCTAGGCACCATCAGGCATGTAGTACTTCTAACAGACAAGACCATGGTTTTCATCCTCTGCCTCCTTGTAAAAATGCCACTGGCTCAAAAAAGCAAAACCTGGTCAGACAAACATCTCAAGTGATTCACTGTCCATATTGCCCAGCCATGATTGTTCTTTCTTCAGCTTATGTGACAGAACGAGTGGTACAGCTGGAGGAGAGTGTGTTTGTTCTCTGTAGGTAACTGGGTTCTGGTTCAGCTTGATCTCTGTTGGGGGTGAATTCTACCTTCAGGGACCTTCTCACTGAGAACTTCTTTCCCTATTTGGAGCTGAGTATCTTCAGCCATGCAGCCCATTCCTGTCAAATGCAGTTGCCACAATGAGTGGGGAAGAAGGACCTGGACAAAAAACCATGTGCTCTAGTTAGTACGTGCAGAGGTATAAAGACATGACCTTGAAACTAGACTCAGAATTTAACTGGCAGTCTTCACAACAGGTGAAGAAGCACTGGTGTATTGTGCTCTCATTGACCCATGCTCCCTAGAAGATGGTCAGCCAAATGTTGAACATTTTGCAGTTGGCTTTCAGCATTGTCTCACATTAGGTGAAATTAGTCTTGAAATGACAAAAGTATAGACTGTCATGCTCAGTCAGCACCTGAGAAGAGAGGGTACATTCTCTTAGCCAGCGAATCCGGAAGCAGAGAGCGGTCAATCAAGATAAACTTCTTTGTGATGCTGCTGTAACTTCATCATTCCTGGTGTTTCTGTCAACAGCCATCACCTGTTTCTCCTGGATGGACTATTTCAGACTTGTGGATAGAGACACACCTGTACTGTTTGCATTTGAGAGGGATGTTCCATTACAGCCCCATGTTTTCTTGCCCTGCCCTTCCAGTGGTTTTGCTGCGTTTGAACATAAGGAGCAATGTTCTGACCCCTCTACAGGCAAGGGCTTTTAGAGTAGAATTGTCTCTAACTTCTCTCTGAAGGAAATAAATGAAGTTTGTCTAATGCAGCCACATCTATTCGTACCAAGCCATCAGGGAAGGAAAGGCCACTAGTAGAGTCAACAGCATTAGCTAAGATGTCTGAACTTTGCTCGTAGCCACAAGGGGATTGCTCATCAGGACAGCCAGGGCGCGCGTTCTGTCTGACTGCAGGGGAGCCAAGATAGAAAAGGAAGTTCAGGTGTTTCTGGGATTGTTTCCCCTGCTTGAGTGCCTGTCATTTAGTACTGCTGGAGGCCTGCCCTCCCTTAGTGACGCATATTGGATCTGTCAACAGTTGTCTCGGGCAGTCATGTTTCCAACATGCTGGAAGAATATAGGCCACAGTCAATAGCAGGGCTGGCAAATAGCGGTGATGTGCACCCTGAGGATGAACCTTAGATTGAATGTAAGACATCAGTCAAAAGCCCCGTTAACGTTCACCTCAGTGGACCACCCAGGTGGTGGCTCTACTGTGTGGCTGTTCATTCCTAACCAGGGTTTGCTTGTAGTCAGCAAGGAGCTGACTTTTAGGTCAGTGCCTTAAATCGGTGGTTTTCAAAGCTCAGGTCAGGACCCAGTATTGGATTGCAGACCATCAGGTACTTGGTCACTGTGTCCCCTGCTGCCACCTCCGAAGACTGGAGTGCATTGCTGAAAGACGTAATTGTTGGGCTGTGGGCACACATGATTTTTTTAACTGGGTCCCAAGAAAAATTTTGAAAACTCTGCCTCAGATGGTGCGTTGCACCCAGAAAGGAGAAAGTCAAAGGAGCAGTGGCAGGCAGAAACCAGGGTAGGGAGCTCTGAGGAAATACAGATGTTCTCTATGGTTTGTATTAAATTTTACTCATTGTGGGGAGGAAGGGTTTAAAGAAAACAAAGCAATCACCCTACATTAAAAGATTGCAGCTGAAGACTTGCCTAATTGGGGTCAACTTGGATTAAAACCCTTAATGGGGAACATTTGTCCCAACCTTCTGAGGGCAGAAGTTTTCACCCAGGAGTCCAGATATCCATGGAGATATGCAGAGGTCTTCCAGAGGGTACATCGCCTCGTCTAGGTACTTGCCTCGTGTTACAACAGGCTTCAAGAAAAGCACTGGCAAAGTCTGGACAAACTAAAATGTCATAGAATGACTTGCTTATACTGGTCTATCTGCTGAACACTGAAATGTAATCACAGTTTTGTAAGCATGCACCTTTTAAGTGAGGTGGAACTTGGGACACCCAAGACAAATCAGACTCTGGACAGGAGGGAAGTCACTGCCCTGGGAGCCTGGTGGACTTTTTTGTTCACTGCTCCACTCATGGCTTTGTCCCATGGGCCAATATGCTTACTGCTGGTTCAGACATGGCCTTGTGTTGGCCTTGATCCTCTTCTAATCAGCAATGTACAGTAGAACCTCAGAGTTACGAACACCTTGGGAATGGAAGTTGTTTGTAAGCAAACAAAATGCTATGGTCGTTCTTTCAAAAGTTTACAACTGAATAGTAAGTTAATACAGCTTTGAAACACTTCTGTGCAGAAGAAAAATGCTATTTTCCTTTTATTTTTATTTTTTAATTTATGTTTTTAACATAGTACTGTGCTTGTCTTTGTATTTTCTCTCGCTCTGCAGCTGCCTTATTGGGCGCATCTGGTTCCAAATGAGACGTGTGGCTGAGCGGTCAGTTTGTAGCTCTAAGGTTCTCCTGTACCTCTTCCCAAAATCTCAGCAGCAGAAGTTGCATGCCCTGTTGACCATCAAAGTTTACTTTCTCTTCCACGAAAGAAAGTATTTAATAAAGGGAGTTGTTTGCAGTGAGGAGAGAATTTTTGTTGCCCTCCTTTCTCTCTCTCCCACCTTTTTTTTTTTTTTTTTTTTTTTAATGGTGGCATATGGAAGCTATTTACACCGCAACATACTGTGCTCTGGTGAATGAAAATGTTGGAGTCCCTGCAGTATCATTCTGGATGCCTTGTGTAAGCAGACCAGCTGGCTGCTGCTTTTTTTTTTTTTTTTTTAAAGGGGAATGTCTGTGATAAGTTAGATCAGTGTGGAGGAAGTATTGCCATCTGTATGAGCAGTTCAGCTGGCTGATTTCTTCATGCCCTTTCTACCATGAACGTCACAAAAAATTTTCAAACATTTTTGTTTGGGAGAGGGAGTGTTTCTTTACAATGACCACTCAGCACTTTGCTGAATTTTCTTCTGTTGTGTTCCAGGAATAGTGCAAATGAATATTCGCTTTATAACTGGAATTAGTTGTAGAAGCTCTTCTTCCAGTGGCTAATCCTTCTGAAAACTCAGTTATAGTGAGGATGAACTTTTAACTGAAGTTGTGAGCCACGTTCCACACAGGAACACACCATTTTCTCTATGGGTTTGGTTTTGCAGAGAGTAAAAGGAAATATGGTTTGTTACCTTGCTTAAAACTTTTGAGTAAGCTCTGAAGCTGAAAAGCAACGTTCAGACAACGGACAGGGGTTACTTTAACTTGTTAGACTCTTCTGCCTCTGCCTGCTTCCATCTCCAAATATCCTGCATCTGAGTCCTGTGACAAAAGCTGACATGCAGTCGTGGAAGCGGCCTGCCATCCTCCTGGAAGATTTTGAGAGTCCCGTGGAGAGATCCTCCTATCTGAGCGAGCTTGACACTAATGGTAAATGCCATTGGAGCTCTTCCACAGGGAGGGAAGAGTTGCTTTAGTCTGTGTCATTGTTATCAGGGGAGCAGCCGAGGAAATTAGCTATCTGGGTGGCTGCCAAGCAAAAATCAGAGTCGTTTTTAATTTTGATTATTATTTTGATTATTATTTGAATGAGATAATACTAGTACCTTGGGATTCTAGATCAACCTTCTGGGATCCACTGGGAATGAGCAGATAGAGTTGATAGAAGTCTGGTGTGGGCTACTTTCGCCAGTCAGTTTTCCATTCTGTGTGAGACTAGCATGGAGGTATTTCTTTTGGGCGGAGAGGAAACAGCAGTATCCAAAGTTTTGTTTTGTTTTTCTGAGTCACAGCTCTGAACGCGGTTGTTGCATTTACTCTTATTCCTCCAAGGACATCTCGTCTGTATTTGTGCAGTGAGCATCTTGTGTACGAGTTGTTGGGAAAGATGTGGTTGGTTAGTGTTGAACCCAGAGCTGCTTTTTTCTTTCAGTGCAAAATGTTGGTGTGATTTCATTCAAGGAAAGGTCTGTTTTTAAAAATGTTATTTTAGAGATTGAAGGGAAAATGTCCAGTGCTTCAAACCGGCAGATGCTTGATCTGACCTTAAATTCTGATGCTCTTCAATGTTGTGGGTATTATCAAGTTTTAGTGGTGGTGTCAGATTTTTAAATTAGAGAAATAAATCAATTGTGATATTTTAGGATTTGCATCAAACTGGGCAGGTCTGGGAAAGTAGACCAGGCAAATGGACCAAGCCGGGGCTGCAAAGGCTCTCCATCCTATGCAATAATAAAGCGAAATTTGCTTTCAAATTGTGGTTGATTCACACGTCCTAGTGATATTTCATGATGGTTGCAAATAGGAACAGTAAAAATATACAGTCTCCAGGAAGCAGCCATATCCTCTCACCCAGTTGCTACCAACAGTTAAGAGGACTCTTAGTAGCTCACCATCAGCCCTCTGTTCTGGGTCAGTCAATTTTTCTGGCTTCTTAGAGGTCACCAGCATCCTGCCATAGGTGGAATGGATGCCTATGGTCACTTTGTTCTGAGTTCATTTTTGCGTTTCCCCTTCAGTTAATATTCGTGTGCAGAATGCGTTTTCTGAGATTTCATCCTCACAGGTGCTAAGCAAATTATAACTTCTTTAGCAAAGACTTAGTTAATAGAGTATTAGGATAATGAATTTAAACACTTAAGAAATGCAAAGTGGTAGGCGCCTGTTGCAAAACACTGTCTAGTTAAGGCATCAAACTAGGTTTCCATTATAATTGTGTTTCTTTTCAATGGTGGTAACTTCTTCTCAGCGTTGAACCATTCAGGGTTTGAAATTTCCATTTTAGCCTCTAAGGGGTGGCTGGACGGGTATCGGTAACTGGGGGGGGGGGGTTAATCCTTCAGTCACAGGATGAATTTTGAATCTTTTGTGGGCAGTGTTGCTTTTTGGCACTGGAGATTTGAAAATAAGTGTTTTATATTGACTGAAAAATGGATATCTGCTGAGAGGCTAGCAACTTCTGATGGAGCCATGGTCTTTCTTTAACTCCACTAAACATTCTCCCGGACCCGGGACTCGGAGGCCTCTCCTTAGCAGACCCCACGGTTGAAGGTGTCTAAGCAATTTTTGCAGATTATAATCTTCCATTTAAAATGAATGCTGCCCCTATTCTACACATAAGAAGTATTTTTGAGCATCAGCATTTTGCAGTATTACATTCATAGACTCTCCAATGGAGCAGCAAATTAAGCAATCATAGGCACCAAATTCATTCACATCTTGAAAAAGAAAAGAATAAATAAACCAGGCCTTGACCAATGTATGTTTCTGGTTGTGCGTTTAGTAGCCTGTCAGCTAGCTCCACTGCAGAAATGTAATGGAGGAATGTCCTCTGGTGACCAAAAGTAAAACTGCTGACACCTAGCTGTGAGTCAATTTTGTCGTCCTCTGGAATAGACAGACTGAACAATGTGTGTTTAGATCACTTTGAATTCTGGGATCTCAAAGCTCTTTGCAGTCACTTTGCAGCTGAGTTTACGTTCATTGGACGCCAGGTTGGATACAGCATTCATGCTGAACTGGTGCAAGGGTTCTGAGTCCCATGCGTGCTGTGTCCTTACAGTCACCTACTTTCACTCACTACTTTGTGTGCATCAGGGTTCGCCCTCTTCTTCCAGACAGCCACGACGGGGGCTGAATCGTCAATTTGTGGGGTTAGTCTGGCATTTGAGAACTTTGGTGCAAAGAGCCTCTGCATGGGCATCATGCCAAAGAAAGAGGAAATGAAAGCACAATCACAATTTCCTCCTGTCCACAAAGATTAAGAACTTCTGCACTTCCATTTTGAAACAACAGAACAGGCTCTTCTGTAGGGGGAAATTGCTCTACTTCCCATGCTGAGACTCATCAAAACTGTTCTCACATGCAGGGGGTTTTTCCATCAAAGACATAACAATCAGAATCCCAGGTGCTGAAACCACCAGTGTTCAACAAAGAAATATCTTTTAGGCTTTCTAATATATGTAGATATAGATATATATATTACAAACTCAACATCAGCGAGTATTTAGCTTGACACATGTCTGCTGACAATGTGCCTGTCACAGGTAGGCTGCTGTGTGGTGTCCCAAAACTTGTTTCATTTCTTTTTAGGGGTTTCAGTTAGTCAGGATATCACAGCTTCAACTTAGCTTAACTTCAGCTTTTTATACAAGGATTTTTGTCTGTGGAATCTTGTATAAAATGATATGCTGCCTTAATTTGTGCAGGTCTTTAGAGATTATAAAAGACTCCAAAAGTTTTAAAATAAACTAGGACATGAAGATACACAATTAAACTTTCTCTGTTCAGCTGTAAGATGAATATATTGATATTTACTTGTTGCAGGAGAGTTGTGAAAATGAATTAGTTAATAACTACAGAGTATACTGAAAAGATAAAGCTTTCTACCAATGTGATGTATCCTTATGTAGTTTTGTGCTGTACCCACTATTCTTCCTTTTTCTTCCCTGGGGGGGCAAAAAAAGTTTTGGGGGGCTTTTTTGGTTTTTCTGAGTTGTATTCTCCAAAGAGGTTTTTCAGAAATGTGCTGTCTCCTCCTAATTAGTTGCATTTCATGACAGAGCTGTGAACCTGAAAGCACAGATGTCATGAACCAAGAGACCTTCTTATTTTGTTAAATGGCAGGTGCCACTATTTTGAAAGAATCCAGCATGTCCTGTTACGTTAAATGCTCACGTGCAAGCATCCCAACATCCTTAAGAGCCAAGTTTGAGAGAATTCTTAATAACATTCTGAGTTTTGGAAGCTGCTTTTTATGAAGAGTCAGTAGATAGTGCCTAAAAAATGGTCAGTTGTGTTCAGCTGTCACTTGATGCTTGTCACTTTTTTTTCTTTTTAAATAATGCCTGAACTCATTATGTTCGACAAGGCTAGTTTATTCTCCCTGATCAAAAGTGTGCCTGCTTAATTGTAATTATCCTCTCTCCCTCTTTCTCTCTGCCCTATTGCTACAGATGGAGGCAGCTATGACCTTGTTAATGATGTGTCTAGCCCAGCATCAGGGGACTGCCATTCTCAGCAAAGATCCACCAGACACAACTGGGAAATGAACTACCAAGAGGCAGCAATCTACCTTCAGGTGAAGCCTGCTATTCAATTTTGTGGTAGACATATCCATTTTGTGTTTGAAGTTGCTCATCAAGGACTTGAACAGGAGCGAAATCCATGGATGTTGACTTCTAAATGGTGGTGGTTATTAATTGTAGGAAACAATTTGTGAAGTTTCAGAGTTACAGGTTGGGTTGGAAGTGTCTAAGTGGGAGTGGCTCATTACTCTTAAAGCAAGAGATGAAGATTCAGGAGACTTAGGGCAGGTTTACAGTGCCTGCTGTTTTTGGCAGCAGTCCAAGGGAGATACATAAATTACTTGCATATTTCACTTTGGCTTCCCAACATGTCCAGTGTGCTGAGTTGAAGGGAGGGCCTTCCCTTTGACCGAGCACTGCTCCACTTGCCAGGGTGGTCTCCAGGGATCAACTTCCCACTCAGTCGACCGGGAAGGTCAATCTAACAGTGGCAAGTTTGCCAAACCTTTTAAGGTCTGGTCCTTACTCGGCCAGAGACTCACTGTGTGATCCTGAGCAAATCATTCAACCTCACTCAAGGCTCGTGTGTCTAATCATGTTTGTCTTGGAAATTCACTGTGAATGTTCACTAGAGTTAATAGATTGTCTGACCAAGATGCCTTCAGTAGGCTAAGCCCTTCAGATTCAAGAATTTATTCTTGTCGCTGCCTTAACTAATAGCCGTATTGATGATGTCCTTGAAATGACCTAGACTTGACTAAAATAGCACTCAGATTGTTTCTCCAAATCAGTAGCTTCAGGCTGGAGTTTGCTATCCAAATAAGAGATTTTAGTTCTCCTGGAATGTTTTGAATTGATTAGTTACTATGAGACAGAATTTTGGTTGTATTTTCATTCTGCAAGTTTGTTTTGGGTCTGATGCGGATAAAAACGTCCTGTTGGTGTAAAGCTAGCTCTGTCTCTGAGTGCGAGCTCATGTTTCGTGTGGCTTGGATGCCTTTTTTGTCCTGTTTGCAGTCTGGATCACCAAACTAACAATTTATATGTGAGCAATTAAACAGGATGTGAGTTCACACTTACCACTGAAAATTGGCTCTTTCCTTGTGATGTGGTTCAATGAAATTGTTAGCTCACATTTAGAGCACGAATCACCAAGTCTTAATGGAAGAACAGTCACATGGGCTTGACTTTACCTCGCATTCCTGATCACAGGTCCCTGCCGCCTGTCCATAGTTGCTTAATACACCTATGATAGCTGCAGCAATTGCTTGGCTTACCTGGAAATCTAATGTTAGGAAAATATTTAACACGTATGTCATTGACCCATCTGCAGACCATTAGCCATTGCCATGTGACAACTTCAGACAACCAGCGGGTGGCTCACAGAGTGAGAACCTCTAGCATGAACAATGGAGGTGACTGGTAGTTGCCTCTGTATCGAAAGATGGATGAGAACTATTAAACACAAGCTGATTGGAGCCGGAACAGTTTTTTTTTCTTACAAGTTAAAGTAGTAGTACAATTACTGCTGTAAGTGAGTTGCAAACAAACTGGAGTAGAATAACTGATCTTTTACTATTGTTAATATATTGAAGTAAGGGGAAATGACACATCAGTCTCTAGACCTCCATAAATTTTTCATGGTCTCCAACTTTCCATATTCTTTTCCAGAATGTGCTGGACAACAGTATTGTATTTGTGTTAGAAGAAGGATGTTCTCTGTGTGGTCATATTGCAAGTCCAAAATAAAAAACCGTGGTGGTCAACCAGCTGGCCCTGTGCTTATCTAAGCTCTTTAGAGTTCTGTCCTGAAGAAGTTTGATGTGGGAAATTACAAATGTAGAAGTTATTAAAAATAAACCCCTAGAGTTTATTTCAGGTGCTAGCGAAGTTTCTTTGGCCACCCTTCAAAAAGACATGGGCACTGTTCCTTTTCCTAAGAGGCTGATGGCTTTTCAAAGCAGGAAGCTCACAGCTGTTAGTGTATTTTGTACTACTGAAATGTACATACAGAGAACAGGAGGTGTGCATGGCATATCATATGTGCAATGTTACATAGTGGTTAGGCCATACCCTTGGGAGCCAAAGCTTCTAAGTTCTAGTGCCACCTCTTCCCCTTGGAGAAGACACTTAGCTGCTCAATGAATCAGTTTACCAGTCTGTAAAATGGGGGCAACACTGCTTCCCTTTTAGGGCAGTCGAGACTTACTTGATGTGTATAAAATGTTCTTCAGACTGCAAGTTCTGTTGCAAATGCAAAACATTACTAATGCTGATGTTGTTGTTGTTGTTGTTTTTTTATAGGAAGGGGAAAACAATGATAAATTCTTCACCCACCCTAAGAATACCAAAGCGCTGGCTGCCTACCTCTTTGTACATAATCACCCTTTCTACCTAATGGAGCTGACCGCGGCCCTGCTTCTCCTGCTGCTGTCCCTCTGCGAGGCCCCAGCTGTTCCCATTCTTCGTCTTGGCATCTATGTATAGACAGTAGTACCTGAAATATCACTTGGTTTCTTTTTTGGGGAGGGTGGGAGCAGAGTTGTTTTGCACTGGGCGTGGATAAAGCAGAATTCCTTTCCATTTTTCAGACTCACTCAGATTGATGAGCAAAGCAAGACATGTTGCATTATTCCAATCAGCCAAAAGGAGTGCTAATGGCTTGAGGAAGAGGGTGGTGGTGTGTGTTGTTTATCTTAATTAAAATTTGCAAAATACTCAGAGCTGAGCTATTCAGGGCACCTATAAATATCCTGTACGATGCTTTTAAAAGTCCTTGTCATCCAGACCATGCAACCTGTGGTGTATTCAAGCAGAATTATTGCCTGCTCTTTGAATGTAAACATTTCAGATCCGAGTAGTCTGGTGTGCTAAAGAGAATAGAGCTCAAATCCCAGGTCTCACTCTGATTTTTCCTATACCATGAACAAGTAGCTGACTCTCTGTGCCTCAGTTTCCCCAGGTTAATTATAATGGCTATAAAGATACCTACCTTGCTTCTCTGAGTTGTGAGAATTCATTTTAAAGTGGTTTGGAGCCTTATGGCCAGATGTGTTCCAAAGCCCAGCTTCCCTTTTTGTGTGTGGAAAGTGTCTGAAAAATAAATTATGGGTGCAAGTCTGAGACCTTGTCTCTCTTATTGCTGGTACAGATCAGATAGTGAGAAGTTCAATCGCACGGATTTGAGTATGCAACTTGTACCTGCAAAACAGGGTCCTGTCATGTACAGTTAAGTGGTATTAGCTCAGGGTGCAATTTCTAATCATCCATGACTTTTTTCATATGCCAGCTCTTTTTCATCTTTCTTTTGTACTGCATCAGGAGCATATGTGTTAGACTTGGATGTTTCAAAATGAGCCATTTTTGAGATACAAATGTGCAAAAAAAAGTGCCGAGGTAATTACATAGAAATAAATAATCATCATACAGGAATAACTCATCAGAAATGGCTAAATAATTTTAATAAATGTTTTATTAAACATTATTTCTGGGACAACACCAAATAGGAAAAAATTCAATCAAACACAGCCCTTTTTAGAAAAGATGATAAAGTGATGTGATTCTGGATTTTCCCATGGTGCTCAGCAGCTGTTGTCAATTGATGCTGAACATGTTTGAAAATAAACCCTTAAAACATTAGTGCCAGGCTAACCTTAAGAATAAGATCTTGATATCAAGGTTTAAATGGCAGAGGACTATTTATTCTGGTTATGCTGATGTTTACAAAGTATATTCAGATTTCCTAGCTGAGTAAGAAAAGCTTGGTCTCTATAAAGCAGGGATTTGTTATAGAAGCCACAAGCTTCTTGAGAAGGGCGGGTCAAACTCTGGTTTCTGGAACCAGGGAGAAATGAGAGGTTAAATTTGTTAACGGTCTGATTGCAGGTCCATGCAACCCTGGAGCTGTTTGCATTAGTGGTTGTGGTCTTTGAGCTTTCTATGAAGATGAGATGGATGGGCTTCTACACCTTTGTGAGACACAAAAGAACCATGGTGAAGGTAAGTTGCATGTCTTTCCTCCTTCAAAGTGTTCAGTAACCAAAGAATGAGAATAAATATTGTACCGTTAAACATAGGGCATTTACTGAAATGTCTCCCAACTACCATATGATATTCTGTGGGCTCTTATCCATGTCTGAATTCTGGAGTTCTGTTCATCCCTTTAAAGTCTTTTTCCCTGTTATCAATCTCTCAGAATGCTGTTGCCCTGTATACTCTGTATCAACCTGAGGATGTTTCTCTATCTGTGAATGCTTCTTCCTTGCCCGCATGTTGGGAAATTGCATAGGAAATAGGCAGGCCGTGCTTTCCATGTTTGTACCTGACCACTACACCAGCTGTTAATGGACAGTTCAGCCAACATTAAGGAGATCTTTGTCTTCCTAATCTGGAAGGGGAGTGGGTGGGGAGAAGAGATTACCTTTCTCATGTTCTTGACATCCCCCTGTTTCTCCCCTTGCAGACCTGTGTGCTGATAGTGCAGTTTGTAGAGGCTATAGTGGTATTGGTGCGTCAGACCTCACACGTCCGGATCACAAGAGCCTTGCGGTGTATCTTCCTGGTGGACTGTCGTTACTGCGGAGCAGTCAGAAGGTGAGTGGTTACGTGCCAACTGACTGTTACAGTTGTGGCTGGGATAGAGATCAAACTGAAGCTTTGTGGGTGCCCCTGCAGCCAGTAGAAATAAGTCTTTCAGAGAGACTTTGTGTTTCCCATGGAGATGTGTGAGAAAGCAAATTAGTGGCATCACAGCAAGGCGCACTCTCAAACGTTCCTCTGACAGGGAACGCTGTGTACCTTAGAACTCCCACGCTTTGGCTCTAGCAGGGCTACACATCTCAACCCTGCAGGAGGAAATCGACCTGATAAAGCTAGCACCAAATGTGGTACCTGAAGTCCGACCACTGAGAAACTAAATATGGCTTGGAAAATGTTCTGGGAACCATGCAGCAGCATGTGGGGTCTAGGAATGAGTTTGAGATTCTTATTTCTCCGACCTAACAGAACTTGGATGTTAGGCGAGTGAAAAGCAATAAAAAAGATAATAACAAGGAGATGACATAGTGCCACTGTATAAACCCATGATACACCCTCAGTTGAAATGCTGCATGCTGTTCTGGTAATCTCATCTAAAAAATATATTGGAAATGGAAAAAGGGCAGAGGAGGACAGCAAAACTAATCAGGGCTATGAAACAGCTTCCACATGAGAAGACCGGGACTGTTCAGCTTAGAAAAGAGATAACTAAAGGGGGATATGATAGAAGTCTATAAAACCATGAAGATTTTGGAGAAAGTAAATAAGGAGGAGTTATTTACCCCTTCATATAGCACAAGAATCAGGGGTTACCCATTAAATTAATAGCCATCAGGTTCAAAATGAACATTTGGAAGTACTTCACGCAGTGCACGCTCAACCTGTGGAACTCTTTGCCATGGGATGTTGTGAGGAACAAAAGTATAACTTGGCTCAGAAAAGAATTTGGTTAGTTTGTGGAGGGTGGGTCCATCAGTGGCTCTTGGCCAAGACGTTCAGGGATCTGACCTGACACTGTGCTGTGGAAGTCCCTAAGCTTTTGACTGCCAGAAGCTGGGACCCGAGCAATGGACAGTGTGGATAACTCAATATTTGCCCTGGTCTGTTCATTTCTCTGAAACATCTATTGGAAGATAGAATATTGGCCTAGGTCAGCCATCGATCTGGACTGTTATTAAGTGAATAGGATGCATTTTTGCCCCAGGGGCACACTGTTACATTGGTTTACAATTACACAGACAAAAACTCTGGAGAAGGTCAGTCCATCCTGCCTTACTGTAACCAAATAAAGCACGGGACTGGAAATATACATGGAGGATGGTGGCATAAAGACAATAACAAAGATGTATGATGACCTCCAGCAGGGTGCTGAAAGAAAGACCTTTTCCCAGCCCTGCTCACAATGTGCCCTCCTGATGGGAGGGCCAGTGAAGACAACAATATGCTAGAAATCTTGAGAATTCCATTGTAAGTCATTGACGTGAGAGGGGTTAAAAGAGCAAACTAGATTTTTCTCGTTCCCTGCTCGTCGATGCAGAATTGATCTATGCACGCTTTCTAGTGCACATACCAAACTTTCAGTTTAAAGCATGGAAGAAATGTTTCCTTCTTTTTAGAAACCTGCGACAGATCTTCCAGTCCCTTCCTCCTTTCATTGACATCCTTCTCCTCCTTCTCTTCTTCATGGTCATCTTTGCCATCCTAGGTAAGTTGCCTTTTGTGAAAGGTTAAGCGACCAGCTTTCTGGTATGGTACCTTCCAGCAAATTATTGTCCATGTGCCGAGAAAGAGCAGAGATGAATATAAATATGTTTGGACATAAGATCTCTTGGCAGATGCTTTGGTTCCTTTCTGTCATATTCATTAGCTGGGAACCAAGAGCAGGTGAAGAATTGGAAAACCTAGGAATCTCAGATTCCAGACATGTCAGTTAATGTCACAAGCAACAGGGGAAATAAGTATCGTTGCAAAAAGGAGCTATCAAGTGCTTTGTGTGTGACTCCCAAATTCTGTTTAATTAAATTCTGTCTTCATGTTCAGTTGGAACTTCTGAAAATCAGTGTCTGTGCTGTGTCTTGTACAATGCCATCCTTAGAGAGTCTCTGAGAATTTGCTTTCCAGAAGAGTCGTTGAAATATATGTTGTTGTTAGGTATGAGGAGTCTAAAGTATCAGAAATGGCACCAAGTAGTGTTTTGGTTTTATACAATACTTTTTTCACCTTCATGATGTCAGAGAAGAGACAATAAAAAATCACAAATAGTGGAGAGAAAATGAACAAGGAAATGTTATTTACCCTTTCACATACCTTGTGGACCAGGGTCACCTAATAAAATTAATAGGTAAAAGGCAGTTCTGTGATTAGGCATGCCGACGATGGTGAACTTCTGGCACGCTGATGCCTCTTCTACAAAACAGCCACTGCCCAGCCTAAAGTGAGTCTGTGTTTGCAAGTTCACAGCATGCCAGGTCTTCCCACAAAGCATAGGACTGTATGAGTTGAGAGGACATTCCCTGGGTCTCTTGTCCCTTTGTAGCACCAGCTGGGAAAGGATATGAATGTATAGGGGATCTTCAGCTATGAGGGCAGCTGGCAAATATTTGGACTGACGAACCTCTTGAAGTTTGGGAGCAGAAGAGGGAAAAGGAAAAGACAAAGAGCCAGAGGGAGAAGAGGTTTGAGAAAGGGAAGAGAAAATAAAACTGACCGAGATGGGATAATTTCACTAATGAAAGGGAAAGGTGGATCAGTAAAGGATTTACAGACCCTAACCCTACTGTACTGTTGAGAGATGTGTTAATGATCTGGAGACAAAGACATAAGGCACTGTTTTCTCTCCCTCAATCATCGTGTCTCGGGTATCCTCCATCCTGCTCTTTACACTTAGAGCAGTGTTCCAGATTAATTTTGGGCACGGTTCTCTGTGCATGATTCTCACGGCTTATTGTCCATTACAGTTGTATAAAAATATGTGTACACTGCTACCAAATTAGGATTCCCCATTCACTTGCATCCATCTAGGATAGGTATAAATGCTGATGCCAGGTCAATGGAGTATGAGCCCTATATCTTCATTCTCTCTAAAGTCCTGTTCACATAAGTTACACCATGTACAGATATTAAATAATAACAAAGCATTCCTTTAGCTCATGTCTGGAGTGTTACAGCAAGAATTTGAAGACTTTAATTCTCCATCTTTTGTTGCTTGACATTAAGTCCTTTTTGTTTCTGTCCCCCCCTCCCCCCTGCTTCCCTGTTCCTCCTATTTCTTTAGGTTTTTATCTGTTTTCCCCTAACCACTCAGATCCCGTAAGTAAACAGCTTTTTAAGACCAGTTTTGCTCATCTTAAAAAAATAAATAAATAAACAAATCTAAATAGCCTGTATATGATATGGATGTAGTCATTTTCTCCTGAATGGATGGCCTCTGGGAGGACAATTTTTATATGGAGTTAGCAATAAGAAGGGCAGGGGGCCATGACTGACCAATTTTGTAAGCATATTAACCAAAGGGAAAACCACAATGATGCCTCCTTCAGTGTCAGGCAATCCAAAAGGGGACACTGCATCTTGCTTCTGCTGACTGGACTGGGACATCCACATCCCACGCTACCTGCAACTGCATATCTAGTGAGTGAGCAGCCACTCTGGGCTTGCACATGGGATCCCTTGCTATACTTTGGTGCTCTGCCTATTAATGCTTCTGCTTGGGTAGGGGAGCAAATTCTATTCCATCCTCCAAATCTGTACTGGCCTTGACTGCTCTACAGCCACACGTTCCAGCCGCCCAATCTGACTACAGGGTGATGACGGGCTGTATTGGGCGTAACTTAGAGGAAAGTGCAGACCGGCATTCATTTTTTAACTCTTCACATGCTGCACCTCTGTGTTTGCCTACAGAAGGGGCATGGAATTACATGTCAAGAGCCACATTAGAGAGGTCAGGAAACGGGTTGGTTAGTTAAGGAATTACAACCCTGCTAGTGTCAATATGGGGCTAGTTTTGCATTTGTTTTCTCTTTCAGTATTTCAGTACCTTGGAGAACAGCATTGTGAATCTCTTTGTTCTTCTGACTACTTCCAAGTAAGTTTGATTGTTTGTTTGTACTGGGACTCCCACTCTCCTTCCCCCAGTGCCCCTGAGAAATAGTCTCACGCAGCAGATGGGTCCGCAGATGTACCCTCCTCTTTGTAGCATGCGAGAGAGGTTTCCCAGTGAAGAACTTGTGCTTCAGTGCACCCTAATGTGCAGTGACCCAAAGGAAATGCCGTAGTTCTCCCTGAAGTACTATGAAACCAATAAAGGAAGGATGATCTCATTGGTAGGGCGCAGGTCTAAGAACACACAAGTCTGAATTATGCTCCTTTGTCCACCACTGGTGCACTATACAGGCATGGGGAAGTCACTTCACTTCTATCTGCCTCGTTTCCTCATCTGCAAAATGATGATAATGATACCATGCATCTTCTAGGATGGCTGGGAGGATTCATTAACTTGAAATCCTTGGAACAGGATCTCTACTGAATTGTGAAGTGTTTCTGTTGATTAAACCACAGATACTTTGTAACTCCCTGGTGCCCATCAGACTTTTGGGATGTTTAGTGACGCATAATATTTGCTGCATTTCAAACTCTTGTAGCTAATGGATAGGTTCATGATCTTAAGATTGTTTTTAGCCACATAGAATGCATAATCCTGTGAGGATATCAGTTTCTGCATGCATGCACACAGTTCTTCCACATAGTACAATCATCTAGGTAGCGTGAAATGTTGTATGAATTACACACTTTTTTTTTTTTTGCTAATAAGTTGGCTTGTATCTTTTGGGGGGCAGTTTCCCTGATGTGATGATGCCATCTTATTCCCGGAATCCCTGGTCCTGTGTTTTCTTCATAGTGTACCTCTCCATTGAACTCTACTTCATTATGAACTTGGTAAGTCCCCACTGTAGCCATAGCTTCCCTTCATCTCATTTTGACATCACAGCAGAATCCTTTAGCTGTCACAATGGTGTGGTAATTGAGTGCCCATTGTAATGATTTCTTGACAGGCTCCATCCAAGTAAAAATAAGCATGCCTGTAACAATATCTTGGTTACAATTCTCAGCCAACTTTACAAGGCCTTGTAACAGCACAACAAGGACATTTTTAAGAGATTTTTGATCACTGAACATGCCACACATCAGTGACATGCTTGTATTGAAAAGGCCCATTTTGAAAACTCAAGGGGCCCTATCAGAATTATCATGCAGGAATAACAGTTTAATATCTTAGTCAACTTAGACCCCTTTGGAATTTCCCATCGAAGTTTTTTAAATAGACTTAGACTCTAAGGTCAGAAGGGACCAACATGACCATCTAGTTTGACCTCTGCACAGTGCAGGCCACAGAACCTTGCCTACCCACTTCTGTAATAAACCTCTAACCTAGGAATGAGTTTTTAAAGTCCTTGGATCATGGTTTAAAGACTTCAAGACACATAGAATCCACCAGCAAGTGAGCCATGGGTAAAATTGGCCATTTTGACAGGACTTCTACTGTAGCTGCATTAGTGTTTGCCCCGTAATCCTTCCCACATGGGACCTTTGGATAGATAGAGCTTGTCAGTGGTTCTTATTTCCGTCTTTCAGTACACAGAAATAGGGAGCACTGCTGTAGAACAGCGCCACTCTGAGTTGCATCTGGAGCTTGCAAGCTGCCTTAGACTTGTCTGAGCCAAAATGGGGCTTCAGAAATCTGTCTAGGGAAGCTGTATGCTGTGTTACCATCCACACACCTATCTACTGCTGGACAGTGATGTCCTCCCGTCGGGTGGGCCTTGAGAAAGCTAGCTGATTGAGGGTATATTTGACAGCTGTAGCAGAAGGCAGCAAGTAGTTCTCTTTCCCCTGTCCTCCTGAACCACTTACCTGGTATGAAGAAGCCCTGTACAAACTTCATGTGACTCTCATTAAGGAGGAGCCATTTAAAAATGTCACTGTGGGGCATATGTTTCGTGGTCTTGTTAATCACTTGGTGTCCAACAGGCTTAGAAATTCCTGTTAACGCCACAGCGCTTTGCATTAGTGCAGACTGTAGTAAAATCCAAACTCCTGGCATCACTTGTGCTTAGCACTTATTCCTAAGGGCGCAGAGACCATTTGGCATAGCAGACCATACAGTGTAGCGATCAGAGCCTGACTTCCTCTTTGTCCCATCTGTTTCTTTTCAGCTTCTTGCTGTTGTGTTTGACACTTTCAGCGATATTGAAAAGATGAAGTTCAAGTCCCTGCTGCTGCACAAGCGCACAGCCATACAACATGCATACCGCCTGCTCATCAGCAAGCAGGTAGAGGATACTGTGTGTGCGTGCCAGTGAATGAGAATTACCAAGACTGCATCACTGGAGATAAAGGTTGACACCCTGCAGTAGCACATCAGCAGACCTGGAGTGTTTTAAAGTGGTGGGGTTTCACCAAGGGTACTTGACGACAAAATTCAGTGCGATCAGAAACCCGAGGGATTCAACAGCTGCAGCTTGGCTTAGCAACACCAACAAGGAGTGTTAAACCAACAGATATATTTTACAGATTGCACGCAGCAAAAGGGAAGAGGAATGATTTAGCATGGTGAATTGAAGGTAGTACGAAGAGTAAAGGGAAGAAACTGAAAAGGGAAAGGGGGTAGGTTAAGTAGCCGTAAAAGGGCCCTGGCAGTGAGTTCTGTTAGGCTGTGGAACAGTTTCCCAAGACAAGTGGTAGAAACCCTATTGCTTGGGACTTCTGACTAGCTAGAACTTTTAGTGAGAGAATGGGGAATAATCTTGCACTGGTCATGAGACCAAGCAGAGACACTAATCTCAAGAGACTTCTTGTCTCTAGCTCTAGGATAATATTTGAGAAGGCAGTAATGACAACTTCTCCTGCTATTTAAATCTTGCTTGGAAGCAGCTGTAGGTGAATTAAACTCACTGGCCTGTATGTTCCTGTGCTTTTTCCTTTAGAGTCACTTACAGCAACCCTGTTTTTGTTTTTCTGTATTTCTAGAGGCTGTCCGGTATCTCCTTCAAGCAGTTTGAAGGGCTGATGCGGTTTTATAAGCCTCGGATGTGCGCCAAAGAGCGTTATCTCACTTTCAAAGCACTGAATCAAAGTAATACACCTTTAGTCAGGTATGATGCTTCTGCTATTCTTATGTCCTAGAAAAGGGGCAGCATTTTACAGGAGTCGTCGTACTCTTGGATGACACCCTATGCCAGAGGAAATGGTGTGGCTTATCAAGGAAAATCAGTGCATAATGCAGCCTTAGCTACAGCTGGGGATCAGGAAACACTTCTGGCATTCTTGCTTGAGCTATTGGAGGGAACTTTGGGCTCAAAAGGGGTGTTGAAGTGAGGATCCCTTGCTTTAGGACTTGCCTATCAAGGGGTGGCTTTCCCATCTGCCTCATTTTAGGGACAGGACTGTGATGATAGCCATTAAGCAGAAGGTGATAGGTGAAAGGCAGAGGTCCTTGGCATAGAGGAGTGGGGAAATGGGGATCCTATTTGGACATGAGGCACCAGAAGAAAGAACTTCTGTACATGCAGTGCAATTGTAGCTTAAAAGCTCCAAGTTAACCAGCAATTGGTTATGTGCCCTGGAATTTCACTAAAGGACTGCTCTACTGAAGCTCCTAAAAGGACTGCAAAGCCCTGCATTAAATTCAGAATAATTCTTGCTGAACCATGTGAGTGAGCAGGTCCAGTTACTCATCCTTTTTATAGCCAGGTTGGAGGTGTCTTTGGGAGGGAAAGAACCCGGATAATACGAGAAGAAAATGCTGACTAGAAGCTCTAGGCATAGCTGAGTGTAGGGTGATGCTTGTGGAGTGGTAGTTAATGATTTTGATTTCCCAATAAACTCCCAGGAAAAGAGGCAAGTCTGGATGCTAACTCAGGGTCTGTGGTCTTCATTGAAGATGGGACTGAGGCCAAGGGTCAGATTTTTTTTTTTAAAGGAGTTTTGATGCCTAAAGGTTCAGATAGGCATCTAGTGAGATTTTTCAACAGCACTTAGATGCCTAACTCCCACTGATTTGCACCTTGGAACTTTTGAAAACCTCACTTCGTGTTGATCTGCATCTTCTGCCATCTAAACACCTTTAAAAATCTGGCTCAAGCCGATTGTCAGGGTCACTCTTGTGTCATGTGCTGGCAAGGCTGTATCTCATGTCTTTGCTGCAGTTTATTCTTACTCAGAAATTAAAACTACATGGTAGAAACAAACAAACCACAACCAATAGTAACAAACTAGGAACTAAGGTGCCCTTACAGAATGGCTCGAGTCCAGTTGTTTGTAAAAGTTATTTTGCAAACCATACAATTGATCACCCCAGGTGTCAGTCTGTGGCTTCTGTAAACTTTTAATACTGGCGACATCCTACCTGTTTGTTTACATGTGTGTAATGCAGGCAAATAAACAAAATCTGTGTCCCAAAGAATTTACGATCTAGTGTGAAATCCTGATCCCATTTAAATCAGTGGCAAGAGGCTCCTTCAGTTCAGTGGGGCGGGATTTCATTCTAGGACTGGATCTGCCTTTGTCAGGCCTTACTGCAAAAACTTGGTAGCTTTTACTCTATTTGAGGCCCGCTTTATGTTTGGGAAGACCTTGACACACAAAATGGGTGAGCTTGGTGTTGATTTTCAGCCAGTTTGAATAACAAGTTAAGAAAGAAATTCCGGAGAATTTCTGAAAAGATCTGGTGTGGAAAACCAACCCTCCCATGGTCCCACACACGGTACAAGTGACACGATTAGGTATTCAATAAAACTTAAATAGTGAAACATTGGTAGCCATGATGGAAAAATCCAAGCGTCACAAAGATTCAGTCTGATGCACCCTTTTATCCTTTCTCTTTTATAGTCTAAAGGATTTCTACAATTTCTATGAAGTTGTTGGCTTAAAATGGAAGGTAAGTGTTCAACGGAGAAGAGTGTGAGAGGAGAGGAGGTGACAGGAGGAGGAAATTTGTGGAGAAAAAATAGACCATGGAATAAAACAGAAATGATGTGCAGAGAAGATGGCTCTCCCTCCTCACTTGCTTAATTTTCTTATGAATGTAATGTTGACATGGTTTTATAAATGTTTGCTCATACCTCTCACTGATCAGATCTGTTCTATTTCCAGGCAAAAAGAAACCGTGAGCACTGGTTTGATGACCTTCCACAGACAGCGTTTCTTATTTTTAAAGGTAACTTGCGCTGTGGATCACACGGTGACTGCCCTGTTCTGTTCATTCCTCTTGAAGCATCTGGCATTGGCCACTATCAGAAGATGGACCATAGGTCTGACTGAATGTGGGCATTCTTATCCTTTAAATCTAACATGCAGAAGCAAGCACCTGTTTCAAAAATTCTCTTTTCAAAGAAGAGGCCTTCTGAAAGATCACGTTCTCTGTACACTACCAAAGCACATGTGCAGACCAAACAAGGAGGCCTGTGGCACTTCTAAAGACTGACAAATGTATTTATTGCATGAGCTTTTATGGGAGAAAATCCCACTTCGTCAGACGCTTTGAAGATGGGGGAACTAAAAGCGTCTGAAGAAGTGGGATTTTCTCCCATGAAAGCTTGTGAGATAAATTTGTTAGTCTTTGAAAGTGGCACCAGATTCTGTTTTGTTTTTTGCTGAACAAGACTAACACAGCTGCCCCTTTGAAAACATCTGTACAGTAACAGTCTAAATGTTCCAGATAAACTGCTGAGACAGGCACAGTTGCTGATGCCCTGAAAGGATGCCCACAGTATTCTGGCCTGTTGGAGGAGGACACGGTATCTATCCTGTGCGCTCACCCAGAGAACAGCTTCATAAAATAAGGAAAGCTTCTTAACTCAAATACAGTACCTTGTAATAGACTACTTGCTGAGCCCACCAAAGCCTAGATTCATCTTCTGGCATGGCATGCTGGATTGTCGTTTCTCAGTATTGGAAGCAGCAGCTCTCTTCTAATGGCAGTTGATTTACAGACTGGGTTTGCAGACTCTGAGGGGCTGCTGGTTTTCATGGTCTTGGTGGAAGCAGCATTTACACAGAGCATGTAAAATCTCCATAAAGGAGAAAATTGAGGCTATAATGTGCCCCAGATACAGGCTTAAATATAATATACCCAGCACATGCCCCTATCACAAATGTCCCAGTTGTACCTTACCAATTTATATCCCTGGATAAGTTAATATATTTAGTTGTAATTTCTTTTTTCACTTTGTAGCATAGTGAGGAATAAATAGCACTAGCCTGAACAGCACCAGCCCCAAGTTCTAACACTTCCACTATTCTTGGAGTGGCATCTCCATTTGAACTGAGTACTGGTTTGAGGGCAAATCTGGAACTACTGTCTCACTTTCCCTTGAGTTCTAGGGCAGGATTTGAACTCAAGAACCAAGAAGTGAATGGCATGGAAGCCCTCTGTTGCTCACTGTGCATGTAGGCCATGTGCTGAGGATGGATATGGAAAATGAGCCCCATTAACTTTAATGTTGAATAGCTAGGGAGGAAGAAGCGCAAGTGCTTGTTACAGGTGTTTATTTTTAAGTAGTTTTTGTAAAAGAAATCACTTTTTATAATATTTCCCTTCTTCATACAGGAATTAACATTCTAGTGAAGTCCCGAGCATTCCAGTATGCCATGTGTAAGTGTGAAAAACAAAATCTAATGACTTCATTTGCTCATGTCTCTCTGTTCTTTTTACGTCTCTTTGGAAAACCAGATCTCTGACTGGAGTCACAATACATATAAGAATTCCTGTGCTTGTCTGCTTGGCAGGGAGGGAATTAATGCATGCATGTGGGATTTTCCTAAGAGCTAGTTTGTATGATACTTTGTAATCTGTTTATGAGACTGGGTTCTTCAGAAACTGCTCTTACATCCTGTTGCATTTCAGAGAGTGAATGATTACACTTCATGTGCTTTCACTTTTGATATTGCAGCTGAGGATGTTGATGCGAAGACTTGACATGACACGCAATACCCCCAGCTTTTGTTGCATTTCGGAAAGTGCAAACAGCTTAATTCCAAGGGATGTTGCATGGAATTTGTACCAAACTTGACACTGATTCTGCTGTTCTGTTTCTCTAGAGAGGAAAGTGTGTTTGATTCCTGGTCTGGCTTATTACACTAACTTCTAATTCTGATTGATTTTTTTATTTTGTAAGAGATTGTCCGTTTGTTGCTGCCTCTAAGAGCAGAATGAAGGGAGAAAAAGAGAGGGCCAAAAGGGAATGTTCCTACTCATTGGATCCTCTGTGTCCTAATGGTTCAATGGTGGATGCTACAAGCAGGCCTGTAGGAGCCTTGTGATAAATGTTATATCATTCCCACACTGTAACGGACAATGGAGGGAGGGGTAATCCTTCAGAAGTGGAAAGAAACTGGAATACAGAAGTAATATCAGAGCAATCTAGGGAACAATTTATCAGGAAGAATACCTGCATGTCAGACACAGGTTCAACACTGTTTTCCTTCTGGGGGCGTCAAAGCATTTTACATAGGTGAATAAATTGTTAGACTCATTTTATATCCTGGGAAACTGAAGCACTGATCTTAAGGTGTTTTGCCAATGAATAGGGTGTAGAACTTTAGGAGAACTGGAAATGGAATTTGAATTTTTGCAACAGCTACTTCTGTGCCCTGACTAATAAGCCATATTCCCCACCTAACTGTTTAGAAAACTATCTGATTAGCCAGCAGCTTTCCATTGCAGCCATGTATTTTGTTTTCCAGATACTGTGGTGGCTGTGAATGGGATCTGGATTCTAATTCAAACCTTCATGCTGCAAGGTGGGAAATACGTGCTCTTTTTTTTTTTTTTTTTTTTCTTATTTTCTTCTGTAAGTTTGATCAGCCCTCTGAGAAGCTGCTGTTTCTGTGCTTTGCAGGTGGGAACTTCTTCCCCCAAGATGTCCCGTGGAGTTACATTGTCTTCCTCACGAGTAAGTTTGGTGGCACTGGCTTGTTCCATTACAGCTGGGGAAGGGTTTATAGGGATTTCCATTTGTGCATTTCAGTCACACAAGGGATTAAAGGATCCATTTCCTTGGAAGCCATTTTCCTCTGCCTGGGGTCTGTACAGCTTTTTGTCTGGCGTGGCTTCTTGAAGTAAGTGCTTCCATTGATCTTGGTGCTGAACAGGGAAGCTTTCACAACCCTTTCACGTAATGAGCTCCATCTAAGTGGGAATGCAGTTCTGCCTCAGTCCCTTGTCATATCCCCCCCTCCCCTCCAACAAATGCTCATCTAGTTTTCCGCCTTCATGCCATGGTAAAGTGTAGATCATTTTCTGACCACTTCCACAAACACAACTTCCTTTAATGTCAATGAAGACTGCATATGTTGTGTAGCCATCTTGGCAGAATTGCCTTGTTGAAGGTATGTTTCAAACTAAGATCCTGTTTTTTCCTGTTCTGCTAATTATTTTGTGGAATCTTCCTCTTCCATTAATTATTTTTGTGACTCTGTCTGGATGAGGGGTGACCATTTATAATATTAGGGATATCTGAATTGCAACATTACAACAAATCTTGCAAAATATGTCATGTAATGCATTGTTAGATTTACTGAATATTAACACATCTGTGTGGGTTTGTCATCTTTGTACTGTGTTACGAATGTGTGGGCTATGAGTCATCGGGACTTGTAGGGACATGGCCATGGTCAAAGAAACCACAAGTGCTTTTTCTTGCCCCTGCTCAACAGTTGTCAGCAAAAGAGTTGTCAGAAAAGTTAAAGGTAGCGAAAATGTTCTTTGTTTTTCTTTTATTATGATGTGGTTGTTTTGGCTTATTTTTCTTTTCCCTTGGGCATTCCTATCCAGTTACATCCCATAAAGACAGCCAACTAAATATTGACAAATTTTACAGTGCTTGTTTGCAGATGCAAGATGCCTAAATACTAACAGGGTGAACTTGAATGCTTGAGATATTGAATGAGACTATTTATAGAATAGGCATCAGAGAAACATGATGGAGCAATGACAGTTAATAGGACACAATAATGTAAGAATGAGGGAGTAGGTTGTGCTAGTGAGTGATTGGCATTCTATGTGAAAGAAGGCAAATATAGTAAAGATCTTAAAAGAATCAAACAATACCGTAGAATTTCTATGAATAGAAATTCCCATGGCTGAAGAGTAAGTGTATAGCAGAAGGAATATACTACGAGCCACCTGGCCAGGATGGTGACAGTGATGTGAAATACTCATGAAGGTTAGAGAGGCTACAAAAACAGAAAACTCAACGATAACGGATGATTTCAACTGTCCCCACGTTGACTGGGAAAATGTCATCTCAGGGCAAGATGCAGAGGAAATTTCTGGACACTATTAATGACTTCTTCATGGACCAGCCAGTCCTGGAAAACACAAGGGGACAGGCATTTTTGATTTAGTTCTAAGTGAGCCCAGTATCTGGTCCAAAAAGTGAATGAGCCAGCATTATTAATTAGATGTAACATCCCTGCAACAAGAGAAACACCAAAGAAAAAGTGAATGGTCTTTAATGTCAAAAAAGGGAGCAATGCAAAAAGGAGGCTAGTTAAATGGAAATGGTCCCAAGAGTCAGCTGCCTGCAAGCTGCATGGAAACTGTTTGAAAATTATTTTCAATGTGATGCGCTATTATGGGGTCTCCACTCCCTTCCATAAAAAAACAAAACAAAACTAGTTAAAAGACTGAGAGATGTCAGCATGTCTAAACAAGAAAGTAAAAGAAGCATTTAGAGAGAGAGAGGTGTCTTTTTTAAATATTGAAAGTCAAATCCTACAGAGAAATAGCAAAAAACATAAATACTGCTAATTCAAGAGTAAAAGTATAATTAAGCAGGCCAAATAAGAACTTGAAAAGCAACTAGCAAAAAACACAAAAACTAACAGCAAAGTACATCAGAAGTAGGAAGCCTGCTGAACAGCAAACCAGGCCCTGGATAATCAAGGTGCTAAAGGAGCACACAAGGAAGACAAGGCTGTTACACAAAAGCTGAATGAGTTCTTTACATCTGTCTTCACTGCAGAGGATGTAAGGGAGATTGCTAGACCTGAGCTGTTGTTTTTAGGTGACAAACCTGAGGAACAATCCAACATGGTGGTGTCAATAAAAGGCATTTTAGGAGGAAATTAATAAATTTAACAGTAGTAAGTCACAAGGTCCAGATGGTATTCATCTAAAAGTTCTGAATAAACTCAAATGTGAAATAGCAGAAATACTCCTTTGTAAGCTGTCGCTTCAGTAGGACTCTGTACCAGATGACTGGCAAATAGCTGATATAATGCCAATATTTTTTTTAAAAAAAGGTGGGGGGAGATAGGGGGCTCCCAGAGGTAATCCTGGCAATTATAGGCCAAGGAATAAGAGGAAACTTTAGAGCCCCACAGTTTGGTAGCAACTATAGTAAAGAACACAATTATGAGACATAGATGAGTAAAATATGTTGGGAAAGAGTCAGCATGGCTTTTATAAAGGGACGTCATACCGTATCAAGCTGCAAACCTTCAAGGGTGTCAGCAAACATGGGCAAGGGTGATAGAGTAGATATTTAAAAAAGAAAAGAAAGAAAGAGAAAAGAAAAGAAAAAAAAATCTAGTGGAACTTTTAAAGATTAACAAATTTATTGTCTGTCTGTTTGTTTTGTCTTTAAAAGTGCCACTAGGTTCTTCATTTCTTTTGATGAACTAGACTAACACAGCTATCCCTTTGGAACCAGTGTGCATAGCATACTTAGGTTTTCAGAAAGGCTTTGAGATCCTTCACAAAGATTTTAAGCTAAAGAGGCAATAATAAGACAAGACATATGGTCCTCTCCTGGACCAGTAACTGGTTAAAAAGCAAGACACAAAAGGTGTGAATAAATGGTTAGTTTTCACAGTGGAGATATGTTCTTCCAAGGATCTGTTTTGGGACCAGTGCTGTTCAATGTGTTCATAAATGATCTGGAAAAATGGATAAGCAGTGAGGGGACAAAATTTGCGGATGTTACAGAAGTGCCACAGGACTGTTTGTTTTTAAGGAAATATTATTTACCCTTTCTCACATCTTGTGGACCAGGGTCACCCAACAAAATTAATAGGCAACTGGCTTAAAAGGAAGTATTTTTTCACATGGTGCACAGACAATCTGTAGTATTTGTTGCTAGGGAATGTTGTGACTGAGAAACATCTAACTGGGCTTTAAAAAGAGTTAGATAAGCTCCTGAGGATAGCTCCATCAATGTCTGTTAGCCAAGATGGTCAGGTACACAGCCTCTTGCCATGGGTCTCCCTAAACCTCTGATTGCCAGAAGCTGGGACTGGATCGCTCAATAAACGTCCTATTCTGTTTTTTCTCTGTGATGCATCTGAAGTTGGACACTGTTGGAAGACAGTATAGTGGGCTAGATGGATCATTGCCCTTAGCCAAACAAACAAGGAGTCCTGTGGCACTTAAAAACTAACAAATTTATTTGTCGCATGAGCTTTTGTGGGAGAAAACCCCACTTCCTCAGACACTTTGAAGATGGACGAGCATACAGAGTGTAATTTGCTCCCACGAAAGGTCATGTAATAAATAAATTTTAGTCTTTAAGCACCACGGTACTCCTTGTCTGTTTTGCGGAACTAGACAAACACGGCTGCCCCTTTGGAACTTGCTTTAAGCAGGTACAGCCATTCTTATGTTCTGTTCCCAGATGCATAAAAATACTTTGATCACCTGATGGCATAATATTCTGCTAATCCAAGAACTTTGAAAGTGTCATTCTGGCAGTGCAGGAAGGAAACAGCTTTGCTTCTTCCCTGTTTGAAAATCTCTCTCAACATCCCTTGCACTCATGTGTCTGATGCTTAATCCATTCCACTGAGGCAAAATAGGGTAAGTGAGGGGGGGTGAGTCTAGAAGACTGACAGCACATCCTCATGCCAGAGGTCTGAATGTTTGGCACATTAGCTAAGCTGAACTCCATGCAGCAGCAGTCGGGAGATCCCTTCTGTGATCACTAACTTCTCCCTGTTTTGTGGAGGTGAAGGAGTGCCAACTTAGCATCCCCTTGAGGATAAACATGGAGGACAAGAATGGCGGCTTATTAAATCTACAGTGACAAACCTACATGTTCATGCTGTGCATCAGGAGTGGTTAGGGTGTGGCTCATCTAAGGGTGTCTGTGCTCTTTTTGTTTTTCAGTCTATGGGGTGGAGGTGCTTCTGAAAACTACTGGCTTGGGGCCCATTGAGTATCTGTCCTCTGGCTGGAATCTGTAAGTGTGTGCTGCTTGTGAACAGTGAATGGGGACTAGAGGCAGAACAACTAGAGGGTTGGTGTGCTAGCCTACGTGGCATCACTTTTAACTGAGCAATCCAAATTTGAAACAACTCAACATGGCAGGGGGTCTAATGAGAGAGACTTGAAAACTGCCAGATTGAGGGGCATGGTGAAAGCTGCTGTGATATGACTTGACTTCTTTTAAAAACAGCTTTAGACTATATCAAGCCTCAACAAATCTTTTTCTCGTCACTATGGCAACCAGTTTTAGTAGCCTGTGCCTAATTCCACTGCGGAAATGTAATGGAGGAGTGCCCTCTGGCCTGCAAAAGTAAAATTGCTGGCACCTGGCTGTGAGCCAGTTTTGCCCACCCCTGGGCTATGGGTTAGAAATTTTTCATTTCAATAGGAACTCTGCAAACAATTCCCGTGCCCCTCCATGTGTCCCTTTGTCTTCTTTTGGACCAACATGCCACAAGCTCTCTGCGTCTGTCAAGGCTAACAGTGACATTTCTGCTGTCCCCATTTTTTTTTTCTTTTCCAGCTTTGATTTTTCAGTCACTCTGTTCGCATTTCTGGGTCTCCTGGTACTGGCGTTTAACATGGAGCCATTCTACTTCATTGTTGTCCTGCGACCCCTTCAGCTGCTGAGGTGAGCTAGAAGGGGCTTATGGGAATAGGAGTAGGACAAGAGCAGCAGAGATAGGGAATTAAGTTTTCCTTCCACCTCAATCAAGGATTCAGCTCATTGGCTGGGAAGATTGCATGAGTATGTGACGATGTCAGAAAGTTACTGGACACATCTGTGGGTAATGAGATTATCTAGTTATCGGAATTATTTATGGTAAACTTTGGAATGGATGTTAAAGCACTTGCGTCATGGTTTAAGCCAGACTCTATCTGGAGTCCTGGGTGAGACCTGATGTGGAGGCAGATTATCTTGCATGTGCTACTGCAGAGGTTCTTGCACCTTTCCCTGAAGTAGCTATTCCTGGCCACTGTCAGAGGGATGTGAAGTCTGCTCTGGTCTGACTGTTTCTATGTGCAAAGCTCTAACGTGTCCAGAAATTCCAGTCACTTGGGCAAATTGTTGTCTTTTGTTTAGAGCAGTTTACCTTGAGTCCTCCCTCCGATTCTGATCCTTACAGGGACACCTTGATCAAGTTACTTACCCTCTCTGTAGTGCAGTAAAATAGATATGATGCCTGCCTCACAAGGTTTTGTGAAGTTCTGTCAGACTTTGTAGAGTGCTTTGAGATCATCAAATGGACATCCCCTAGAAGGGCAATGTGTTGCTTTATTAAAGATGAGTTAATACCAAGTTTTTATATAGCACCTTTCACTGGTAGATCTCGGAGTACTTCACAAAGAACGGTAGTATCAATATCTCCATTTTACAGATGGGCAAGCTAAGGCACAAAGAAGTGCTGGGGCTTAGGACCTAGGTATCCTGAACCCCAGGGCAATTTTCTATCCACTAGATCACACTGTCTGGGATCCCCCCTCCCTAACTGAGCGCACGTGAGGATTTTAAAAACTCGAGTTAATTGCATTTTAGAAGAAATCATTTTTTCACCTGCCAAAGCCTGCTTTTTTTTCACCTGCAAAAGCCAGCACTCCAGAAGTCTTGTTTTTCTTCTGTCTTGGTCAATGCATCGTGCTCTTTCCCATTGATCATGTCAGGGTGTGGAACAGACAGCTGAGCTCATGTCTTGGTAAGTGAGTTCGTATTTCAAAAGTGTTCTGTAGATGCCAGGCAGGCTGTGTCAGTGGTGTGGAAGCTCACCATTTATAAATGTATTCTTTATGCATGATTCCTTATAGGTAAGACACTGTCCTTGTGCAGAGAAACATAACCCTGCAAGCCCTTATTCACAGACATGAGACAGTGGGGCTTACCTACAAGAATAACGACTGTTGGAGTAAATGTGGTCTGGATCAGGAACTTGGAGGCTTTATCTCTGTGCCCATAATGTGTTTAAAGTCTAAATGTCCCAACGAAGTAAAGGGAGGTGGTGTGACTTAGTAGATAGAAGACTGGAACTTGGGTTTCGTTCCTTACTCTGCCATTGACTTGTTGTGTGACTTTGGCCTAGTCACCCTCTGCCCTGTGCCTCAGTGTCCCCATCTGTAAAATAGGGATCACAATAAGAGCTCCTGTGTGAAGTGCTCTGAGATCTGCTGATGAAAAGAACAACGATATGATTGTCTCCCATGCTGCTGTATTTCAGAACCAGATTTGTCAAGCTGCCAACCACTGACTGCTGTTCTGTCTTTCTCTGCTATCCATACTTCCATGGCTAAACCCTGGTGCACTGTCCCCAGAGTCTCACTTAATAGAGTCTCAGTGAGGAATGCTAAATCTGATAGTTCATGGTGGTCTACTATGGACCCAGACCACACATGTATTCAAAGTGCTGTTCTCATGGCCTTGTTTTGCTGCTCTACATTGTTTGTGTTTTACACCACTAAATAACAATCCATGCAGTAACTGTCCTCATATAAGTAACTCCTGGCTTTTCATCCCTGCTTTAGGCTCTTTAAATTGAAGAAACGCTACAGGAATGTCCTGGACACAATGTTTGAGTTGTTCCCTAGGATGGCCAGGTACCGTACAGCCCTCCTGGGAGAAGGGGAAATGGGCAGCATCCCAGAGAAGTATGTTGTAATGTGGCTCTGCCATTTCCTGGGTAGGCAATGAATATCTGGGCTGGGATCCAGTCAGGAGCCTGTCACGGAGCGACCTGTGCTCTGACTAGCTTGTTGGTGCTGGTTCTTCACCACATATCCTAATAAAGGGCTGATCTTCAGAGCAATCATTTTGTTAATTTCTGTACAGCACAAAGCAACACACAAAGAACTAGCACCTAAAGCACATTAATGCCTTTTGCTCTTGAGGGCAAGGGCAACCTCAGTGTGGCACTTGTGTTTGGGTTTTACGTGCTGGTGGCTTTTATGCAAAGAGAGCTCTGTATACACCCAGGGTTTCCTCATGTTCTTGGTACAATACAGTGACCAAGCTGGTTAAACTTCTTGCAAAGTGGTGTGGAAAGCCCATTTAATTAGTCACCGCAGTAAACAGCCATTGTCAGTGTATAACATCACAGGATCCTATTCCAATGCTGCGGAGTTAGCTAGGTCTTCCGAACCTGTTAACTACCTTGAAGCTATTCTGACATCACTGTTGGCAGCCAAGGAAACAGAGGATGGAGTCGTATTGATTTGTGCTTCATTAGAGAACCTGGGGGAGGGAGATAAATATTTAATGGCTTAATGGAAAGGAGGAATTCTGCAAGGAAAGAAGGGTTATCTTCAAGTTTCTCAGAGCTTATTTCTCATTAAGAGGGTGGCCCAGAGCTCTCACTTGAGACTTTTTAAATTAGTTGAGGCAAAACACTGCAAATGTTCCTTAGGCAACAAAACAGAGTTGCAGGGCAATGGTGCAGATGCTTCACTGGGGTTTACTGTAGCAGGTAGAGATGAAAACCTGCTTGGAGGACAGCTAGTCTAAGTGACTTTAGTTTGTCTCTGTCCTAGCAACTGGTGAATAACACAGTTGCTTTTGTTTCTCTCTCCTCCAGCCTGGGCTTGACCCTGCTTATCTTCTACTACTCCTTTGCCATTGTTGGAATGGAGTTCTTCTCTGGGGTTGTCTACCCAAACTGCTGCAAGTGAGTGCCCAGCAGCCACCTTTCTCTGCAATGGCTTTATTAAGAGCTTGGTTCAGTGCTAAGTCTGGAGCATTATGCCTCATATATGTATTTTCATAACAAGAAAAAGGCCAGTGGGTGGGTTTTTACTGCAGAGTGGGTGTGCTTCAATTGGGATTCCCAGGTAAAAGGGAAACTGCTCACTGAATGAAGTGATCTTTACTTACAGTTTGAAAAATGAAAGGGTAAAGATGGTAACTGGTACCACTAAATCAGGTCTCAACAAATGTATGTTTCTGGTCATCATGGGAACCAGTTTTAGTAGCTTGTCACCTAGCTCTATTGCAGACATGTAATGGAGAAATGAATGCCCTCTGGTGACTAAAAGTAAAACTGATGGTGCCTAGCTGTGAGCCATTTTTACCCACTCTGGCACTAAGTATCCGAATCACGGCCTGAAACAGCTGAGCTATGATGTTTTCTCTATAATGGCACCACAATAAAGCATCAATGTGACATGTAAGATGCCACAGTGCCCCTGCCAGCTAGAGAATGGTTTTCAAAATGCAACAAGTGTTGGCAAGGAGGAAGAACAGCCTTCCTCCCCACAGGTGTTTAAGCATGCCAACATCTGTAGGTACCTGCAGCTTTTGCTCATCTTTTCAGAACTGCTCTCATTGTTGATTTGTCTTGACTTCTTTGAGCAGCACGAGTACGGTTGCAGATTCCTATCGCTGGGTGAATCGCACGGTTGGCAACAAGACAGTAGTGGAAGAAGGTTACTACTATCTCAACAACTTTGACAACATTTTGAACAGCTTTGGTAAGAGCAATGTTTACATTTTGGTTCTTAGCCAAGATCATTGTGGACCATGCTCTTTAGATCAACTTGCTGCCTAATGAAGAATGACCCTCTGGGAAGCTGGTGCTTATTTAGACTCAACATAGCTGTCATGGCACCTGCCAGTGCTTCCTTCTAGCCTCCCAATTTTTACCACTGCCTGTCAGTCCTGATCTCTTGTAATCTTTAGTCCTGCATGTGTCTGTACCAAGTGGCCTGCAGCATCCCTGCTCTAGATCTGCTAATCAAACTCAAACCTGCGACATACTCCTTTTCCTGTCCTGGCTCCTGCTATGGAGTGACTTTACACAGCAGATAAACATATCCTGGAGAACAGGATGATCCCTGTAGATTTTTTTTGACATGTGATCTGAATCAGTTTAAATGGTTACAGGGATGACTAAAGAGAGCATGAATCCACTACCCTGCTGAGCCTCAAACCCAGATCCTGTCAATCTCTGATTAAAAGAATTTTTATGGATGGTGTTGGTTGTTCGCTAATTTTAAATGTCAGTCAGGCTGGAGGAGGATAGTGTCTTCCCCCACCCCACCCCTTTTTCCCCTTCTTTTGTGGATCTCTCCAGAGTCTTGCTTAGTATGGACTGATATGGCAAACAACATGGGCCAAACTGTGCTATTAATTACACCACCCTAACACTAGAGTCACTCCATTGTTCTCAATTGGGTGACTCCAAATTAACAGCGATGTATCTGAGAGTGAAATCTGTCTCCTCTTGTCTGCACTCAAGTATTTCAATCTCTCTTGGCTGCAGTGCAATGAAGTATCTTGTGAAGAAAATGGAAGAAAGCATGTAATAGGGGAAACGGGCATTGAAATGACTTTGAAACAGATCAGGCTGCATAAAGACTAGTTGTTCTATTTTCCCTTCTGTCTCCATACAGTTACACTGTTTGAGTTGACAGTTGTCAATGACTGGTACATCATCATGGTAAGTAGATCTCAGGGTACTCAAATGTATAGTCATCATCAGGCCTTTGTCATCAGTTCATCATTATTCTTCAGGGCAAGAGTCTCTTTAGCACAGCAACTTGTTCATCCGTCTGATGGAAAGTGGCCAACTTTGGCTAACATGGATGGGATTGAGAGGGTGGCCCTGTTAGTTGCCTGCCAGGAGCTGCCTCCCCAATAACATCACTCGGCTATTCTAGCAGATCGGTTGCTGCTGGCTGAGTCAGTGCTGTACCTTTTGACTCTGGCACAGCGCGTGAAATCTGTTAAGCAGTTCAGAGTGGTTTAGGGAGAAGATGGCAGATTCTGAATGTTCCCCTTTTACTTCATCTATTTCTCAGTGAGGTTTCTCGTCATTCTCCTCTCTTCTCCTCTCCTACTCAGGTATACTCCTATCCCAATCTTGCTGTGTCTGGTTGAATGACAGCCATTCTCTATAATACTCCAAAGGAAATCTGTAACCTCAGGATCCTAGCTAACAAATTCTGAAAGCGTCATGGCAGGCTTGTGTCTTCAGTGTAAGGGTGTGGGTGACCTCACTTTTCAGCCAACTCTGCACTAAGCTTGTCATCCAAGACGCCACCTGTGTGGTGCTAATTGTCCGTCTACATATCTATCTAGGTCTAGATTTTTTCCATAGCAGCCATCACCATTGCATGTAAACACTGAGAATTTACACATCAAAGCACTATATGGGAATCTGCCCAACCCTGTAGGGAAAGGCCTTCAGCCGCAGGGGCCAGTGTGAGTTAGATCAGAAGGTACTTAACCTGACCCCCCACCAATATACTTCAAACATGATGTCATCATGATAGATCTGGTTGGGGTGCATTGCCTCTAAAAGGTTAAGAACCCCTGGGTTAGATAGTGGAGGTGCATTACTTGTACCTCATGAGGTACAGGTCAGACTGATATCTAGGGGGCAAGAGGTGGCAGCTTTGCCTGCTCTCCCGAAGATTAACAGGAGCATCTCTCTTCCTCTTATGCCACTGAATTCCTGCCTCTTGTTCCTAGGAAGGGGTGACCTCGCAAACCTCCCACTGGAGCCGCCTCTACTTCATGATCTTCTATATTGTGACCATGGTAGGTCCTCAAAGATTTTTCTATCAGAGTGCGTTAAATGCCAGAAACCATCTTGCTGCGCTCTAATGGGAGACTTCATGGCCAATCCAGGAAGTTCTCCTTTTTATGAAAAATAGCTCAGAAAGAGGTGTGTGTCCAAATCACTTTTGCTAACTTTGGTGTGGCAAGAACTATGGGTTGCCAATGTGCAGCTGTATCTGGATAGGAGTTAGTGGTGTGTGCAGTGATGCCTCCGTCTTGCACTGCTGCCAGTTCCAAGGTCCCTGGCAGGCTGCTTCGCAAACAAACCACCTGCCTTGCGACTTAGGGTTTGTACTGTCCGTCTGATGAAAGGGGGTGAAGGGAAGCAGCAAGAATTGGAAGGACAGTGCTGTTACAAACCTGGTGACGCTCTTCTCATCTCTGACTGCCTTCCCAGGTGGTGATGACCATCATTGTGGCATTCATATTGGAGGCATTTGTGTTCCGCATGAACTACACCCGAAAGAACCGAGATTCGGAAGGTTTGTGCCATGCTGGTCTGGAGGTCTTCGCTCTCAGAGTCTGGCTTGTCCATGTGAGGGAAAGTGACTGAACAAAAGAGGCCTGATTTGTGAACCCTCTTGTATCTACCCCCAATTCTAGGGGCACAGATCACTGCAGTTGCTGTATTTAAATATCAGGTTATTGGCTTTCACCCAGCTCTGGTAGCTGGATATCAAATAGCAGCAGTTGAACTGTGAGTATTTGCATTTTGAGTTGCTGTCAGGAAAATAGGCCATGAGCGTCCTTTTTAAAAACCAGACCTTTTGTCCCAAGTACCTTAGGAACTAGAAGAATCCTCTCGGTCCAACATACTGGCCATCAATTGATGTTTGTTCTTTTCTAACCCATTGGTAAGATGCGGCTCCTCTTGCTAGCTCCCAGTCTGAAGAGGTTGAGCATGTGTCTTTAAGGAGTAAAAAACAACAAGGAGTTGTGTGGCACTTTAAGACTAAAAAAATTTTTTAGTCTTAAAGTGCCACACAACTCCTTGTTTTTTCTTCACTGGACTAGACTAACTCGGCTATCCCTTTTAAATTTGAGGAGTAAGTCAGCACCTTGACTAGCCTTGTGTTTATTCTTGTCCAGCCAGCTGTGTGCCAAGAAACTCCAGAAGAGCCACAAAAATGATTATGGGATTGGGGAGCAAGCCTTATGGTGGTAGACTCAAGGAGTCTGATCTATTTAATTTAGTAAAGAAAAGGCCACGGAGTGACTTGATGACAGTCTATAGGTACCTCCATGGGTAACAAAAATTCGATAGTGGGCTCTTCAGTCCAACAGAGAACGGTATGATGAGATCTAGTGGCTGAAAGCTGATACTAGAAGAATTCCAACTGAAAAAAAGGAATACATTTTGAACAGTGAGAGTAATTAACCATTGAAACAATTTACCAGTGAGTGTGATGGATTCTTCATCATTATTGGGTGTTTTTGCCCCTAAAAGCTGGCCTGTAATACAGGAGGTCAGATTAGATGGCCTTATCTGTGGAACCACTTTAGGAATATAGCCATTGCTGAGTCAAACAGTGACTTCTTGTTTCCTTCCCCTCCCTCTGAAGAAGACAATGGCATTGTCCTGGAGAAGGAGGTATCTAAGGAGGAAATAGCAGGCGTAATCGAGCTCTACAGACAGAACTGTTCTGCCTCTGAAACTGCTCAGCTGCAGAAGGTCTTGGCACAAATGGACAAATATGGGGTAAGGAGAGAAGCTGGGATTCACCTACAATTCCCTGTGCTTCCATGGGGCAACATCCAGGATCCCAGCTCTGGGATTTAAAGGAGCTCTTCTCTTGTGGTGCAGAGGGAACCTCCATCCACATGTGCCTTTGGCTCTTGCTAGAATCTGCACTGTTGAAGGGACTCCAGATAGGTGCACTGAGAGTAGCATGTAAAATGTATTGCAGTGAAGAAAATGCAGTTGAATTCCCTGGGCATTGGACTGAATTCCCACCAAATTCCAAAGAGCACTGATGAAGGTCTAACACACCATGGAGATTAAACATTGCTAAGAGCCATTCTGGTCAGAGGACCCCCCTCAAAGGAGCATATTGTTTTTCAGGAGTCCCTAATGTTGAAGTTATTGCCCTATAGTTCACCTGTGCTACCTTGTCCTTTTTTTTTTTTTTTTTTTTAAACCTGATCCAGTACTGTACCATTGTCTCCATGCAGTTCTGAAGCACGATTTAGCTGGGCTTGGTCCTGCCTTATGCAGTGGGGCTGGACTAGGTGACCTCTGGGGGCGCCTTCCAACCCTCATCCTCTCAGGTTCTACAATTAGTTCATCAGTTCCAAGCTTCAGACTCTGTTGATGATGGCAGAGTATTACTTTTTCATTGATCTCGTAAAAGGGGATATTGTCAAGCCTGAAAATGAAGTGACCTTGAGAACTATTGCCGGCTGTAGGTTCTTCCCTTTTGAGACTTCTGTGTCTCATGGTGGTGGGAAGACTTTTAAAACAATTTTTGTAATTTGCCCCTCCCATGTCCCATCCTCACTCCCCCAACTTGTACAGAGAATTCATCAGTTGGCTTGCTGGCTCTCTTATTGCCTGAGTGTTGGAATGTCGAGCAGTTGTACAGACAGGTAGAATTCACAGCTGGATATTTAAAAAGTTACATCTGCCAAAAAATAGGCAGTTTTCAAGATATTAGGCCTAAAAAACGTGTCTAACTGCCATGTGTATTTAAAAAAAAAAGCTAACAGCTTAAATAATTTAACAGCTTAAATATTATTATTTAAATAATAAATAATGAAGTGAAATCAGTAACTGTCATGGTATTTTTAATGTTTCTAAACATATTCCTTAATTATAAGTAACCCAAAATGGTCACACAGTAACATAGGTTGTTACTCTCTGCCAGCATGGTTTGAAGCTAACAAGACCCTTTGAGTAAGCTAGGAGCTGCAGGTGAATGAGGAAAGTTATTCCTTAGGCATAGTTTCCCTGAGGAAGCTTGGGTTCTTAGCTCATCATTGATCTAGCTGTGGACTAATAGGGCGGGAGTTGGAGGACCTAGGTTCTTGTTTCCATTTTATTAAAATCTCTCTCTCCTTTTTCTCTTAGCAAACATCAATGCTGTTTCTGGGACGGAGATCAAGGACCAAAAGTGATTTAAGCATGAAAATGTATGAGGAGGAGATACAGGTACGAAATGTTGACTTGCAAACATCCTTGGAAGTTCCTGATCACTAGGACACTTTCCACTGGCTAGAATGCTTAATTGTTCTTTAAATGTTGTATACAATGTATAACGAGCAACTCAGGCTATTCATAACCTCTTACATTTATGTAGCCCCGTAAAAGCGAGAGTGCTTCACAATCTGTGTGTGCTGTGTGCATCACTGAAATGAGGTACTCACTCGAGTGCAAACACCACACATTTACCAGGTCCAGCAACACTGCCTGGCAGTTCAGGGCAGGAGGTGAAGAATAAAAATTAGAAACGCCTACACTGTGGCTACAGAACTTACAGCTACCTGGCTGCTAGTGCCAATGATCTGAACTGATGGGAGAAAGCAATTCTGTCGTGTTTTGTTTTTTTAATTGCTCCATTACATAATTCCCTAATTACCCCAAGCGGCTGTAGCTATGTTGGTGGGAGAAGATCTGCTGCTGATGTAGCTCTGTCATAACTAGTACTTAGGTCAGAGTAATTTGTTGCTCACAGATGTGGCTTATTCACACCCTTCAGTGACATGTAAATTATACCGACATAAGAGGTAGACATAGATTGAATTAAGTGGTTCCTGCTAATATTTTTTCAAACATAGGAGGCCTGTACTGCAAAGGACAGTTGTTTTTAATGCTTCCACCTTTACTTGTTTCTCCCACAAGTTACCAGACTTGTTTACAATGGTCTAGCATCCTCTCCATTAAATAACACCACTCTGCCCAGAACAGTGGGAGGAGTGGAGTATGCAGTATGGAAGAGACAGTTCTCATTGTGTTTGATCTTCACTCTCTCTTCAGGAATGGTATGAAGAGCATTCCAGGAAAGCATGCCAGTGGCAAGAAGAGGTCTTCCCATCCAGCAACCCTGTGCAGTCCTCAGGCCTCAGACAGCGTTCCCAGACTGTCACGTAGATCAAGCTAATATAAACCATTCTTCTATGCAATAACCCCATAGTATTATTTGATAATGTATACAGAGTTATCTGGTAGAGCTGTCAAGTTTTGGTTTCAAACATCTCTTCCCGCGGAAGACATCATGAGTTGCTCACAAAAATGAAGACCCCGAGGACTCAAAATAGGACTGCTAGGACCAAATATATATCTATATCTATAATAGAAGCCTTCAGCAAGATCTTATCGCTGCAGCTGTGACTAATGGACATCTAGTACAGAGTACCTGGCTGCCTTTCCTGTCCTGTGCTCCAAAATGGGCCTACAGTTAGTCTTAGCAATTGGAAACCACTGAGGAGGGCTCTTGAATCCTTTGGAAGAAGGAAATAATGCTGAGCTCACCTGCTACTATTGAAGTCCTGTGCTTAAAATAGATCTTCTTGAAGTGTAACCCATTAATTCTTAAATACAAGAAATAGGGAGCAAGTTTGTATTTCCCTTCCCATCTAGTATCCAGCAAGGTGGGCATTGGATGAGTTTACCACAGTAATCTGAATCCACACTGCCTCTTCCTAACTACCTGTCTAATTGACAGTTCTAGAGACACTCCCAATAGCTCATCCAACTTCTCAAATCTGTTCTTTGTAGGATGGCTCTAGGATTGAGCTCCGGTGGTTCTTTGGATCCTTACTAAAATTTCCGAGACTTGACAGAGTTCCAGAGCAGCGTCCGTACTAGAGCTATCAAAGGTCTCTGTACCGATCATGTCTGGGCTGTGCCAGCTGTGATCCGTTGACAAACCCCAAAACTCTGGCTGTTTCTGTTAGTAGATGAGATGCAAATTGCACAGGACCGTGATTCTGAGCCTTTGGCATTCCACCATCCCATTTATAAGCGGACGCTCTTTAACTGGTCCGTCCTTCCCCTCAGCCCTGATATGAGAATGAGGCTCCTACGGCACAAGATTAGCAACCAAGCTTCATCTGGGGCTGACTCAAGAAGTGCTGAGGGCCATGTGTTTGTGGCAACACTTCTTGGCGGTCACCAAGAGGGTAATGTCACCATTGCTTTTCCAGGCAGACTCTTTGCCTGCCTTCCTGCACAGATTTTGCCAGCTCCGGGTACCACTAGCTGATTAATCAGGGCCAGCTTGGGCAGCTTCTCTAGAGGGGAGCATTAGTGTTCCCCTTCCGTCCTGGCCTTAGACGTGTGAAAAACAACTCTGCCAAGAGGTAGCCTCTGCTCTGCTACTAACTTGATCTGTGACCATCGACAAGTCACTCCATCTCTGTGTGCTGCCATAAGGAGCTACCTGCATAAAGCCCCCCAAGATCTGTGAGTGGAAGGTATTATAAAAGTGTGTAGTCATGGCACGTGGACGTTAGTAGATCAATGGAGAGGTTGCCATCGACTCTCAACTTTTGAACTTTGCTGTCACTTGTGGGTGGGCCCCTCTGCATGAAGATAAGATCTTTTGGGACTCCCTTTGACTATATGCTATGCTCCAAAACGATTGCATAGGAGGCCTGCCTCCTTTCTACTATGCTAAATCAGACAGCATTCTCTTAGGTAATTCCCCCTCCATCCTTGGAGTAAAGACCCACTAGGAACGACCATTGATAGAAGGGAGGGGGAAGAGTTTCCACAGATGACTCCAAAGCTGTCCATTTGGACCTGCTTGGTCATTCCCATTATGAACTATGGTGAGATTTTTCAAAGGCATCTTAATGTCTTCAGAACCAGGTTCCCACTGATGTTTATGCTTGTAAGTCTCTCATGCTTTTGACTACCTCCCCGTGTGTAGTGGCCTGGTGTTCTGCTTCAGTGAGGGAGATGATGGACTGCACCTCTCCTCAGTTTGCATTTTGGAATTCACCGGATGCCCAAATGAAACTCCATGCTTCCTTCTTGTGTGCAATGGTCTCCAGTGGCCAAAGTGACAGCTTGAGCCTTGCTGAGCTTCCCTGTGGAGAAATCAGGGCCATTTTCCAAAAGTGCGTATTGCAAGTCCAGGCCATTTGTTAATGAGCAGCACTGAAGAGAGCACATCCATTGCAGCTGCTGTACATGAAATTGGACCACTGGTGTTTTACTCGACACCTGTCTCTAGATATTTCAGAAGCACAACTTCATCTACTAGTTGCTGGCAGGATAGAAAGCACCCAGAGAGCAAAGGTGTAAAAACAAAGGTGGCTGTTAAAAAGCTAAAAAAATAAAAATTTCCAAAGCCATCATTGCAGACCTTTTTGCACCCCTGGGAGGAAGGGGGAATATATAAAAGGGGCATGAACCTGCAGAACGTGGAGTTTTGAAGAGAGCCCTCCAGTAATGAAGGGTGCACAGGATTGCTACAGGACGTGTTCCAGACTAAGAGTGCTGCTCTGCCTTCTGTGATTTTTCTTGCTGCAGTTTTGCTCTGGCCCAAATTATGCACTGTAATAGTTACTTTTTTTTTTAACTAAAAAGGTTCGTGGAAGTTACTTTTTCCAGATGACTTAACAGTCTGCCAGGAAAAGACGCTGTGAGTATGGGGCATCCCCTTCTAATCGTCCTCCCCTCCCATTCTTAGACAGACTTACCGTAACTACGGAGACAATCATTTTGTAGGGAAAAGGGAGGAAGTGCTGCAGGGTTTTGTATGTGGGCAGTTTGTTTGTAACTAATTGTATGGACATGGCTGGCCAACAGTCTGTAGATTTTCAGGCACTAATAAAACATCCTCTGCTATATAAAGACAGCAGCCTCTGCACCTCTTTGCTGCATCCATTTTGGGAACCTGTTGGTTTGTGCTTGAGCTATTGTCAAACTTTTTGTAAGGCTCCCTGTACTTCTTGGGTTGTAGTTGCTAACACAGGAAGCCTCTCTGCTGCCTTAGACTAAAAGCTGCAGTAAACCTTTGCTGTGATACAAAATCGTACGGGTGCACATTATTTTAAATGTAACCTGGCTGCTCCGTTTCCTCTACCCACCAGCTTTGCTCTTCGTGAGCTAGAGGGAAAGTTTCATAAGGGCCATTTCTACATGTGACTTAGGAGGCCAGGTCTCATTGACTTTCAGTGAGATTTCTGTGCCTAAAGGCCCGTCACTTCTGAAGATCACACTCAGGTGGCTTTTAAGCCTTGTGCTGTTCTGCCACCAGAAAATGATTTCTGAGTACCATGTGGGTCACCTTTATAGGTGTTAAAGCCGCCATGAATGAGCTCCATGGCAGGATGCTTCTCTCCACGTCCCCTATTTTCTCTCCCACTCATGCTGTCCCTGTTCCTGTGCTCCCTGTGTGTTGATGGATGAGTTTATTTTGCCAGGCTTCTTCCAGGCCCTGTTACGCAAGGGATGGTGACTAACCCTTGTGATCACTCCATCTAAGCACAGAGCTGACACAGGATTAAAGAAAGTCATGACAAGGCAGTTTCCTAGTACACAGTAGGATTCAGGGCGGAGGGGTTGTTTAATGGCAAACTAATCCACATGTTGCTGGATTCAGGAGCCCTTTGCTAATAAAGGAAGATGATTGCGACTTCTAACTTCACTAGAGCCAGTAAAGTGTACTGACAGCCCAGCAGGGCATAGTACAAGTTTCTGCCTCTCTGCCATGGTGCTGCTACATTCTCCCTCCTTGTCTCACCCTGCTGCAACAATGTGTTTATCCCACTGCTCTCTGGATGGACAAATGTATTGTAACAGCTCCTATGAACTGCAGTCATGGACTGTACCCTACTAGATAGACAGCACTGAGTGTTTTATTTTGTAAACCCTCCAGACAGCATCTACATCGAGGTTTCCAGGTGCTCACAGGGTGTATCTGAACCACTGGAGCACCAGCAATTTGTTCAAAAGTGCCCTGAAACATCCTCTCTCAGAGTTGCTTTATTGGGCTGTGAATCATGATCACTTGGTCCTAGAGTGGGGGTGAAAGAGAAGAACAAAATGAAATCAGAAAGGCTAAAAAAACTGCCTGACACTTCCTTTCTGTGTAGCTGCAAAATTCCACTTAGGGCAGCATGAATTTAAACCAATTCCCATTTAAAATGCAATGCAAAGCCCACCTTTTCAAATCAATCTTTATTTAAAAAAACAAAAAACACTAAAATAATCTTCCCTTAAACTCAATGGGAACCGTTCATGCTGCTAGTGGAGTCCCAGGGAAGGTGTCCCAGCAGCCATGAGTTGAGCTTTCGTTTGGCTGGGTAGCCCCAGGCCTGGAAGATGTATAAACTGAGCAGCAGTGCGGCATCAGTTTCTGTTGCACCAGCTTCCTTTCCTGGAGCAGAGGAGTCGGGAACCTTCATGGACAGGATCCAAAGCACGTGCCATCCTGCCGAGACGTTCCGATTGTCATAATGCCTTTAGTGTAGAGAAACGGACACGTTTCTGGAGCTGTGCCTGCAAGGAAGACAGCTCAGTCTCCTGCACCTATTGGTGGTGTGTCCTTCACTTCATCACCGGGAACAGAATTGGCCCAGCCAGCTGATGTGGGATGTCTCATGCCAGCCTGCCTCTGGCCATCTCACCGCCAGCTCTTGCCCCTTAACAATTAGCAGCTTGATCCAAGCCCTGCAGGCTCTTCACCCTGCCTTCACCACTCTCAGCAGTGCTAAGGCAAGCCGTTGTCCTGCATCAGAGGGTGGTGAGCTGGATCACCTTAAACTCCGTCAGCAAAGCGACAGTGAGGAAGGCCAGGTAGTAGAGGAGGAGGCAGATGCCATATTCTCTGCCCAATTGGAAGCACTGAGCAGGCACAGATATGAAGGAAAACACCAAGCTCAGCCCCAGTGCTCCTGCCAGAATCCAGACCAGGAGGCCGTCGAGTTCCAGCTAAGAAGGGAAAGAAGAGTTAATTCTTAACGCCAGATGGCCAGTGCCTCAGTAAAGCACCTCACCAGTCAGGGTTGCTGTAAAACTGCCAGCTTTGTATGGCCATGAGGCACCTGCCAAATTTAGTGGCAAAGATGCCAAGAACAGGGATTCCCAAAACAAATGATAAAAGGGCCAACATGATCCTTGTCTTCTAGTTGGGGCCCACAGCTGTGTCTGACTTAATGTGGAAAGCTCCCAGACACCACCATGGTGGTGGAAGCTATACCCTAGACCAGCACTGGCTGTGGGAGCCAGTGCACCCTCTAACTCTGCTCAGAGCAGGCGAGTAAACTCCCCAGAACACAGCAGGAGTGTGGAGACAGCAGCCTTACCTTTACCGCCAGCTGGCCGCTTGTCATCTGCAGCAAACAGCCCAGCCCCACTCCCACCAGCATATCTAGGGACAGGCTCAGGAAGGAAAAACTTGACAGGAAATACACCCAGCCAGCAGGCTTGACCCATGCAACCTGGTGGAGGAGGGAAGGAACAGAGAGCGGAAGCTTGTCCACACTGATTCCCTGGAGAAAGAGCTTGCTTTCCAGAGTCCTACAATCCAGGACCTGCAAGTGTCTCAGAGACACAGCTCCAGGCCAGCTGCACCCAGCTCTCAGCCGTTACCATGACAGGGAACCTTTAACTACCTAGAGATGGACTAAGCAGGCACAAAAATGGCATCTCTTAGTGATGGGTCATGATGGTGCCTTCTGGGGTGCACAAGTTCCTCCCCTTGGCAAAAGGGGCTCACTGGAGCTTTCTTTTCCTAGCCAGAATCCCTGTTCACAGAGGCTGCAAACAACAGCTCGTGCTGAACAGTCTTCAGCATAGCCTGGGGAAGCTGGGGGTCAGGGTGCCAGTAACTCCTGGGGGCTAATCCCGGCCGTGGCATTAATTTGCCATGTGGCTTGGACCAAGTCACACTCTGTCTGTTTTCCCATCCGTGCAGTGTGGCTGCTGCTGTCCACCGGCCATGAGCTGCAGGGATTTTGTCTACAAGTCACTCTGGCAACTTGAAGTTCTAGAGCTGACTGGAGCTGGCAGATGATAACACCGGGCAGGGAGAGTGGGTGGAATGTGGCACTAAGAAGCCAAGTGAAACCCATGCAGAATCCCAGCAGAGTTGATGTAGGTTTCCTTGGCACAGCTCTGCGGAAACATACATCCCCAGTCCTTCCTATTCCAGTCTTCTCTCTAGAAACAGATAGCTAGTGTGTTCAGCAGCTCTGCCCGCTATCCAACCTGCTAGGTGGGGTCTTGGTGGGCCTTCTGCAAGCTGACATGTACAGATCTGCACATCTACTAAGAGACAGTTGGGGGTCCTGCGCAATTCAGGTAACTGGGCTCCTGCCGATCCAACTATTTGTCGGAAAAGAAACAGCGTGTTGTAGGTGGTTGTGCAGGGGATAATCTCAGGGCACAAGTCTAATAACCCCTTGATTCTTATCAGCTCTCGCAGTGGAGGGTGGTATTGTTGCCCCCATTTTACAGATGGGAAAATAGAGGCCCAGAGCCTTGCCCAAAGTCACCCAGCAGGTCTGTGGTGGAGCTGCGAACTGACTCCAGGATTCCTGAGTCCCAGTCCAGAGCCCTGTCCACCAGGGCACAGTGCCTGCTTTAGCCCCAAAGAGATCAAACTTGAAAGGATACTGAAGATAATTCCCCCAAAGCAAGCAGAGAAGGCCATGCGGGGATATCCTTGCCGTGCCATGGTGAGGTCCGAGAAAGTGTCTGCAAAGGAAGAACAAGGGACATCATCTTCAATTACCAGGATTGCAGATGCCAATCTCTAAGCTCATGAGACCCCGCACGAGGAAGGCTTGATCTCTGGAGGTGAGCCTCCTTAGAGGTGTCCCTAGGTGATGAGATTTGGCTACTGCATGGAAGCTCTTGTGGTTGAGAACCAGCCCCTCCTCAGCCATGTTGTCCCTCCAGCTCCATTACACTGAGGCGGCTGTGTCTCCAAACATACACTGGTAGAGTCCTAGAGCAGAGCCCGCCTTGGCCTCCTGGTTTAGATGCAGTTTGCATCAGTCTGCTGGGCCAGGAAACCCTAATTTGCACGAGACGGGTTGATGCAGCATGCTAGGAAGGGTGCCCTGACACCTCCATGGAGACAAGCAAAGGCTACAGACCACCAGCCCCAAAGTGGGATCTACAGAAAGGCACTGCAAGCTGTTTCCCTGCTCTAACCTTCTGCTGGAAATGCCACCACGTAGTGGCAGTCAGCACAGGAGACAGCACTGAGATCAACACGCAGGCAAAGTCCTGGATCTCACAACACATGGTAGCCGTTTGATCCTACAGGACACTATGCTATGGAGAATGAGTTGCCTGTGACAGCTGTGTGTAAGCAAGAAGTAAGGGGCAGGAGTAATCCTAGCTTGGGGAGGCTGGTGATGGAGTCTTCCTCCCCTGAGCCAGGAGCCATGATGGAGAAGAAGGTGGCTTCGCAGCTGAAGAGTACGTGGTCTATTTAGGATACAAATCAGCTGGCTGCCGCTCTTGGTATAAGGGAGGTTACAAAGATACTACCCTCGTGAGGCATGAATTCCAGGCTTGATCCACCATGGCCTCCTGCTACAGCTCATTGCCTGGAAAGGAAAGGAACGTGTTCCTCCACTCAAACCAGCTGCCAAGGCCTGCTCTGGGATTTGGATGCATCTCAACTCGGACTGAAGTCCCTGCTGCTTTGCTGGCCCTGGCTCCACTGCCAGCGAATCCTGGCCAGGCCGAGCCAGCCTGAGCTGGGAGCCAGCCTCTCTGAGGTGCACGCACACAGACCCACTCACCACCAATGCTGTTCCCCCAGGCCAGCAACGTCAAGCCCAGCACAGTGTTGCTCAACTGGAAGACCACGCCGAAGGTGCGCAGGACGTTGACCACTTCTGTGGCGACAGCGTTAATCAACAGGGCACTAGCCAAGAAGCCCAGGAAGGCAAACACCTGCCAGGAGAGAGAACAGAGAAGCCCTGGCTGATTGACTGGTGCCTCCAGGGCATGCCTCGGGGACAGCTCCATCATGCCCTCCTCATCCCCACGTTGGGGAGGACCCTGGCTCCCTCCGTCAGCAGGCAATTCACCAGCTAATTCTGCTTCATGGTTCAGCTGGGGTCCAGTTCCTAGCAAGGCTTTCTCCACCGGCAGCCAGGCCCCAGGCACTCACTTGCTGGCCTGTGGCTCCTCCCCAAGGATGGGTTGGGTGGGAAGGGACAGAGCAGGGACGCAGGGCTCCCCATGGCCACGGGGAGGGAGCATGGGGTGGACCGCAAGGAAGGGAGCATGGGGTGGACCGCAAGGAAGGGGGCATAACACCAGGGGTCCTTACATAATGACACCTGGGTGGCTCCTCATTCTTTGTTGTGCAGAAGACGACCCCAGCAAGGCAAGCACCAAGCAGGATTGTGAGGCCCCAGATGGGGAAGATGCCCTGGATTTTATACAGCCCATCTGCACAAAGGGAGAGAGACAGCCATGGTGGGGATCAGGGTGACCTGGAGTGGAGACAGCCTGCTGACCAGGAGGGCAAGGGATGCGCAGCTGCTTCTTGGAGATCACAGCAGGACCCTCTGAGACCGCCTGGAAGAAAGTGGGCTGCCAGTCCCCAGCTGAGCCCAAGGATGGGACGGCAGGGGGCTCCAAGCCCCTGAACCTGGCACTGGGCAAGGTCCTTCATGCAAGTTAAATGGGCTTAAGAGCTTTTTCTGGCTCTCCAAGGCCATTCTAGTGAGGACTTCAGGACAGTTTTCGGGCTTGGTGCTCAGCAACCACCTCTCTGAACGCCACCTGCCTTGGGAGTTCTCAGAGCAGCTGTGGCAAAGCCAAATATACCAGCCCTGAAATGCAGTTACCTCTGGGGGGGAATGCTGATATAAACAATACACAATTACATCAGACTGGGACATTTGGGGGCAGGAAGATACCCCTCATCTTGATCTTTTCTGCCCCTGCAAAGCAAACAGGATTTCTGCTTTCCTGGCAGCTCCCTGTACGCACCACCCAATGCTCAGTTCCTCTAGTTCACAGCTGCAAAAGGCTGAATGGGACCCGGCAGAAGCCAAGACTCAAGGTTTCATACGTGAGCTTGCCCATCTCCCTCCCGCCTGCTCCATCCCCATGAAAGGGAAGTGACCCACATGGTCTGAGAATTGGGTTTGTGGAGCCTAGACTCGTGGTCTTGGTCCCAGGTGTGCCATGCAGCTGCTAGGATTCAGGTTCAAAGGCAGGCAAGCTGCATGGCCTTCAGCCACAGAATGCCCCTGCACGAGACAGGGCCTCTGCCAAGGGGATACAGCTGGGAGAAGCCAGGCTCTTACAGGCTCCAGATTTCAGCGTGAGGATGCAAACCAAGGGGCTGGTGATAAGGTGCAGGCAGTTGAGAGGCCTCCTCCAGTTCTGGTCCTCCTGATCGGGATCCACCACAGGCACCGTGAGCAGCATCACAAACTCCACTGGCATCTGAGTAGAGACAAACCCCAGGAGGCTGTTTTACCATGGGCTGAACGTGCAGGTGGGCTCTAGAGAACAGCAGCCCTACAACGACCACAGCTGCTTTCCAAAGTCAGAGGTTTGAGGGCCGACCTCGCATCATGCAACCAATGTTTTCAGGGGCAGATCTGTACCCTACGGATCTGGCCCTGGTCTGTTCTCCCTTGAAAACTTCAGGTTCTTGATGAAAGTGCCCAGCGTGGTCTGTCACCCTCTCATCCTCTGGGGTGTGACTATGCCTTGGTTTTCTCTCACTCAGAGCGTTCGCTCAGCTAAGAAGAGTTTGAAGACACAGTGCAGCCAGGCTCTGTTAGAATGCCATGGATGCTTTACCGGTGGCCTTTCTCCCTAAAGAATGGCTGGGTGGAGTGATGGGATGTAAGCAAAAGCCTCCAGACAACCCAGTTCACATCCAGGGCAGCTCCAAGAGACGTCCACTGGACCAGAAACCCTTCCTTCATGTCCAGCAGATACAGGGCACACTACTCCAAGGATGCGTTGTACCAGGTTTCTAACAACTTGGCCAGATCACTCAAGTGTCTGACTTTCAAGTGCTGCACTAGATGTTGGTCTGGAAGCTGGTTCCCACCCTGTGCTGACCTACACTAATTCTCTACCCCACTCCGAAGTGGGCCGGCAAAATGAGAGAGAGGACCTGTCCACATCAGGAACAAGGAAGCTCTGTTTCCTGGGGTGTGCCGTATTTACTGCACCTGAGCCCACATGCTGGAGGAGAAGTGACCCAGGTACCTTGAAAACCTTCAGGAATCTCCAGTAACAGGATTTCCTCCTCCACTTCCTGCGATCCAGGGGGTTCAAAGACGTGATCAGGATCTGTAGCGTTGTATCCTCAGAGGGAAGAAGGGGCCGATATTCTTCCTCTGCAAGAGAGATGAAAGGACTAAGCTGGGCTGAGTTTTCTCTGGCATCATGGTCTATAAGGACCACTTGGGTCACCCCACCCAAGCCCTCTGTGTGGCACTGGAGCTATTCCCTCTATCATTCTGAAGACTTGGACCGAGCAGGCTCTGTGACCACACCAGCTCCATTTGGAGTCTCTTCTTCTGCCCAAAGTCTGCCAATGGGAGCTGTGTACACTCAATCCCTTTTGGGGACACTGCCTGCCCCACTCCCCAAACAGGGACCACTCTCTCCTGCCCTCTTCACGGCCTCCTGGGCTCTCCACTGAACAATCGCAAGCATAGACAGCCGGGGAAGCAGCTGAAGGCCCCCAGATGTTCACAGCCTACTTGGTCCTTCTCATGACAATTAAGATGGATGATTCCCCTGAAGGCCCCATCTCTGCGGCTAGCTGGGAAAACCTACCATACCCATCACTGTGAATGCTGGAGGCTGAATCGTCATCCTCCCCATCTGACACACGCTCTGTAGGAGACAGGACAAGGTGAAGATGGGGATGTTTGAAGGGTCTCCAGAGTGTGCACTGTCCAGGGGGCCTCATGGGTCCCCTGAGTCGCATATGGCAGCTCCCTCACCTGGCTGTCCGGAGCCGGCAGGGGACAATCTGTCACCACGCTGTCTCCTGTAAATCCAGGTGCAGATCACGACAGTGAGAACGTAGAAGACGTACAGCCCCAGGTAGCCTAGAGAGAGAGAAATGGCTTCAGGCTCCACCTCCCCCAGCCAGCCCCTCTCATCCTCCACCAGCCTCCCCACCCATTGGGAACTCTCCTCGGAAGTTTTCCCAGCTGTGGTAATTTCCAGCAGCTCCCTGCTCCACCCTCACATCTGCCTCCTGCAGACCATGAACTTACTCAGAGCCCCTGCCAGTGTGATCTTCCTGAAGTAGAGCATTGTGAAGGTCAGGAACACGGCCGCCATGTAGAAGGTGGCATCCCTGAGGAACGGCCTGGAGGCGACTGTGAAAGGCCTGACCAAGGCGATCCCACCAGCCACCACCGTGGTCACAAAGACACCTGCGCCTGTGAACGCAAACAGGTGCACGCTCATGCCGGTGGGCAGCCAGCACAAGAGTTCCCCCCTCTCCCTCCCTCCGGCTGCATTGGGAACTCCACGAGCAGGCAGGCTGGAGGCATGGCATCCAGTCCCTCTGCCCTGGTCCACAGGCTGGGCTGAGCTTCAAAGCCACTGCAGAGCTCCCAGGGCCCTGGAGGACCAGACACGTTGCAGAGCTTTCGCCTCCTAGGGATGCAGTCAGGTGCGGACAGTCATTCTGACCCCGTGGTCCCTCCTGCCAGCCACGCCGTGCATCACCACCACCAAGGAGCTGGGAGAAGGCCACTCTTTTTGTATTGGCGAGTGAGGCTCTGAGGGACTAAGGATAGGCCGCACGCCCACAGCGCAAGGACACGGATGCTGGGTGACGACGAGATTGTTTAGTAAGGCACTACACAGGGGTTTGGCGCTATGAAATCACTGTGCCCAGAAAAGTCACAAGGAGAACACACCCCAGGAAGGATGCTAAGGTAGGGGAGGGAGGCATGCATGGAGAGGGACTGGCTAGCTGCAGCAGAGCTCATTATGGTTCCTTGAAGAGAAGCACGAACAGTGGGCCCTTCCATACCAAAGAGAGCGCCGATCGCCAGTCCAGCAGTCCGGGGGTCCGAGAACGCCACCACAGCACTGAAGACGTCTGGAGCGCCATTCCCAAAGGCCAGAAAGGTGACGCCATGGAGAGAACGTCAAGGAAAGGCTGGCTGCCTGAAAGGTGACTCTGCTCCGATCTGTTCCCCTCCCTGGCTCCCACACACTCCTCTCTGCACGCTGCGGATGAGCTAACACGGGGCCACCAGTGAATCCCATTGGGATGACAGCGCCACACGCCAGCAAGCCGGGACCTTCCTGAGGAATTCCTACCAGCTGGGAACACAGGTGAGTAGGAGTTCAGGCTAGCATGCAGCCCACAGGGCTGAGACGCAGCAGGTACATTCCCTGCACTGGCCTGCTGGGTGACCCCAGGAAAGTGACATCACTGTGCCTCAATTTCCCTATCTGTAAAATAGGGATAATGCTGTGGCCTTCCTTTGGGAAGCACGTCCATGGATGAAAGCTGCTACAAAAGTGGAAATCATCAGCGAGTGATGCTGTCGCAGAGAGCAGACACATGCAACCGCAGCGGGGCTTTACAACAGTTAATAGTTGCACACTGGAATAAATGACGCCCAGAGGTTGTGGACTCTCCATCACTGGAGATTTTTAAGAGCAGGTAAGATAAACACCTGGCAGGGCCACTTTAGGTAGTCTTGGTCCTGCCTTGAGAGCAGCAGAGGTGGACAGATAACCTCGTGAGGTCCCTGCCACTTTTCCAGCTCTATGAGATTCTGGGAAGCCCTGGCTGAGCTCTCCTTCCATTGAAGTCATCTTAAAACTCTGCCCTGCTTGTAAGTTAGCTGGGTTTGAGTCAGAGCAGCTGTGAGGGCTTTTGAAAATCCCCCACCTGCACATGGTCTCTGGCATGCCTCAGCCATCCATCTCTGGGCTCTTAGCAAAGGACGGTGAAGAGCCTTATTGCACCTGGACTTAGTGGAGGCCACCACGTCTCCCTGCCTCCATTCTTTACTAGCCAGGCGCTGGCATGTGAGTTCATCCTGCGGCTCAGAACTGGCTAGCTCTGGTAAGGAGGGCTAGTGGGCTCCTCAGTAACAATCAGTTCTAGAGTTTGGAAAGGTTATCCGAATTATCAGCCATCACCGGCTTGTCCTTTTCAACACAACTGTGGAGCAAACACCCGCCTCTCCCACAGCACAGCCAAGATCTCCCAGGGCCCTTAGGTCCCAGCACATTCGCTTCCTCCGCCCGCTTCCCTTGCGTTCTGCCAATTGCTCGGTGTTTGATGCTGGCCCCCACTTGCTTCCCTATCCCCCTGATCTTTCTGCTGGATGTTCTCCCAGCCTCTGTGCCCCAGGGAGTGGGGTGAGCCAAAGGATACTGCTACATTGTGGGCCAGTTTCAGATTGGTGGAGATTGCCGATAAGTTGGGGCAAAAGCTGGAAAGAGGGAAAAAAAGACAAAAGCGTATAGAACAATTCATAGTTTCCAGTGAATGACAGAGGTGGGTCACCCTGGCTGAATGGGGCAGTGAGGTAGTGGGGAAAGTTCCTACATCCCTCTGTATTGATGCGCCTTGCTTCTGATCCACAGGCCCCTAGTCTTGGCCTCCCTCCATTCCTGGCTCTGTCAATGCACCTGAATCCCAACCTGCGGGCCACCCTGCTATTCCAGCCCAACATCTCACCCAGCTGTGTGCAACTTTTAGAGTGCAAATCACCAGCCAGGAGAGACATGGCCAGAGTCCATCATCTGTGATCTCTTACGTTAAAAGCCCACATCTCCATAGGAGACCGAGCCCTGCAACGGTAGGAATCAGGTCTGCTGGCACCACCCGGATCCGAAAGCCCTATCTCAGCTAGATGGGGCGCACCACAGAGGGGGCCGTGCCTGGGGAATGAAGGCTGGATTCAGCGCTTATCACTATAGAAGAGAAACTGCAGCAATTGTCAGGGGTGTGACCACCTTGCTAGCCACTAGAATGTCTCAGTTTCTAACCCTGCTTGTGCCTTTGCTGGGGCTAGACAGCATGAAAGGAAGCTGTCCTGACTGCGAAAGGCTCTGGATCTTCTCTTCCCACAGCACCCTGCTCCTTCTAGGGGGAAAGATTCAGTTCGAGCAGCTACTTACAACTTCTCAGCTGTCACGCCAAGGATGAGGAACAGATACAGGAGCCAGAGAGCCTGCAATAAGCCAAAGACACAAATTACACCCGTGTGCTGGCCTTTGCTAAAGATTAAAACCCATGGACTCCTGGGTAATCCCCCCAAAACAGCAGAGAGGGTAAAAGAGGGCAGGGAGAGAAGCGGTTAATGCTTGGTGCTTAGTTCCACCCAGCACCTTAAGATCCTCTGTCTGCCCTCCTTGCTCACCCCGGGGTTTGCCCCCTCCTCTGGGCTCTCCATAAGGACAGGACAGGTCCCAGCAAGGCATGTCTGTTTGTCTGTCTGTCTGTAAACATTGCCACCTCCTTGCCAGTGGGTGAGTCACTTCCTCCCTCCAGATCCCCCATCACGCAACCATCCTTACGCATAAGCTGACCACCAGCGGCAGCAGGGTCGCGGGGAAGACACAGAAGACCCCATTGAGGTAGTTGAGGAAGCCACTGTCCATTTGGCAGTCTGGGGTGGACCGGATGAAGGAGCACCACTCGGAGCTGTTCTGGGTCCTCACTTCCCAGCACTGAACAACAGAGAAGGAGTCACAACATGCCACGCTCCACACAACGAAGTTGGCAACAAGACCTAGGTCTGCTGGTGCCCATATTGGAATGTGCTGCCTTTCCAGACCCACGGACTGTATAGCTGTGCCTCACGCTCCACGTACAACCCTGCTAGCTCGTCCTATCATCATGGAGATCTTCCAAAGGACATCTGTCCCTCCCCCAAACATCCGGCCTCAGCCACTGAGTGAGGCTGCTCTGGAGTGGGATGGCCATCTCTCTAGTCACACCTGAGCGAGCGCTGGGTGCTACAGAAGGACCTGCCAGAAGAAGGTCCTAGGACCCCCTAGGAGTTGCCCTACATCTCTGCATGCTGCTGGCATCATTTCCAAGTCTTTTCTCAGAAGAAATGCCAGGATGAAAAGTCAGCTCTCCAGCATTTGCTCATCAAGGGCAATCTGCAAAAACCTTCAGGTGGCATCAGAGGTAAAGCGATGACTGTGCGTGTAGGGCTGAAGATGAATTTATGCCATCAAATTGCTTCAAACAGAATTTTCTATGTAGAATATTCAATGATAAAAATACCGCCCTCATTCATTCACTTGTAACGCCATATTGTAACCAAAACTCCATTTGGAATTGTTTACTTCATTTTGTATTGCTCAGCAAGCCTAAATTTTGCTGCAACTTTGCTAAGGTGTGTGGTGTTCGTATGGATGTGTGAATGGGGGGGCTGTGTGAAGGGCTCGGTCTGCAACTCCAGCCTGTCCTAAGGACAAACTGCCGGCACCACCTCCATGGCTGACAAACAATGCAGACAAACCCTGCAAAAGCAAGAAGAAACCACCCTTGAAAGAAAGGGACAAAAAGCCCCATCAAGCACAAGATCAAAGTCACATCTGCCATTAACTGATGACTCATGGTCATAGAGTGCCCTGAGGCAGTGTGGACACAACATCCATGGACAAAGAGACATAAAAGATCGGTGAGACTGCATAGCTTTGGATAATGTTCTGCTCAGCATCCAAGAGCATTGGTGCACAGCCGCGTGCCTGACAGAGACCCCGCTGTTTCTCACGCCAGCTTCCCTGGCCAGGTAGCCACCTGAGCTGTGAACTCCAGCAATGAACTCGAGCAATTCAGGGACTGGTAACTCTACCTCATAAACTGCAGAACATATTTGTGCGTGCGGGCGTGGGCGTGCATGCACAGGTACTAGGTACGTATCAATTGCATTTTCCTACAATAAATGTCATATTGATTGCCTTGTTCCCCTGAATAAGATCCTGCTAGTCTTTCCTAAGTATAACACACGTCCAGCTATGTGCTCAGGCGCCAAGACCAAGAGTTTGCCAAGAAGCAGACTGCAACAGCTCAGCTTTGAAACCTGCTATGGTCTCGCAAATGCAGAGAACCTGACTTGGATCTGGGCTTTCCACTGGCATGAAACATTCCTCCAGGCATCAGCAACCTTTGCTGACCCCTGTGCTGGTCCTTCCTCCCCAACCCTCAGCTGGTGCCAGCAGCCCCCTCTGCTGAAAAAACATGGCAGCTGCCTGAAAATTCAACAGCAGTCACGGCTGGAGCGGAAGAGCTTCCCAGGCATGCCACAGAAAGAAGTCGCCCAGAGTGGCTCATCTTGGCAATGTGCGTGGTGACAGGGGTCCCCAGGCATGCCACGAAAAGAAGCGGCTCCTTTCCGGGGTTCCCAGGAATGCTGCTGAAAGAAGGTGCCCGGAGTGACTCCTTTGGGGAGCATCACACTAGAGAGAGGAGCCACTCCAGGCAGCTTTTTTCTGTGTCGCTTCGAAGCATGGGCATGGGGGGACCCTCTGTGTCCCAACTGCACCGGAAGGAAGCTGCCCAGAGTGGCTTTTGGTGGCAGGAGCGGCAATGTCTGTGGTATTGCAGAGGGTGCCACATGCCGCTCTGAATGGGCTCGGGTGCCACTGCTAGCACACATGCCGGCGGCTGCCTATCGCATCATCATTGTGACTGTCCTCCTTCCATGTTAACACCCCTGAGATGCCAGCAGTGGGGGTCATCGGAGCCCCCAGCTCGAGAAATCAAGGCGCCGTAGCCTCTGAAAACAGCCTTTCCAATTGCTTTTTAATATGCGCTAAAGAACCCTGCTTCTCCTCTCCTGCTAACATAGCTTCATCGATTTCAGTGGGCTTGCTCGTGATTTATAGCAATAGAGGAGTGAAGATTCATGGGTGTTGTCATTGACACTGTCCAGCACCAGATAAGACCCGGGCTAGAATACAGATTCTCCACAGCGGGTAGCTAAGTCGCTGGGAACAGCACCTCCCACTGTCTCCTCGCTGCATAAAATGTGATGAGAACCATAAAAAAAAAAGTGATGGCTGATTCACTTTCTCCTGTAAAGCTTCCTGTGTCTGGGGAACCCTGTGCTCAGATGAACCCAAATTTGGCCCACGCATGCCTGCCCCAGCAGTTTTCAAGACAATGCTGCTGAGCACACGAATTTTAGCCCATTTGGGGAAAATCATCTGTTGAAGGAAAGCGACACTTTAACGACCATCCTGGCAAAATGAAGAAACCACCCTCACTTCTGCACGCCAGCAGTTTCGGGGGGGGGGGGAATCACATGGGGCAAGACTGTGGCAAAAGTCAGCATAGCTTGCCAAATGAGCATTTAAAAAAAAATGCAGGCTCAGTAAATTTTCCTGAGCGTTAGCCTTGCCAGGGCGGGGGCCATCCAGCCAAAGGAGGGGCTCAATCCACAGCCCTAACACTCCCAGCTCATGCACCAGCCAGCCTGGGGAGTTCATAACCCTGTCATGTGTGGAGATGTCTTCCTATTGCCAGGTCGATGATGGCTAATGCTGAAGCATTAATGTGCAGCTGGGAGGCAACCGCACAGCTTTTGAACATCCTGCCTCAGCCATTTCCTCCTCTTAATGCTCTAGTCAATGGTATAAATGTTACGCCACATTCTAACAAGCCGGTCAATGAAACTTCTGCTTGGCTGCGCCCTTGGGCTGACATCAAGGTGGTGAATCAGCAGGGAGGGCCCAGAAATCTTCTGATCAAATCTGGCATGACAGGTTTAGCTGCTCATGACCAGAAGAGCAGCTGGCCCTTCTCTTGTGTCTGTCACTCATCCATTGACAAGCATAAACACTGAATCTTGCTTCTTGCTAACACAGATGTGATACTTGGAGGGTCTCAGCAATATCCTCCTGGCTTGGCCATGGCAGCTTTTGGGCACGAGCAGCCTCCACCAGTCCAACTTGGAACTACCCATGCTGCTCTCGCTTCCTGCTACTATCTTGGGGTCTCTGCAATCCCAGCGCCTCATGGATGATGGGCCAGGATAACACCAGCTCCTAGCTGGTGCTTCCTACTGGTCCATCTCTGAGTGCACACCAAAGGAGGTCAGGCTGTGCAGACCCCTGTCTTTTTGCTGGTGCAATTTCTTTCCCTGGAGAAGACACATTAGGTACCCCAGGGAGGGAGACGTTATACATGCACTACAGATTACTCTGTCAGTGCCAATGTAGCTCTGATTTATACCAGATAAAATAATTTAGCCCCAGACCTTTAACACACGGAGGGCTCTTCTCCAGTGCTCTGCCCATCTGAACCCCCTCCTCCCCTGCGCACACCTGAACATCCCAGAGATACTTACATCTACGCTTCTGCCCTCGGGCTGGACATACAAGATGCCATCCGACTCCTTTCCAATTTCCAGGTGGGGAGACATTTGACTCCCACCGCCCCACGATGCAGCGTTGGCTCCCGAAGCCCCAACCCTGAAAGTCAGCGTCCAAAGTGCACTCAGAATCCACAAAGCCCTCACGCTCGCAGGCCGCCTGGCCATCCGGGCACAGGGTCAGGGTTCACGTCACCTTCCTAACCCTAAAGGCTTGAATTACAGCACTTCAGCTTTTCCTCTGGGCTCAGTTACAGCCAGCATCTGTTTCCTTGGGCCCCTGGATTGGTTTGGTAAATTTTGCAAGCTGGGACGTTTCTGCCGTTGATGGAAATAGAGAAGTAACCTGGGAGCCGATTAATGTTTGCAAAGGGCTGGGCTGGGATGTTGTGCATGGATTTCCTCCCAGAGAAAGGGGAGCTAAACCAGGCAAAACCTCTTCATTCCACTTTCAGCTTCCAGAGACCAGCACAAACTCAACCAAGATAAATACAGGCAAGGAAGTTTTTTAAAATAAAAGAGCTCCGGGCACGCCTACAGGGTACAGCTGGGCTGGCGTAGCCACAGCCCGGCTCCTCTGCGCGCTAGCTCCTTGTCATTTGAAGATGGAGGAGCCAGAGGGTTTGGCCCCAGTGCAGCACCGCAGATCTGAGTAGCTGTTTATATACAGGCTGCCAAACAGCTCCTGGCCGTCAAGGGTTAAACCAAAAAATCTGGCCCTGCTCTCTTGAAAGGTGTCCTCAAAGCCTATGGACTTTTCCTCCTTTCCAGGCCTTGCAAAATGCCAGGCTCAGCACACAGGGAAGTAAACAGGGCTGGGGAGGGCCGAGCTGTTTGCTTCACCCATGAACCAAGTCGCCCTGCTTCCAGGATAAAACTTGGACGTTGCAAAAGCTGAACCCGGCCACCCTTGAGCAAACCTGCTTTGGAGGCATGGCAGCGGGCAGGGCACAGGAAAGCTCCGGCACCTTTAAGCCATGCCATAAAAGTTTGCAAATACAAACCCCCAGGCAGGAGCCAGCCCCACAGCCGCCCTGAGATGAACTTCGCCTCCCCCTGCGGCTCCAGGCATTTGCAGTCCCAGGCTCCAGTCTGATCTTGCAGCCCTTGCACCCTGGCTTTTCCTGCCCAGGGCTGCAGCTTGGCCTCTACCGGCTTGCAACACGCACCAGCTTCATTTCCCTGCAGCAAAAACCAGGCAGGGAGCAGCCTGGGCCAGCCCCTCTGCTCTTCTCAGCCTCTTGGAGGGAGGGCCAGCCTCTCTTAAAGACACAGGCTTTATCTGTCTTTGCTGCTGCCTTGGGGAGAGATGCAAGAGACTCACCACAGGTTTTTCTCTGCCATTGTAAAAGTCAGAATGCTACTAAGCACCTTGCAAAATGAGGACCACGTCAAATACTGTGCACAGAAAGAGCTGGGGGAAACACTGCAGCTCTTTGGAGTGTAAGAACTTGCCATCTTTGCTGAAATCTTGCAAAAAGTTGGGAGGTTTTGGCAAACTGCATTTGCTGGTGAAAAAAACACTCCACTGAAATGCTCCTTCCAGCCAGCTCTAGCCCTGAGGTTGCAAACAGCCAAGGGGACAGCTCATGTGGGTGGGGTAGACGTACAGTACAAATTAGGGACGGACGCATTAGCACCACTCTAGACTGTCAAATCTACTGATCGATTAGAGCCCTGGGCAGATACAAAGACGTGGATCCGTATCTGATCTGCATCCGCAGGAAATGGTCCGCAGATATCCATGTTGTATCTACGGATGCGGATATAATGCCCGTATCCGCGGATATCCACATATTTGCAGGGCTCTAGTTCTGTGAAGATAAAAATATGTGGACCTGTATCCAACCTGCATCCACAAGAAATGGTCTGCGGATATCCGTGTTGTATCTGTGGATGTAATGTGAATATGTGTGGATATCTGCTTATTTGCAGAGCTCTACTGATTGGTATAGTTGTCTACATCCCTCAGACTTTTATCCAAAACACACCAAACGATCCATTTTCTACAATAGGGGTCTCAAACTCACATCACCACAAAGGCCACATGAGGACTGCTATGTTTGCCTGAGGACTGCACCACTGAAACCTTTCCATACAATTTTATTGCAAATACCAGTAACGATAGCGTCATTGCAGGCCACAGGGAGTAGCTTTAGGGGCTGCATGAGGCCCATGGGCCATGTGTTTGAGACCCCTGGTCCACAGCCAAGCCCTAATATATAACCAGGAATGGTGCTAAGGTTTCTGGCGCCCCCCTGCAGCACAGCAGACACCCGGGCAGACAAGTGACGTCACAGGGCAGCGCAACCGCACAGTCCCCATTTTGGCGCCCCTCAAACGGCAGCGCATCCCTGCAACGCTTACCATGCTTACCGCATTGCGCAGGCCTGGTATATAACCACATTTGCTCTGATTCCTCAGATAGACAGACATCTTCCGGATCTCTATCAAGCATTCTTAAAACTACAGTACCCAGCTGCAGAAGTGACGAAAGAGATTGACAGAGCCAAGCGGGTATCCCGAAGTCGTCCACTGGAGGAGACGTTCAAGAACGAAAATGACAGAACGCCTCTAGTCATCACCTACGACCCTCGTGTGAACAGTTAATGCAGTTGCAGGCCTGGCGCCCAGACTGTACTGTAGTGAAACCTTACAGTAGATCAGGGGTCAGCAGCCTTTGCCAACCCCTGTGCCGGTCCTTCCTCCCCGACCCTCAACTAGTGCCAGCGGCTCCCTCTGCTGAAAAAATGTGGCGGCTGCCTGAAAATTCAGCAGCGGTCACGGCTGGAGTGGGAGCAATTCCCAGGCATGCCACTGAAAGAAGTGGCCCAGAGTGGCTCATCTTGATGGTGTGCTTGGAGACAGGGGTCTGCAGGTGGTCTGTGAAAATAAGCAGCTCCTTTCAGGGGTTCCCAGGCATGCTGCTGAACGAAGGTGCCCGGAGTGGCTCCTTTGGGGAGCATCACGTTACAAAGAGGAACCGCTCCAGGTGGCTTTTTTTCTGCATCACATGGAGGCGTACGCATGGGAGGGACCCCCCTGTGTCACAATTGCACACGAAGGAAGCTGCCTGGAGTGGCTTTTGGTGGCAGGGGTGGCAATATCTGTGGCACTGCAGAGGGTGCCGCATGCCGCTCTGAATGGACTCGGGTGCCGCTGTCGGCACGTGTGCCGCAGGTTGCCTACCCTGCAGTGGATGGACCCTGCTAAGAAGCAACTCCTCGTGAATCACCTTTGCGAGGGAGTTAGACTGAAAAGACAGGCTTGCCTCACTGCACTGCAAGAGGCAAATTGCGGCTCTGAGGGAAGCTGTGCAAGACGTCCTGACAATGATGCGACCTGCAAATGAGCCAGGAGGGCTTGCTTAAAAGTGACATGGCCAAGATGGCACCCAGTCATGGAAGTCCAGTTAGGCCTTGTCTACAATCTGGCTTTTCACTGTGTTGCACCCTGACTCGGTTCAAGTTGCAGTGACAGGAGCAGGGAGCCTCTCCACCGCAGCGCGGGATAAGTCTGTTGACCTGGACACACAGTGTCACATCTGGAAGGGCTGAAATCATGTCTCAGCCAGCCGTCTAGCTCAGCTTGCCCAAGCATGGCGTGTGGTAGCCTCTGCGTGTGTTTACCCTGGTACGTAGCCCATAGAAATGATTATTTTGAATATTTGAAGGGAGCCCCTGTGATGAGCTAACTGTGCTAGGTGCTGTACATGGTCATGGCTTGCTAGAGGTTTACAGAGATGTACGTGGGGCTCTTAAGTTTCTGGGGTCTGTGTGGTGTTCAGGAACCACTCTGGGCTTTGCGTGCTGGGAAAAACTGCCCTTTTCATTGATGTCATTCTCATGTGCTTCTGCCTAACTGAACCTGAGTTTCTGCAGTGCCCTTCCCCCCACATTTGCTGCATGGGAAGTGAAACCATTTCAAGAAACAGTCTCCATGAGACCCAGTGTGAAATAGGAAGAAAGATTTCACATGTCTCATTGGCACATGCTGCAGAGGTGCAGGAAAGATTGTGGGCCTACAAAATACAAATTCATTCGCTGCGGGCCTTTCCCTGGAAAGGGAAGCAGGAGCGATGGGTGCGTTAGTGCTGACCAACAGCACTTCTGCCCTCCACGCTCTTGTCCTGCCGATAAAGTTATTTACGTTAAAACCCCTTGAGCCCTTCAGGGTGCCTGGCCCTAGCTCCCATGCTTTCCCTTGGAGCAGCAGCAGACTCTTTTGCCCGTGGGTGCAGTTTTCTGATCTCCGCAGTCCTTCAGCTTGTTGAATTTTCCCTTGGCTTGCCTTGCTCCGGTGACTTTTCAAGAGCTCTCTTGGCTTTCTGGCTCTGCTGCCTCCCTGAATTCAAGAGGGTGGGGCCCTCAGATTCCTCAATGTGCTGCGCTGGCTTGCTTTCTCTGAGCTAGGAAGGCGAGAATCCAAGAATGGGTTATGATCAGGTCAGGCGCTGTTGCCTGATCACTAATTCATCTCTCTCCCTATCCCCCACCCCATTCTTCACACAGTTCCCCAATTTCACAGGTCGGGAGGATGTTGAAAAAACCTGGAATAACTCCAGATAAAATGCAGCATGGTCTCCTGGTGCTGCCGCTCCTCATTTCTTCCTGCATCAAGGGAGCCAGGGTGCCTGGCTTTCAGCCCTATCTCCAGGGAGCAGCAGCAACCGCAAGAGATTGGAACAAACCTTGAAAGCAGGCATGGTGATGAGACGGGGCCACTATTTATGGGCCCAGCTCCAGTGTGCTAGGTGCTATACAAACACAGGCCAAAAAACACAGCTCATATGCCATCCCAGGTTTCTGGGAGCTCCCTAAATCAAGTCATGGAGACCTGACGGAGAGGTGCATGGCAATGCCTGCATGGCATTGGTATCCACGTGCCAGTTACTAACACCTGCTGTGACTTGGCCAGGACTCAGCATAAATTTTGGGGAGGTTTCTCCTGGAAGATCACATCTTTGGTCATGGCGAAGCCCTGGAGGACATGTGACAGTGTCCACAGAGATCGTCAAGTGTTGGGCCCTGCGGCTTAGGCGGGGAGGGGTGATTCACCTCAAATAACATGGTCTTTCTTTTCTTCCCCATTTCATCAGGCAAAGGTACCACATCGTGGTTCTTAGACCAGGAGGAGCTGCAGTCATCGCTGGCCCTCCTTCCTTGGGAAATGAACCTAGAATATCTTGTATCTCCAGCCTGCCCTGCTCCCACCACCGCCGCCTGGAAGGAAAAATGCCCACTGGAATTGGGTAGGATCTTCTGTGGCCTGCACTGTGGAGGCGGTCAGACTAGATGATCATTTTGGCCCCCTCTGACCTTTGAGTCTATGAATTTATGATTCTCCTGTTTGCCAGTGTGAGGCCAAGTCATTGTGCTTGGCTTTGATTTTGCGCTTCCCCCTCCTGGTGCTCAGGATAGGACAAGACTCTGATCAGATAAGAAATTCTCAGCCCAGCCAACTGAACTGATAATGAGAAAACAGAAGCCTGGCTGTTGGCGACATAAGAGCCTTAAGAGATTAAAGGGTAAATTTCCCACCTCGTTAAATTGCCCACTAAAATCACATGCCTTTCAGGAAAAAAAGTCCGGACTTTTAACTGAGCAAAGATTGAACCCAGCCACCCCGGGGCACTGGGTTTGTTGTGTCCAGGAAAGTTATAAATGCCTTTGCCGTATGGAACAAGCCTCCTTCAGGGCTCAGAGTTGCAAAAATGTGCACTGATGCCCCTCAGAGAGAGTTCACAGTAGGCTTTGTGCGTCCCTGCATGTGATTTCAGAGCAACAATGCTCTCCACACAACAAGTGTCACAATGCAGTTTGTCAGGAAAGCTCTCCGTGCTGTGTAGTTCTTCGCCCTCTGTGGAAGAGAGACGTGTTCCCACCCAACTTTTTGTGCAACATTTCCTGCTCATGGCCAGCTGGACTGGACCTAAATTCAAGTTCTGTTGCCCACAAGTGACAAAGCTTTTACCAGCGTAACCCATTGTGCAGACAAGGCCTAAGGGGAGAGGGGTTGACCACCAACAGTTGGGAAAAAGGCAAGCCCAGACAGAGCCGGACGGGTGTTGGTGGAAGGAGCGGAGGCTCTTGGATGGGATCTTTTCTCTTACGCTCCATGAGCTAGAGAAGTGAACACCCTTCAGGTCCCGCTAGCAGGCTCTGGGGAAAGGACTGGCCTAGCAGCGTGTGGAGAACTGGAGTTGAGCACGGGTAAATGGGCAGTGTGCTTCCAAGGGACGTGAGGCCAGGGAGACGGACTGAGCTTCCACCTGCCTGTCTCGTGCTCACCTGCTAGTTTTTGTGTTTCTCCTTCAAGTGCCTGTAATTGCGCTGCATGGGGAGAGAAGCAACTGTCAAGACAACTGGATCCCCAACGAACAAGAGCTTTAAAGCCATCACCTCAAACTCCTCTTGGAAACGTACCGAAATCATTGCAACCCAAAGGCAAGACCGAGAGCAAGGAGGTGTACTTACTCCTAGGGCCCTGCAAATATGCGGATATCCACGTTATATCCGCATCCGCAGATCCAACATGGATATCTGCGGACCATTTCTTGCGGAAGCAGATTGAATACAGGTCCGCATATTTTTATCTTCACAGAGCTAGAGCCCTGCAAATATGCAGATATCTGCCTTGTATCCACATCTGCGGATACAAGACGGATATCCGCGGACCATTTCTTGAGGACGCAGATCAGATACGGATCCATGGATTTATATCTGTGCAGAGCTCAACTTATTCCAACCAGCAAAGGGCCCTGGAAACCACATCTCAGGTGCATCAGTCATGTCGTCAGCCGTCCTGGGCGCTGGCACTCAATGTCTCCTCCATGCCGGTGTCTGCATGATGCTTTTTGGTACAGCTGGCAAGGCGGGTTCAAGCAAATCTCGGGCACTCTTCAAAGCTGCGAAATGCACTATGGCTGCAGGAGCCAAGATGCACCATGGGGTAAAATACTGCCCTCCTGAAGTTAAAACTCCCACTATTTTTTAAAACAGAGCCAATATTTCACCCATTGTGCCATCTTTTTCCCTCCCTCTTTGTCCAAACTTTGCTGCTAGAGCTGTGGGGGGGTGGGTACTTGGGACGTATCACCTCATCTCCCACCAGGGACTCTCCACAGTGTCTCCCCATCAGCACAGAGCCTCTTGCCCTATAGCACTAGACCTAGATAACAGAGGAGGCCCCAGGTGATTCCCTGCTGGGTGAATCTCGCTGCCTCTGGGCCTTCCTGCGGGGTTGTACCTGCACCCGTGTCCAGTCGGGGCCTTTCGCACCTGTCTCATTCAGCTTTCTACCAGTCCCATTTCATCCACATACAGGTTCCCCCTGATTGCCAAGTTCTGTCTTGCTGAGGCTGGGGCGACTGAACTGTCTTTAAACCTCCTGGAATCTGCTGAGCTGCAAAGACGACAAGAACCAACCCAGGCGACAAGAAGCCACCCATCTGTGAGACACCCTCACCCCTCCAAGGGAACTGGGCTTGTTCAGTCTGTAGAAGAGAAGAATTGGGAGTGGGGGGGATTTGATAGCAGCCTTTAACTACCTGAAAGGAGGCTCGGGGAGGATGGAGCTAGGCTGTTCTCAGTGGTGGCTGGTGCCAGGACCAGGAGCAATGGACTCAGGTTGCAGTGGGGTGGAGGGAGAGCTAAGCTGGACATTAAGAGAACTTTTTCCCTAGGAAGGGGTGAAGCACTGAAGTGGGTTACCTAGGGAAGCGGTAGACTCTCCATCCTTAGAGGTTTTTAAGGCCTAATGTCTTGACAAAGCCTGGCTGGAATGATTTAGTTGGGGCTGGTCTTGTCTTGAGCAGGGGCAGACTAGTAGACGGCCTCCTGAGGTTGCTTCCAACCCTCATCTTCTATAATCGCAGTGGGTTGCGGACTGTTGCATTAACCATAAACCCCTGATTTGATGACTTATGCTTTCCTGTTTTTATTTTCCTCCCATTCTGTAAATTCCCTGTCTTCAAGGGTTTGATGAAGTGGGATTTTTTTCCTAGGCAAGCTCCTGTGAGAAATACATTTTTCAATCTTTAAAAGTGCCACCAGACTCTTTGTTGAACTCGGATGACACAGCGACCCCTTTGCAACTTAGAAACCCCAGCGTGTCTTTTTGCTCTGTCACCTCAGTGTCAAGCAAAAGTGATGAACTTCAACTCCCAGGCTCGCCTTTTGAAGTCATCGAGCAGCTTGGCCTTGGGGCTCAGACCTGAGCGGTGAGACGTGGAGCGATCGCTTTGTGACAAGAGGAGTCGCCCACAGCGGCCAGGGTGAGTTGACCTTGGCTGGGGTTACCAGACATCAGGCGAAAGGAGGCCGTGTCCTCCTTTTTGCCTTCACGTCCTCCATCCGGCAGGCGTTTTAAAAGGCACGATTTTGTCTGGCTTTTTACTTACAGGGGTTCAAATCTGCTGGAATACCTTATTTTTAGGGGAAAGCTTGCAGGGCCCCCTAAAAACAAAATGATTCCTGTTAATACTCCATTTTCACCGTGTCCCCCCCATCACTGTTCCCTCTAAGCTGGGCACGTGTGTGCGCACACAGCTCATGAAACCTGCGCACACAACAAAATTCAATAGTGGTGCTCACCAAGAAATGTTTTTGTGCACACCAAAAAATCATTTCTGCCCCCCCAATCTCCTTTTTCTCTTTTCCTGGCTTCCTTTCCGTGCCTTGGCATGCGGCAGCCCTGGGCTTGGATCATTTGGCGGGGTGAGGGGGGGTTCAGAGGCAGCGCCCCACACCTGGAGGGGGAGTGGGGGGCTGACCCCCAGCTGGGGGTGCAGGTTTGGCCGCTCTCGGGCTGGGGGAGGATCTTTCCCACGGGGCCGCCGGCCGCTTTAAGACGCGCAGCGCAGCGCGGCTCCGCCCCAGCATCAGCTGATCCGGGCCGGGGCCGGGGCCGGGGACCAGCCGATCCCAGCCGGGCCATGGGCTGCCCGCCGGCCCTGCTCCTGCTCCTGCTCCTGCTCCTGCTGCTGGCCCCGATCCCCGCCCGGGGGCCCGGGACGCGGCGGTGCTCGGTGCTGCTCGACCCCGCCTCGGCGCAGCTGCGGCTCGTCCCGGGCTGGGCCCCCGACGCCGTGGCCCGGGCCAGCCTCACCCCCCGGATCCAGGAGAGCGGGTAGGGCGCCGGGGCCAGCCCCGCTCCCCAAATCTCCTGCCTGGGGCCCCCCGTTCTCAGCCAGCTGGGATCGGCCTTGTGCCGGGGTGGTCCGCGCCCCCAGTTCTCCCCGCACCCCCAGTTTTCAAGTCCTGGGGCGAATATTGCTTCGGGGAGCTGGGCTGAGCGGCCCCCCATCATTTGATTTCGTTTCCCACGGTCGTCGCAACACACTTCGCCACTGCCGCTGGGGGTGAGCAGAAATCCCCCCTTGGCAGCAAAGGTGGCATCGGTCATGTTGCGTGGCCAGCGTCTGTCCAGCTCCTCCACCGCGGTCGTGTCTGCGTGGCGACTTT
>ML682206.1:1976526-2047144 GCA_007922195.1 Podocnemis expansa | reverse complement strand
CACTCCATGCGTCTGGGGAAGTGGGATTTTCTCACATGAAAGCTCATGATATAAATTTCTTAGTCTTTAAAGTGCCACCAGACTCCCTTGTGGTTTTGCTGGACTAGACTGACGCTGCAACCCCTTTGGATCTAGCTCGAGCAAATCTAGCAAGTGTCTGTCTCCCTGCAGTAGGAGCAAACCATGCGGTGCTCTGCAGGACTAAATGCAGAACTGATGTGAGCATTTTCATTATTACTCTTCACGCTCAAGCTGTGTCCACTTCTCTCTTAAATTTGAAGCAACTGATTACAGGAAGGAACCGGCCGCTTTTCTTGTTGCTCTCAGAGCTCTGGCTGTGGTTATGACAGTGTCAGACCCCAGCTATTGTCATGGGAGAAGGGCGAGGAGTAAGTCTCCTGTCCCAGGCACCCGTGTTCTTAACTGAGGGAACAGGTACCACGGCTGAGGCACGTTGATGTCACCTTTATTTTTACAGAGGTGTTCTGGATAACATTTTACAGAAAAGCAGATTCCTCTTGCTACTCAGTGTAAAAACCAAATCCCGCTAGAAACACCCTGGGTTTTTTTTCAGTAGCGTTATTCATACAGTGTGTATCTACATTGCCTCATCTTTTGGACCAGGCTCTAGAAGGGCGGGCGCCTGGAGCTAGGCATCCTGTCGTCTGCAATCTGTCTGGCAGTTGGAGCCCCAGCTTAAAAATTTTGTAGGCACTTTGAAACCACAAATAAATACGTGGAGCATCTTTTTAATTGTGCTCTTTCTGAACACAATAGGCTGGCCTCAGACTGCATGAAACCTGCAGTTTAATTCTTATTCAGGGAGTGTCTGTCACTGGCACTGATTTGGTATTTATAGCTAGGAAGTTAAGTCCGTCACCCAAGGACAGCCCTGATCTGACTTGTCCTCCATTGAGACAGCCCAAAAGCCCCAGGTTTTGGGCGAGCGTCCCTAATCAGCCCCGAGAGTGGCTCTTAAATGCATTATGGGATATCAAGTGGCCAAGCAGAGCCACAGTGGGCCTCTAGCAAAGCAGCAGGCTTCTTTCTGCCCTTCACTGCAAGGTTTCTGAGGAGAAAGATCAGACTGGACCTGTTGAGCAGTCAGCTCTACAAGGTCAGAAGCACGCCTAGAGGGCAATAAGTAGGTATTTCGCTAGGCCTCCCTAGGGGTGTCGTACCTAGCATTTCCCTGAACACCGTGTAACAGAAATAGTTGTGATGCGCCTAGGAGGAGGCATAACGACCAACATGTGCCTCGGTCTAAGTGGCTTGTTCCAAATTTAAGGAAAATAACAAACTTGGTCTCTTTAGGTGAGGGCCGTCTTGCTAATTCCCAACATTCAGAAGTTATGTCAGTCGTCCCTACCCCCAAAATCACAAGATCTGCTTTAAATCATGACTTGTTTTTAGTCCGTCCCCCCATCAGGAATCAATTTTAGGGTCCTTTTTATATGGTGGAGTAGCCTTGAGGCTGTGACATTTTCAAGTTTTTCTCGGCCACCGTGAGGGATGGAAACTTATCTTTTTTTAAAAATATATATATATAGCTGCGTGTCTCGTGATCCCATGATTCCAGGAGCTTGGGGTGTCCCTCAAAGCACCCAGCTTCATGGGAGTTGGCGATGCGTTGCTTCTTCTGGAAAAGTGCAGTGCTCAGGGGCAGCTATCTCTGATGGCTCGTCCTTTATGTTCAGATGATATGGTGGTGCCCCTAGGTCAGTTGGAAGAAGGCAGTTTGCCCGCTGGTTATGGCGGAGGTGTGGACATTCAGCAGGTGACGTTGGTCAAGTCAGTTCTGTGAACCTAATCCTGTAGGTGTGAATGCTGGGGCGGGTTCACACTGCCAGAGCCCTGCTGTACGTGTCCCAGGGCAGTCGGCTGGCAGCGACACTGTTTCTCTTATCAATAAATAACTCCCCCATGCACGGGGCCAGTTAGCGACCGCGGTGGAGCGCTGCGTTATCTTGGTGTGAGTATCTGGCCCGGTGCTGGCGCCCTCCTATGCAGACCTTGAATTTTGCTCACTGATTATCCCAGGGACTGCTGGCTGGCATGTTTTATATGCTGGTGGTATGATTGACAATTCTTTAATTAAGGGAAAGCGGAAGCTTTTTCTGGTCTGTGCATCCCATCCCACCCATTTGCTCTTGCCTCTGATTCGCTTCTTGTGGGGGTTACTAATGTGCGCACCTGCCCTGGCTCATTGTGTCTGTAGCCTCAGCTGCGCAGGGGATTTTTGGGAGCAGCTTCAGATGAGACAGACAAGAAGTGAAGCACAGAGCCGCCGCGAGAGCGGTTTGCTTTGTCCCGGCTGAAGCCTTTCTCAGGAGGGCACCTGTAAAAGAAGCACGTGGCCCTAGGGAGATGAGCTGGAGGGGTGCGTTGCGGTGGGCGCCCGGGGACTTTGCAGCGCATGAGCTCTAGCTGCAGCTTGCTTTCCTTCGTTCATTCGCTGTTCTCTCTGCTTGGGGCAGGTGGTCCTTCCTGGAGGTGGCCACCAACGAGAAGTACAATGACAGCCTGCAGGCTTACGCTGCTGGTGTGGCTGAGGCCGCTGTGTCCGAGCAGGTAAATGATGGCGCAAGGGGAAATGAGCCTCCCCATTTAGTCCCTTTGTATTCCAGTCTCAGACTCCCCTGCCCGTTGTCCTACCACACTGTGGCCTTCAATCTAGACTTGCACCCGTTTGGGTCCGTTTCTGGGCCTTGTCTCAGCGATGACAAAGGTTATGGCTCACAGATGAGACGAGATTCTCACTTCACTGGTGAGCTAAGCTAGGCTTGGACTGACGCCCGTTGAAATGCAGGGTGTCTAGTTAGCCCCTCTGCCCCCCTCAGCCATCTCCTGCCCCGTCCAGCTTGTCCGTAGGGCTCCGGCCAGCCAACGGCAGATGCCTTGGCAAGGAGAACCTCAGCGGCTGGAGCCCTTCGCTCCAGTGCATGGAAAGGGGTGAGTGGGGAGGGTCTTCAAAGCTGTCTTTCCCATCGTTACCCTGTGTCCTCTTCTTTCCTCAGCTCATCTACATGCACTGGATGAACACGATGGTGGGCTACTGTGGCCCTTTTAAGTACCAGACTGACTATTGCGAGAAGTTGAAGAGCTACATAAAGACCAACCTGGCCTGGATGGAAGAGCAGATGGAGAAAGGAGAAAACCCTGAGTACTGGCACCAGGTGGGTTTGTGCTGCCAGGGGGTGGGCAGTGCCAGGCAGTTACGCATGCACTGGTCACTGTGTGAAAAGGACGGGTTTCCTTGGGCCCAGGGCTGGAGTTTGCGAGGTCCGTTCCCACTGCCCCCCTACAGTGACCCCAGACCAGGCCCCTGCTGGTGAAAACCAGGGGACTGCATGATTTTATGTACAAAAGGTAACAAGTAACTGGAGTCCCTTGCTGCTGCAAACTGCAAAACTAGCTCTCTGGTGTCCATGAATGGTGCCCTGGCTCTTTGAAGTGATTGAAGTGAACACTGGGGCCCTGGCCAAAGTCCAGCTGGGATGACTAGAGCCAGCCGTCGTCTTTCCTCTTCGCAGCGTCATCTGGAGAAGTTCCTCTTTGCTGGGGACGCTGTATGGGCAGTGCTGGATGAGTAGCTCTGTATGCGCAGGCGGATGGATTTTGGGGGCTGGGCGTGAGCTGTGGAGAGCTTTATCCTTCCTCACTTACTCACTCCATTGACTCTAGGAACCTGTAGGGGTTCGGGGCTGCAGGCGAGGGGGAATCCATCTTGCGAGCTGAGCATGCGTCATCTGGCATCACAAACACGGAGGAGCAGGGTGTCCTTCCAAAGCCTTTTTTTCAGAGTAGGACTGCCCCTCCCTTTCGATCCGCCTTTTCCGAGTCCTGTTACCAGCCCCCTACACGCACCCTGCCCTGTACCTGTGAGATCTCAGACCCCGATGCCACGCTGATCTCTGTGTGCATGGATCTCATCTCCCCCGACAGGTGCGCCTGGCTCTCCTGCAGCTCAAGGGCCTTGAGGACAGTTATAATGGGCGAGTGGCTTTCCCGACAGGGCAGTTCTCAATTGCCCCCTTTGGCTTCCTGTAAGTACTTTGGGTGGGTGATGAGTGATGGGCTTAATCCTTTCCGTTCTGGATGACGTCGTAAGCGGCCTGTGTCTTCTGGCCTTTGTCAGCCCTGCAGAAGAGTAAGGCCAGGTTTTCTTCTGCCACCCATATCATTGGCCGACTTCTGAACACGCCTTCCTCCTGGTCAGCTGGTCACTCTCTGCCTCAGTTTCCCTGTCAGTGAGACAGGCAGAATCGTTGCTTCCTGAGATCTTGAGAGAGCAGCCAGTTAACGTTTGTATGATGTGCTGATGACTCCACGTTAGAGCGTTGACCCAAATGAGAGGACTCCCCATTTTAATTAAAATGCGTTGAAGTCCGACAGCTCCTTACCCTACCTCTGCCCAGACCCCTTAGCTCTTCTTATCCACAATGCATTTATATCCACGTGGCAGGGTGGACAGCTCCCAAATATATATGTGGGCTCTAACACTGTGCTGTAATTGCTGTGACTCTGTGTCAGCTGCAGTCTTACGGCCGTCACTGGGGCTCGTGGCTTGTCCGTGGTCAGATGAGGGAGTCCCGGCTGCAGAGAATGAGCCCACGGGCCAGAGAAAGGATTGTTTCCCTGTGCAGATGGCCAGGACCCGGAGTTGTGTCTTTCAGCACTGGGAGTAACTAGCAGCAGAATACCAGCCCAGGCGAGGGGAGAGGCCCCGAGGGTCTGCTCTGTGTTGTCAAATCCAGTGGCCTCTGTCTGCGGTGCCTGGGATTATTCTACCCCATGTCTCTTTTCCCCCCCTCAGCTTGTTCCAGCTGGGTGGCGACTTGGAGGACCTGGAATCTGCCTTCAACAAAACGGAAAGTGAACACTTTCTGGGCTCGGGGTCTTGCTCCGCTCTCATCAAGTTGCTTCCACAGAACCAGGAGCTCTTGGTCTCCCATGACACCTGGAACAGCTACCAGTCCATGCTACGTGTCATCAAGAAGTACACGCTGCCCTTCCGCGCCTCGGCCCGCAGTGCGTAAGGCGCGTAGGGATCTGGGGGCAGCAGTGTGGGCTGGTGCCGGGATCGGAGCCCCTTAGCTATGGGCAGAAGGAGCGCAGGAGCAGTGAGGGCAGGACTTGGGGGGGATAATGGCCCCATAGCTCAGCAGGAAGCACTGGGTTTTTCATCCAGAGGCAGGGTTGTTAGCTGTCCCGTGGGAAGGGCGAGGGGTAGCTGGCAGAAGAGACCTTGCAGCCCCATGACAAAGATGATGTCGGTTTCCCTGCTCTTTATGCAAAGAGAGAAGGGCGTCCTGCTGTCTGTTTCCAGTGCCTCCAAAGGACCCTAGGCCCAATTACCCCTGCCCTTGGACCTTCCTGTGGCTGTTTGCTGTGGGAAGCCGGCAGTGTCTGGCTCTGGAGGTGAAGGGGCGTGACATCTGCTGCCCTGATGGCTTCCTGTGGCCTGCTCCCCCAGGTGACGTTACGATCTCGGGACATACCCAGGTGTTCTCGTCCTACCCTGGCACCATCTTCTCGGGAGACGACTTCTACATCTTGAGCAGTGGCTTGGTGAGGAGACACTGCCCGGACCCTCCTACCTGCCCCATGATTCTTGGGTTCTGCTGGCCACCTGCCCCGTTTCTGCTCTGGGATTCAAGGGGGTAGTGCACCTGTCTGCAGCGGGAGTCCTCTCATCTCACGTCTGACCCCAAATCTGCCTGCAGATGGTCCCACTACTGCATTTTTCATATGGGCCATGGGACAGGTTACGTCTGCATCTCTCCTGGTGTCATTTCCCTGCCCCATTGCAGCAGCCCAGGTCTGGCCCCCTTAGGGCATATGCCCTCTTTCTTCGCTCATGGCTCCATTCTGCCCCTGCAGGTTACTTTGGAAACCACCATCGGGAACAGCAATGCTGCCTTGTGGAAGTACATCCAGCCAGAAGGGAGCGTCCTGGAATGGCTGAGAAATATAGTAGCAAACCGACTAGCCAGGAGCGGGGCTGAGTGGGCTGCGATTTTCCAGCAGTTCAACAGTGGCACGTAAGCCGTCATCGAGACCCCCCTGTCATTCTCTCCCTGCCAGCGATGGGATGGGCTGAGGGTGAGACTTCCAGGTCAGTGTCCTTGAGTTCAGTTGAGCAGGAAGATTTCAGCTGTCTCCGATGCCAGGTTACTGCACAAGGCACCCCATGGTGATGATGCAGTGGTATCACGGGACATCGCGTGATATTCGGACATGCCATCGCCATGCAGTGTCACCTGCTGTTACTGCACTAAGGTTCAGTGCATTGCATGAGGTCAGTGGCGCTGATGCCAAGTCACAAATTTTCAAGGCTACTTAATCTATGAGTGGTTCGTAGATGCGCCACAGCTAGCCGCTGGGTGGAATTACTTTTGTTCTCATCATGTTTAGTGCCTCGAAACCAATCAAATCAGGGCCCCAATGGCATATGCTCAGGCAGGAGCAGAAAGTCCTTGCTGTGAAAAATTTGCAAGCTAAATAGCCACGAAAGATCAAGGATACAAAAAAGTAGAGAGCACTGGAACTGTTCAGCTGCATGTCATAGAATCCGTATTGCTAAGAGAGCCTCTTATCTTGTGCAGATAGAAGGGGCTTGTGATTTTGAAGGAGAACTGGAGTTTTGTCCCTTTCGTTGCTGTGAAACTGTCTCTGTCCAGTGGAGCAGTGTAGGGACAATCTTAGGTCACCATAGATTTGTAACAATAATTGAGCCTGTTGCACTTGCCGCTTGGTTCACTGAGTCAGTGTGATGCTGCAGCCAGTGCCCGTAAACAATCTGTTCTGATTTCTCTGCCGTTTGTTTTGAAACCAGCACCTGCAGTGTAATGACCTGCCATGGCAAGGGGGGAGTGAGAAGTTGGAGGCAGATGAGTGGAAATGCCTAGAATGGAAGGGAATCTGTTGGAAACGTGGATGGTGTTCAGTTCGCTCCTCGTCGTGGTTTCTGTTTGTCCAGTGCAGTCACGAGAGTGGTGTGTGCTGTAGTCACGAAGGGTTTCTTCAAACAGGAATAGAAGAGCATCTGTTCAGGGTTAGATCAACGGTCCATCTAGCCCAGTGTCCTGTCTCTTGGCAGCAGCCAGTGCCAGATAGTTGAGAGAATAAACGGACCAGGGCAATTATGGAGCGATCCCTTGTCGCTCAGTCCCAGCTTCCAGCAGCCCGAGCTCTAGGGAAGCCTAAAGCAAGGGGATGTGCCCTTAACCATCGTGGCTAACAGTTGTTGGTGACCCTTTCCTCCATAAACTTATCTGATTCTTTTTGACCCCACTTAAACCTTGGTCCTCCACAACATCCTCTGACAGTGAGTTCCATACGTTGCTGGTATCAGTTTACTAACAGTAAGGAAATCACGCATCCAGGAGGGTTTGGTTACTTTTAGCAGCCATATGGTGGCAGCGTAAGTACACCGAGACTCACATGATATTTACTACCAGGGGAAAGGGCTCTGAACCCTAAACACTTCCCATCTTGTCTCTTACCCAGGTACAACAACCAGTGGATGATTGTGGATTATAATGCCTTCCTCCCGGGCAAAGCAGGCCTCCAGTCAGGGGTGCTCGTGGTGCTGGAGCAGATCCCGTGAGTGCTTTGAAAAAAGAATATCCGAGGAACTGTAAATTTTAACAAGCTGCAAACTCGCTCCTTCTCCCAGTCCTCCTCGTGGCTCTGGAGAGCGGTAGTGGGATGAGGGGTGGAGTGGTAACAAACCAGGCAAGTGTCTGCTGCCCCTGCTGTGGTCCAGCTGTGACACTTGAGTTTACAGCCCAGCCTTGACTGTCTGAGACAAGGTCACATTCCTTGTCTGCAGTGCTGAGACCAGCAGTGGGCTCAGATAATGGAGGTCTGGCTGGCTTCCCCAAGGCTGGCCAGCGCTTCTGCTCCTGGCCAGGCGTTCAGGATGGCTAACGGTTTGGCCTTTCTTGCACTGATCCGATGTGGAAGCTCTGCTGCGCCAGACGGCCAGGGGGCACTGTTCCCTCTAAGCTGCGCATGTGCGTGCGCGCACACAGGTTGTGAAACCCACGCATGCAACAAAATAAAACATGCACAAAAATATTCAACAGCGCTAATCTTAGCGGACACTAAGAATTATTTTTGTGCACACAAATTTTTTGTGCATGCAGCCTATGAAAAATTAGAGGGAACATTGCAGGGGGTGCTGCCCATTGGGAGCTGGCTGGCCAATACTTAGGCTCCCTGATAGGCCAGGGTTCTTAGTTATCTGAGATGGAGGCCTTGCTCCTGCTTTCCCGGCATGCAGTCTGCTTCCCGTTGTGTTGTGGTCTCTTTCACACCCTGTTTCGTTGTCTCTCTTTGTCAGGGGGCTGGTGATTGTGGCTGACAAAACAGAAGAGCTGTACCAGAAGGGCTATTGGGCCAGTTACAATGTGCCGTAAGGAGGTTCTCTTCTCTCTCCATCCCAACCTCCGGCTTAGGGTGCTTGGGGCTAGGGGAAGAAACATCCAACCCCAGCTGCTGTCACCCCACTGCCCTCCATGGGACCCTACTCCGACTGCACTGACAGCCTGATCCAAAACCCGTTGGGCCTGTGAGGTGTGTCCTCCTCTACCTCCCAGCCAGCTGGGGCTGGAGTGCTGTGCCTTCGGGGAGCTGTGCTGCCTGGTCACAGAAGGGGCAGCACACAACCCATCTCAGCCGGGAAGAGGGACTCGGCCTCCTAAAGCTATTTGGGGGTTAGTGCAGCGTGGACGAGCCACCTGGGTGAGGAACGAGTAGAAGTATCCCATTGGAAAGGGCTTTGCCCTGCCAGCTTTTCGAATAAGAAAGCCTCATTGAGTGGGTCTCACAGCGCTTCACAACTTGTCGTGTATCCTCCCCCTGAGTCAGAGACAGAGCTGTTGTCCCTGTTACCTAGATTGAAAACTGAGGCACAGAGAGGCTAAGTGATTTAGCCAACATCACTCTAGGCTAGAGCTCTAACCGCTGAACCATCCTCTGCTTTCCGCATGAGACACACCCGGGAAAGTGTCCCTCCCTCATCCATTTGGCACCTGCCTCAGTCTCCCTGCCGTGGGGGTGGGATACCTCCGTGGGGTACGGTTCTGGCTTGGTGTTCCTTGAGGCATGTGTACAAAGACAGGTGGGGGCTGCCCCTTCCCAGGTACTTTGAGGAGGTCTTCAACACCAGTGGCAACCTGGAGCTGGTGAAGAAATACGGCGACTGGTTCACTTACGACAAGAACCCCCGGGCCCAGATCTTCAAGCGCAATCAGACACTCGTCCGGGACATGGACTCCATGATCCGGCTCATGAGGTAAGGGCTTGGCGCCGACTCATCCCGGGAGGACATACTGCTTTGGGAGGAGTGGATCTCGGTACACGAGTGCTGCGTGCCGCCTGGCACCTTGGCATGGACAAGGGGAGCTGAGCTGTGTGTGTGAAGTGCTCTGTTATTGTAGGGTTGTCGCTTACCCCGATGTTGATGAGGACACTTTGTGTGCTGGCCGCATGGAGCCTTAAACATGGCTCTGGAGCTTTTGGGAGCTGATACAGCATCCTTGCGTCTAGACAATATACGATGTTCAAGCGATGGTTAGGCCATGACATACGGATGCACTCGGGCTTCTGAATCAGGAGGCTCCTGCGTGTGGGACTGAGGGTCAGCTGGGGCAGCCCCAGTTATACAGAGAGATGGTCTCAGAGCCAGATCAGATACATCCGTCAGTGTTCAGCTCCAGATGTTTTTCCTTAGTCTGTTTCTAGTTACAAGGCCAGGCTCCCTGCTCGTCCCTCCCAGGACTGACTGCTTAATTGTCCTCATAGATGAGGCTGGGGGTGGCTCCCGCCTCCCTAACTCTGCCTGGTTAAGCTGAGGAGACTCTCTACACTGCTGATGTTGGTCTGTTGGGTCAGGATTGAGGATGATGCAAGAACCTAGATAGGGCAGAATAGCTCCACCCCATCCCTAGCGCACACCCAGCCTGGGATCTTCCCCTTCCCCAGCCGTGCAGAACTGCCCCAGTGACCAACCCTTTTCCTGCCATCCATTGCTGTGAGCTGCGATGCCGCCCTCCCTCCCCTCAGAGCTGCCTCCTGTCGAGCATGTCTGTGCCACCTTCTCAGGTTCAACAACTTCCTGAAGGACCCTCTGTCCCGGTGTCAGGGCTGCGACCCTCCCCAGAATGCCGAGAACTCCATCTCCGCCAGGTCGGATCTGAACCCTGCCAACGGCACTTACCCATTTGCTGCGCTGCGCCAACGGTCACATGGGGGCACAGACATGAAGGTGGGGGCCTCTGGGGTGAGGGGTTAGAGGGACGGGTTGGGAGCAAATGGGTGGAGGGTGAATCTGTGCTGGGGTGGAGCCTATGGCAGCCTCAGCTAACAGAGCTGTGTACATCTAGCTGTTGCGGTGGATCCAGAGGTCGTAAATTCAATCCTTAGTGCTGGCAACCTCCCACAGGGATGTGTGTGTGTGCACAGATGCTTGGTCCATGGACTCAGCCCGGCTCAAGTGTTTTCTGCCCGGGTGGGCCCTTGTTGGTGGGACTTGTGCCTAAGGGTGGTCCTCCTGACTCCGCAAAGGTGCCTGGGTCATCCGACACTTCGTTTTCTCTGCCCAGGTCACTTCCTATGTCATGGCCAAGAACTACAGCCTGATTGCTGCCAGCGGGCCCACCTGGGATGACGTCCCCCCTTTCCAGTGGAGCACCTCTCCCTACAGCAGCCTTCTGCACATGGGGCACCCTGACCTCTGGATGTTCCACCCCATCAAGATCTGGTGGGACTGAAGTGGAGACCAGCTTGGGAGGGGAGGTTGAGGCTGTCTCCCCATCTGCCTTCTTACAGTTTGACCCCTGATCAGTCCGCTGTAGGAGGGCTGGTGGGGCTGCGCCATCTCCCCACTGCCTTTCCCCGGAGAAATAAGGGAAGAACGTGTCTGTTTGCAGGGCGAGTGCGTGGGATAGCTGGAGTGGGAGGAAATGACAGAGGGGGCAGCATGATGATCTTCCATCCATCTTAGCTCTGGCCTCAGTGGGCGTAGCTCTGAAGCCGACGACCATTGCACCTGCTTCTCCCAGGCCTTGGTTTGGCCCAGTAGACGTCACTCGTGCCTTGCTGCATTAGATTGCCAGCTAGCTTCTTGCCCTCTAAACAAACTGTGACGCTTCGGTGCCCCCTCCCCAGAAGCCCTGCCGCTTTGGAACCAGCCTCCAGAGCCCCCCAGGAGGCGCTGTCTGCTCTCATGTCGAAGCTGGCCTCCCCGGGGGTGCCCAGGTGTGTGCTGGTGGGCGGGCACTGGCATAAACCCTGGATGATCCCCATGGGAAGGAGCATTCTCATTGTCCGTAGCAGACTCAGCGCCGTGGGCTCTGCCCTTTAATTGTTTCCCATCTGAATGTAACACGCAGAGGCAAATTTGCCTCTCCATTGCTCTACCCTGTGTGTGTGGGAGGGTGGTGTCCCAGTTGCTGCCTAGCAGCCCTGGGAAGATCCTGCATTGGGGTGGCATCGGGGGGGGGGGGGGCTGGCCCGCCCTTTTGCTGCGTCTCTGCACTAAACTCTCCGTGTGCCAGCGAGGAAGGGCTTTGCAGCTGCCCTGGGGACAGGCAATGGGGTGACCACTACTTTTTCGCCAGTGATGCCTTTTAAATCTTTGACGCCCCTGTGGCTCAGGCAGTACCCTTGCTTTGCTGCCTCCAGTCCAAAAGAAGAGGCCCAAAGGGATGCCGCGGGGGCGCAGCCTCAATCCGAAGTCTTTCTGCCCTTGTTCCTGCTGCTCCCACTACTCCTCTAGGCCCAGGCATGTGAAGAGGCTTTTGCATGTTAATCAAATGTCCCTGAAAAGGCAACAGCAACGAATGCTTTGAAACCAGCTCCCTTGGCGCAAGGTTCAGACGCCGTGAATGCCCCTTGCTCCCCCTACAGGAGACGTTCTTGCCCAATCGGGCTCTGAGTAGGGCTGGGGGAGAATGTGTTACGGGGCAGGGCTTGTTCTGTGTCACCACCACAAACCCAGCCGGTCAAGCGGCATGTACCAGCAGATTAAACCAGCAAAATGGTTTGATTTTTGTAATAAAACTCGCAGCGTTGCTTCTTTCCTGGCTCTTGGGCTGGGAGATGTTGGGGTAGGGTTTCAGCTAGGGAGAAGAGGCCTGAAGTTTTTGGGGTCAGAAGGGACCATCGTGCTCATCCAGTCTGACTTGTATCACACGGCCCAGAGCACTTCATCCCCTCGTTCCTCCTCCAAGCCTGGAACTTCTGATTGAGCTTTTGGATGGGGTGTAGATGATTTGCCGGGTCACTTTTCTGCCTCACAGCCGGGGCTGCTGTCTCCTAAATTCCACCTCCATCCATCCATGCCCCTCGCCAATCCCACCAGCCCTTTTTGGCCCAAGATTTGAGAGTTTCTTGACCATGGATCACTCAGCTCTTGCCCCCAAACGCTGCTGTGGTTGCAGCTCACTTGGTTGGGAGCAGCCATTTTAGCCCAACTGGCTTGGTCTGCCAGTGTTGCCCAACCAGCAAAGCTTCTTGCGGGGGAGGCTGAGCCTCTGTCCCTTCCTGCCTCCACTCCTGGGGCCAGGGTGAGAGATGAGGGGTGTGTTTGCAGTGCATTGTGGGGTAGCTGTAGAGAGAGAGAGAGCTAGAAGGATGGGCCAGTCAATGTCCTGGGCTTTATGTGGTGACAGCAGACAAACTGCTGGAAGCTGAGGTTTTGGAGGAATAATGTCCCAACCTTAGTATGGACCCATAGCATAGCTCCTTACCCGCCCAGCCTAGCCCCTGGTGATCTGCAGAGAACTGAAGAAATACCCCAGGGTTTAGCATGCTAGCCAGCAAGCTAGTAGACCTGCCTACATTCAGCTCTTTTTTCCAGCCAAACTTCCTACGTGACCTTGGCTATATGCGGAAGCCACTCTGTGCCTCAGTTTTATCATCTGTAAGATGGGGATAATAGGATTGCCTACCTTTCAGGGTGGTATGAAGACCATGAAGTGTTCAGATGCTGCAGGGCTGGAAAACAAGTAAGTACCATAGCTAGATAGAGGGTAGCTGGGCAGGGTGCTATTTCTAATGGTGTTAAAATGATTGCAAAGTCCTGTTAATCCAGGCTCCTTGATGTGCTCTGGCAGGGATTGAGCAGTTGGGAGTAATTACTTCATTAGTTTGGGATAATTAGCTAATGTTTGTAAAGTGCTTTGAAGCTTTTTAAGAAGGGCTTACTGAGAGCTGAGTCCACCAGGCTGCATAGAGCAGCTAGACAGTAAGGGATGGATATAACCTCTTGGGGACTTTAAATTGATACCTCCCTCTGCCACTTTTCTTTAATTACTTGCTGCTCCTCTTTTTGTATAACTAGGGGGCAAAAGTTGGAGTGGCAACCATTTCCTCCTGCCTTGCAGAATCCCCCAGCGCTCAGTCAAAGCCGTTTGGTAAATTCAGTCCTTGTTACAGAATCCTCCAGATCTCCTCTCTGTCTCATGTACAGGGAGGTCACTGGCCTACTGCAGTGGTTCCCAACTCCTCCGTGCTGTGGCACACCTTGATACCTTTAATATTGATATTTTGAGGCACTCCACCCCCTGTATTTGCAAAATGAACTCATGAATATGCATGTGCCAATCCAGAACTATGAGTGGTCTTTCAAAAAGTTTCGTGGCACGTCTGCTCACGCCTGATAGCTCACCCGTGTGTCATGGCGCACTGGTTGGGAAATGCTGGCCTACTGTCTGTTGGAGGATGAGAAGTGCTTTTGAGCTTATGCAGAACTCTTGTCTTCTGATCTGGGATGCAGCCCTGAAGAAGAGCCTGGGAGTTTGAAAGCATGACTTTCACCAAGAGGAATCAGTCCAATAAACAAGGTAGGTGAGGCAATATCTTTTCTCGTATCCTGCAGCCGCATGGCTACAATACTGCAAATCTTCAGTGTGATGTCATTCGGGGGGAATAGCTGGACCGTGTGGCTGTCCTAATAAAGCTGTCCGCTGGAAAGCGTTGCAACTGCTCAGCTGTGTGTCCCAGCCTCTATGTTGCTAGCGGCTCAGGGAGATTCTTTGCACCAGTGGTAAAGAATTACCGAGTTTTTTTGTTGCCTGTTTTTGCTGGAGGACTTGTTGAAGGTTTTTGGGTTTGAGGCTGAGGGCCAGATTCTCCTCTTGCTTATCAGGGTGAGGCTTCATTGGTTTTAATGATTTGTCTTGATCGACATGCAGTGAGAGGACAATCCAGCCTCAGGAGCTGTCACCAAAGGGACAGGGTGCTAAATCTCTTAACAGCGAAAATTTCCCATCCTCAGATGCTTTGCAGACGTTGTGTTAAATAGGTCAGTGGCTCCCAACATTTTCCCTGCCGTGGCACACCTTGCTACCTTTAATTAATTTGAGGCACACCAGCATATAGTTTCCAAATGAAATCATGAATATTCATGAACCAATGAGCCAATCCAGAGCTGCCCCTTTGGATTGTGGGGGATTCTCCCTTATTAGAGTTGTTTTTAAATCAGAAGGGGGTGTTTTTCTAAAAGATTTGCCTTCATGCAAATGAATTAATTCAAGAGCATCCGCTGCCTGTTATACATGAGGTCAGACTACGTGATCCCAATAACCTCTTACAAGCTATGATCCAGAGATGGTTCTTAAATGGCCCTCATCGCCATAATAGCTGGCAGTAGAAACACATGGGTTTAGATTCAAAAGTCACTGGTTCAGCCCCAGTGCATAACCCATCATGGCATCAGTACACGAATACTATGGGAATCCATGGCTGTCAACCCAAGTGACATGTCTGTGTAGTTTCCGTCTCTGAAAATCCCAAGAGACCTCTGCAGAGAGGAATTTTATAGGCCAGTCAGTGGCAGAATGACTGGAAGGTGGATGAGGCAATCTCTGCCTGCTTTTAAATCCAGCAACAGCTGAGCAAGCAAGGCAGGAAGAGAGGTGGGGGTCACAGAGAGCTCATAAATTTTTTTTCCTCCCTGAATGGAAGCTCCCCCTGCCCTCTGGATTCGTGGCAACATAGTCTGGAATGAGACTGGACGATTTCGCCTTAGCCGTAAGACCCCAGCACAGGGAGAGCAGTTTCAAAGACATTATCTGTCATTCCCAGACAGGCACCTCGGAGTGAGCAAAATGGGTTAGTTTCGAGGGGATCGTGAGGGGAAAAAATGACAGGGGATTTAGAAAACCCTCACTTACAGAGCAGTGTCAATCCGGTATCCACAACACCATCACATCAGCGGGAGTGCTAGCTTTTCTTGGCCCTATTTATGGTGGTGGTTTCCTCCTGCCATTTCTCTCATCAGCAGTCTAAATAATTTGTCTCTCACATTTAAAGAGCTGCCAGCTTCCCAAATATCCATGGTGGTCAAAGTCCCAGCCCCTGCTTCACGTCATTAGAGGACAAATTTTGCTTTCATTTTTGAAAAATTGTAAATTTCTAATGTTCCTGGTTGCGGAATGCAACTTGAAAGTATGACCCTACTGCAGGTTCACGGCTAGGAAAACAAGACAGAGTCCACCCCTTCCCTTTTTATTTATGATTTTTGAAATCAGTCTGCCACTGGACTTATGGCATTTTTCACTTGATGCTGCAATGTTTAGAGTGCAAATACTGTCTGGATACCCAGCACCTCTGTCTAACTGGCAGAAATCGTTCTAGCCCTTCCGGCGGAAATTGGTCCTTAAGTTAGTAGCTAAGTGGCCTGGGAGTTGGGCAATTCTGGAGGTTTAGTATGGCCACAATCTAGTTCTCTGAATCACAAAGCGTCAGGCAGCTGCCATTTTATATTCAATTCAGCTGCCGTTTGCTAGGGGGGAAAAAAACACCCTGTGCGTGTGATCTCTCTCTGTCTACTGGTGATCTTGCTTGGGGTCTCTCTTTTTTGGTCCCGCTTCCCTTAATGTAAATGCAGATGTGTTGTGTGTGAGAAAACAGAGCAGTGACAGTCCTTTTGTCTCTGTTAAATCCTGTCTCACGTCACCTGCTGTGACATATCAGCTGAGTGTGTTTTGTGCGCACAGCTACGCTTTCAAACCTGTGGCCCTCGAGTTTGAGTTGAATTGTGTTCATTGAGCTATGCTCCATGTTTCATTTGAATATGTCCCATTGCTAGAGGGAAACAGAACAGAGGGCTACCTTGCCCAAACCATTCCCACTGCTTCCCGTGAAACTGTGAGCCAGGGCCGCTGTGAGGTGCTGATGTTGTAGGTGCCCAGCACTGCCCTGATGAGAAACCTGCCACATGACGGGCGATTTTGGTGCAGTGGTTCTGCTCTGCTTCGAGGCTGCAGATTTCTAAGGGAAACTAGTAACGGAGTTTGCTAGCAAGGGATCCTTCTTGTCCCTTCCTCGCACAGGCCAGCCGAGTAGAGGTGACGGAAGAGAAGCTGAAAAACAGTTATTTCACTCTGATTCTTTGCTACAGTTCAGGTTTGAGCAGCCCTGGGGTTGCTCTGCCTATGATTAAATGGCAATGGTCTCCTAGGGTTCACATGCCAGCTGAGGATACCCAAAGCTTGCCCAGAGGGAGGTATAGGAGATGGCTTTCCTGGTCTGTGCAAGTGGTGGGGAGCGCTGTCTTAGACTCGGGGGGGGGGGGGGAATGATCGGACTTTTCTATCCTGTGCACCACCAGCACAAAGGGCACAGGTGAGAGCACAGAATTACCCGTGAATTATGCACTATGGGCTCTTGACCTTGTGGGCCATAATATGTTCTGCTTTCATGTTGGGAAACAGCTGACTTAGAGGATAAAAGCCTACTACTGCTGATAACTAACAGAGCCACTCCCTTAACTCAAGTGGCAGAGGTTAGTCATTTCTCTCTCTTTGCCTCAGATCTCTATGTCTACCATCCTGCCCTGCTTCCCAGGGGTGATGTGAAGTGCTCAGATTCTCCAACAGTAGTGACCAGGTAAAATGACAAGCTGGTGATGCCAGGGGAACCTCACTGAAAATAGCTGAGGCTGGAAACCAAGGAGGGGGACAGCCTAATACAAATAAGGACTTTCTTTTTTTAAATGCAAAAAGTTAAATAGTAGACACCACTAGAAAAGTCAGCCTGTTAGGGCATGCTGACTTCTGGCTACAACATACAACACTCCCTCCTTAGGCTAATCCCGTGTTACACAAAACCTTCCCCAACAGCTGCACCCCATTGAGTAGGCAATGAAGTGAAAGAGGTAACTCTAGACAGTGATGCTAAACCAGATGGCATGAGGAACCTCCCCAAAGGCCCATTCTAATGGTATTTTACACGGGTGCAAGCTTTCATTGAGGTAAAGCTCACTTTGCTGTAGCAGGCCCGACCAGACCGAGCCAGCGGCCGATCTAGTTTGGCATCCTGACTCCCTGCCGGCCCGTGCCACAGCAGACCTGCCACCCGTCCAACTCTGGGAGGCTGCTGATGAAAGTAGCCTTGGAAGGGAGTTGGACAGATGATCAAACCCAGCCTCCTGCAGTGAGGCCGGGCCAAGTAAACCGAGTTCATCCCTGAGAGGGGTTTGTCCGACCTATTCTTTAAAACCTCTCTTGGATGCCTATTCCAGAGCTCTACTGCCCTGAGGGTTAGACAGTTTTTCAGAATATCTAATCTACATCTCCCTTTCTGCAGAGTAAGCCCCTGGCCGTGGAGAATAGTTGCTCGCTGTCCACTTTATAACAGTCCTAATCGTATTGGAGGACTGTGACCAAGTCCTGCCCGTGTCTTCTGTTCTCCATGTTAAACTTGCCCCATTGTTTTAACCTTTCCTCTTTGGTCAGGATTTCTAAACTGATTTCTGTTTCTGTTGCTCCTAGACAGTCTCCAGCACCAGATCCTGCCAAAGGTGAGTCAGGTCCATGGCCTGGTGGCCAGGGCTGTGAATATGGATTAAGGAGACCTGGGTTTATTCCTGACTGTGACCATGGGGAGTCACGGCGCTAAGCTTGGCAGCTCTCTGAAAGCAGGGTCTGTCTCTCACGACACGTCTGGCAAACAGGGCCCAGCTCTCAGTGGCCTTGAGGGACTGCTGCGATGTGCGGATAGCAACACACCTTGCTGGGCAGAGATCTGAGCCTTGGGGTAGATTCCTTCCTGACCACTGGCTGGGAATGAACCCATGCCTGGAAACAGGAGAGTTGGGAACTTCAGTTTAGCCTCAGGAAGGGGTGACATGAGCACGCGTAAGAAATGTACCTCAGGGCCGATGGCAGTGGCTGTGAAAACCACCCTCCTACCCTTAAAAATAAGGCCCTGGATAAAACTCCAGAGCTCCCCGCACTGTGCCGTGCCAGCCTAGGCTGCCATGACGTTCTGGATGCCCAGCTGCTCCTTGAGACGCTGCAGCTGGCCCAGTGTGATGTTGTTTCCTCCGCACACGATGATCACCAGGGAGCCCAGTGCATGGCTCAGCTTCCCCTCCGCCTGCAGTCGCTGCACCACGCCGCTGTAGACGGCAGCCAGTGCTGCCCCACAGGCTGGCTCCACCAGGATCTTCTCGTCGTCTACATGGGAAAGGGAGGACAGAGGGAGGAAGGTAGCTGGAGCCCCGATGGGACCGTGGTCACTCACCCATCCCACAGTCGCTGAGGGCAGGAGACCTCTGCTAGCAGGGCTGGGGCTGGCGAAGACCTGGCTGCCTGGGATGGTGAGCCCGTGAGTAGGGGAGAGGACCCTGGTTCATGGACTCAGTTGCACTCCCTCTGTGCTCCCAATGGCCAGTTAGGATGAAAAGTTGGTCTTGATCCAACAGACATCATGACGGCTTTATGGGGAAGGGATGGGGGGCTGGAAGAACTGGCGCTGGGCTCTGCTCAGGGGCAAAGCATGACAAGAACAACCTTCTTGATCATGGTCAAAAGCAGCCATTGATCTCCCCTGCATTCAGTGATGCACAGGACCACGGATTACCTAATGGATCACCAGCCTGGCTGATGAGAACAGCAAGGGGCGCTCTTGCTCACTGTCTAGGATGCCCCTACTCAACACCGTGAGTGAAACAGGCCAAGCTTGAAGCAGGGAGAGGACAGCAGGCATGCGGAGGAAGCTTTGAGTCCTAGGCAAAGGCTATGACTGGGACAGCTGTGGCTCTGGGGAACGCAGCCTATTTCAGGAGAGGAACGCTCAATAGGACTTCATGGCTCCTTTAAGAGACACTGGGACCTGTTCTTTGCTGCTTCTCGGTGGGCCTGGTTTAGTCCACCTGGTGTTACTTCAGTAGCTAGCACCTATCCCAGCTGGGCAGGGCCAAAAGTGTCTTCTGGGGTAGAGGTGGCTGGAGCAGAGGCCTGGGGAACAGCAGGCAACAAGAATCTTGGAGAAGGAAAAAGCCTGGGTAAGAAGATGATTGTTTGGGGCTTGGTTTTAACTGTGAGTGGAGCGGGCTGTTTGATGGAAGGGGAGAATCTAGTGCTCCTGCCTCAGGAAGGGGGTGGCCAGAGGCTTAGGAAGGGGCTGGGGAAGCAGCTTTTTGTTAAGAGCAGGGTTTGGGCTGAGGCAGGGACCCTGCGACCCGGTGAAGGAGCTCTGGCCAGCTCTAAAATACCTGATCACCGGTGGGGATGTTTTTCACACAGCAAGCTTTCTACGCCTGACCTCTCGGTAAGGAAACATGCATGATTGCCTTCACCAGATGAGCCTCGGTGCTTAAATCCGTAACTCTGCTAGATACTGAAATCATGGACTGAAGAGAAACCCTGGGCTTTGTGGCTTATATGAGAGCCTATGAATAGCCCACAGCTGCTTTCTCCCCCTTCTTTCTCTCCAGCTGGAGGGGTGTTAACAGGCATATACCATGAATGGCCCCCTGAAATATGTAGGTGAACCTGTTCCATCTTTTATTTCGCTGTGACTCTGAATCTCTGGTTTGTGGGACCTGCAACTAGGAGGCAGCAGGAGACCTTGCCCGGTTAGGATGCAGTTTGGGTCTGTGCAGCAGGATGCCACTTGCATGGAGACGGTCAGTCACGTGTTCGTGAAAGGGCCATAGCGCCTGCTGTGACTTGTGGCTGGGAGCCTCCCTAACCCATGTGACTTTTTAAACCCTTTCCATCCACCTCCGGGGAGCAGCCAACGCCATGGAAAGAAGGACCCTCCCTTGGCATGCTAGTGTCCGAGTGCAGAGGCCCTGACCCACCAGGAGAGGTCTGTTGCGTACCCACAAACTTTTCAATGGCCACGACTGCCTCCTGGTCTGTGACGACCTCTGAGAAGACAGGGTGCTCTCGGGCCAGCTTCAGCGTCTCAGCTCCCACCGTCTTCGCTCCAAGGGTCTTGGCGACGCTGGACGGGAGAGGCAAGGGCAGAGGAGGTGAGAGAGAGAGAGAGATGCCGAAGGGAAGGGTGAGGCTGCCAAACAGCAGGACTTCTGCCGGCTCCCCAATGTGGTTCTGCCCAGCCCACCCAGCCATGGCTCCTCTCCCTCACCATCAGGTCTCGGGCTGCAAGGCGAAAACTCTGTTTCACCCTTCTTCCCTCACTCACCTGGTGATTTCTGGCAGTGTCACCAGCTGTCCCGCATCCATGGCAGCATTCAGGCTGTGCGCCCCTTTGGTCTCCATGGCAATAATGGGCACATCCTCCCAGCCCACCTCCCGGAGGCCCTGGACCACTCCGCACAGCATCCCCCCGCCTCCCACAGACAGGGCCAGAGCTCCAGGCTTGGAGTCCAGGTTTTCCTTCAGCTCCTTCACTATGGACATGTGGCCTTCCCTGCAGAAGGATGAGAATCAAGGAAAGGGAAGGTCTTGGAGAGAGACGATAACGTGGGCTCGACAGTCCTGACCATATTCTAAAGAAGGCCTGGAAACGACAGATCTGGATTCTGCTCGGTGACCCCAGTGTCCTCCCTTTGACTTCCCTGCAGTTGCTCCTCATTCACACCCACCTCACATGGTCTCCCCTCGTCTGAGATAGTTCGGGTCAACAGCCTGAGACAGCGTCAGCTTTGGGAAGCTGCACTCCAGAGTCCCCGTGCTCTGTATCCACTGCCACCGTCTGTGAGACGAGTGACCCGTCAGACCAACCCCGGGGTGAGATGCTGCAGGGACAAGGGACCAAGTTGCCAGCTCGGTCCGGGACAGAAGCACCTCTGTAGGTCTGTCCATGAGAACTTCCCTTCCAATTGTATTGAGATCCAGCTGTTGTTTTTAAGGGAAGGGTCGGGTGTATTGGAAGAGTGGTGCTTGTAGAGCCCAGCTCTGAATGAACACGGAGATGGAGGCGGGTTGTCTTTCTTGGCTCAGGCACCATGTGCTTTAGCTGCTGAGCCCGGTACAGTGCCCCGCTACCCAGGCTAGACTGGTGGCAGTGTTTTCCGTCAGGTCATTAACTTTAGAAATGCACCATGTGGAGCATGGCCCATAACTGCGGGTGGTCAGTAGACGTGCACTATCTTTTGAGCCAGGTTCCCGCTGCATCCCTGTTACACCAAGAGATGGTGGGACTCAGGAGGCCGTGGTAACACAATTCAAGCAAAGGGCAGATTTTTGCCGCAGCACCACCCTGGGTTAGACAGCTCAAACCCTTGTGTGCAACACAGAATGACCACCTTGGGCCTGCCTGTGGCCAGATTTCATCTGTCCGCATTGCAGGGATGTTCACAGGCAAGAATGGCTAAACCTGCCAGCACTCTAGCCTCTGGTCTCCACCCCTCCCAGGCCACGTACCAGATGAGGGGATCATCAAAAGGGGGCACGTAGACCCAGCCAGGGTTGTTCTTCACCAGCTCCTTGGCTTGTTCTATGGTCTCATCCAGCATCTGCAGAGAAGAGTCATCAACTAGACGCCCGTTCAAGGGCCACGCAGAGCAGCTTATGGACAGAAGAATGAACCGCACAGCCAAGGGGGCAGCCCCATGTGTAGAGCTCTCCCCCTCCTGGCTCTGGGGCATGGTGGAGGGAGATATTAAGTCGCCCAGCCCAGCCAGGCTGACCTGTCTCACCCGGACACACACCCACCTACCTCTCCCACAGTGCAGACGGTGGCCCCCTCGTCCTTCAGCCGCTCGATGGTGAAAGCCGGCGTGGACGTGGGCACAAGGATGGTGGCTGGGATGCCCAGTTTCCTGGCAGAATATGCAGCTGCCAGGCCGGCATTGCCACCTAAAAGCAACCACATTGGGCCTCATGCTTCCTTGCATTCCACCAGGCAGCAAAATGCAGGCACCGTCCTGATGCTGCCTCCTGTGTCCCACAGCGGGGTGTCATCCTGCCCTCCTTCGGCCTTCCCCAGCCCTCCCCAGCCTCGGGGCTGCCTGGAGATCCAGGAGGGGTGGGGATCTGGCAGCGTCCGGCAGAGAGGATTGCAATGTAGCAGGAACTCAACATTCAATCTCCCATGGGACCCTAGTTCCAAAGGGGTAGCCGTGTTAGTCTAGTTCAGCAAAACAAACAAGGAGTCCCGTGGCACTAACAAATTTATTTATTGCATGAGTGTTCATGGGAGAAAATCCCACTTCATCAGATGCTTCGAAGAGGGGACCCTGTCACCCTCGCTTGCACAACCCACACCGATGTCGCTCGTGGGGCATCTTCTCCGTTTGCAACTGTGCCTGAAAGTGCTAGCCAACAGGAGGCAGCCTGGATTTGAAGTCCTCTGTCTCACTGGGGCTGTTATTTACAGCCAGGAACAAGGGAGGAGCCATAGCCTGGGTGCTTCTGGGGCAATATTGGCTTGGCTGTGAGCAATGTTCCCTCTAACGACTCGTAGACTGTGTGCACAAAAACATTTCTTTGTGAGCACCAGTATCAGCACTATTGAATTTTTTGGTGTGCACTTTATTTTGTTGTGTGCGCAGGTTTCATGACCCGTGTGCGCACGCACATGCGCACAGCTTAAAGGGAACAGTGGGTGTGACCCAGCTGCCCTGGCTCCGCATTTCTCACCTGAGGAGCAGACGAAGCGCTCGCAGCCTCTCTCCGCCCACTGTGGAGACAAAGCAAGAGGAGGAGTAAAGAGGCGCCAGGGCAGCCACAGCTAGAGCTGCTCCTCTTGGCAGCCTACACGTGCCAACCCATTTCATATTTGAGCTCATTCTTCCCAGGCCCTCCCTTTATGCCTCTCATCGGCTATTCTGTGGTGTTCCTGCATTGCCAACAAAGCCTCTACAATGACGCAAAGCTGGTCAGCAGCCTCCTTCCCGCTCCCACGGCTCTAATGATGTGGGGTCCCCCAGCAAGGCCCACCTCCCACCGGAGAGCAGACAGTTAAGTGTGTGAGCTGCCAAGGTTGGGTATCTGCCATGGGAACTGCTTTAGGCTGCTGTTCAAGGACAGTCTGGTGGATTCATGCAGAGATGTGTGGTGAGGGTCCACCCCAGGTGGGCACCAAAATCCAGGCCCATGTATGGGATTGCTGCAGGGAGCAACCCAGGCAGCTTGCGGTGCCTGCTACAAATGGATCTGGATACCCGTCTCCCCCCAGCAACAGCACATTCCAGCTTTGCTCTGCAGTCTTCCTTCCCCACCAGGCAGGCACTGTGCCCTTCCCGCCGCCGCCCGGAGTCCATACCGTTTTACAGAGGTGGCCGATGCCCCGGATCTTAAAGGAGCCCGTGGGCTGAGCATTGTCCAGCTTCAGGTAGACAGGGGTGCCAGCCACCTTGGAGAGTGGGATGCTGTCTCGCAGGGGTGTGTGCACATGCAGGCTCCTGGTAGATATCATGCTGGGCTCTGAGGGAATAAGGAAAATACGGCCTGCCATCAGAACCCTGTTAGTGTGGGGATAATGCATTTGGTACAGGGCTGGGTGCCAGAAAATGTGGGGTCGAGGCTCAACTATGTGGTTTTGGGCCCACTGAAATATCTCTTCTGCCTCAGTTTCCCCATCAGTGATGGGGATGCTAGTAATCCAGACTCTCACTGGAGCTGATGGAAGACTTCGTAAAGTGCTTTGAGATCCTCCAGCAGGAATTGCTAGGTATGAGGAGCGGGAAGGCTGTGGGGCTTGAATCCCTAGAAAAAGCAGGAGTGGAAGGCTAAGCTGTAATTGGTTGAGGCCACATTGCACCCACCTAATGCTGTGTTTTGCGTTCCAAGGCCGCCTCTCCCATTTATAGAGGAATAAGCTTCTCATTCACGTGAATGGACCGTTAACTCTGAAACCTAATGATGGCTGAAGTGTACTGATAGTGAAACGGTTAGCTACTGATCATTTTAGCTAATATATTTATTCGTTGCCTCCAAATTACCTCCCCCCCCGGCATAAAAAGCCCCAGCTCCCCCCACCCAGTTGCTTTAGCTTCTCCCCTCTCCCATGTGTACAATGCAAAAAACTCTGTGGCCCAGCAAAAGTTGGATCTAACATTAAAGAAATTGAATTTCATCTGAGACACATGGGAGGAAGGAGATTTGCTGCACTGACAAAACGTCTCCCTCTCCACGCTGTCTGTGGCCGCCTCTCTCCAACTGCCCTAGTCTCAGGTCCATCTATTCCCTCTTGGTGTCGATCTGGTCCTCTCTACTGAGGACTATGCTGAGCCAGGTTTGCCAGATTTGGCCAAGTCTCATTTTCTCTGTAGATTTCACATGAAATCCTTCCTTTGCTCCTTAGATCATGGCTTCTTTCGGTGAAGTGCGATGTGGCGTCAAAGATGCCATCCAGAATGGACGCTGCTATGGGAATAAGATGTGGAGTCTTCCATTATGACGGGCCAAATCCACACCTGGCAAACGTGAGTACAACTTCCAGGGCACTTCAGGTCAGTCAGTAGATTGCACCTAATCTCCACTATCCAGATGTGTCCTTCCATTCCTGTTCCTTGTGCTGGCTTCTGTGTGGCCCACTACGTGTGGGCACAGTCTGCCACATCTCTGCCCTCACTCACCCTTCAATTCCTTCCTCGAAACTCAGTGCGGAATATAAACCAAACTCTTTCCCTCAAAGGAAGTTAGCAAATGACGCCTCCAAAACAGGCCATGGAATTAGCAAGGTGCCCGTGTAATGCCCCACCACAGGCCAACAGCAGGATTATGACTAGAGGCCTACAGGACCAGACAAAAAAATCCACTTGCGTTAGAATAGCTAGCAGCAGTAGTGGGTTTTTATCCTCTTTATGGACCAGCGACTAGATGGGGGCATACAGTATAAGACTTGGCCAGCAAAGTTTGTCAGACACACTCAGTCACTCCCATAGCCCATCCCTAGTCTGTCTATCAGTCTGTCTGGAAGGTGGTTCTTAGCAGCAAGAGCCACTTCTCTTTTTTTTTTGGTCTACAATGCCCTTATAATACTCAGAATTGATATATCAGTAGAGCTGGTAAGTTTTGGAGGCTTTTTCCCCCATGAGAAACTTGAAATTGTTTTCAATTTGTTCTGATTTTTTTCCCACTGCATTTGGGGGATCTTTATCATTGTACAAAAATGCTTTTTTGTTTTTTCACATCCTATTTTCCTCACTCTTTCCCTTCCATTCCACCCCCACCCCCACCCCCGGCTTCCATTTCATGCAAGGAACATGCTGGAATACGTCTCAGTTTTCTTTTTTTAAAAATTAGCCAAACATTTTTTTTTATATATCTTAGCTGAACAGCCATTGCTTGTTTGGAGGGGGAAAAGTGTGATTTTGTTTTTCCATGTCCATAAATCTGTAATTATTAGCAAACAGTAGATATGGCCAGGAATGTGGTTTTTCTGGTCCATGAAAATTTCTGAGATATCAAAAAAATTTCCCATCTCTAATCAGGACAAAAAGTCAAACTTGAAAATTTCCTCAAATTATAAATCTGAAACAAATTTTGGTTGGGATCAATTTACATGGTTTTTCTTTTCCTATTTTGATCATTTTTATCTTTTTTTAAATACAATTCGCTTAGAAGTTAAAACAAGTCATTTTGAGATGGCAAATTCACTTTTTTTTTTTTTATTTAGAAACAGTGGAAAGGTACTGACAATTTTCTAATGTCCTTCAAAAATGTTTTCCGTCACAAACGGATCAAGACTGATCTTTTCCAGTGAATTGTTTGTTTGGACAAGTCAGTATTTTCTGATGACAAAGTGTTTCAGTGAAAAATTCCCAACCAGCCTTAGCGAACAGGGCCTCCTGTGTATCATGACCTAGGTGCTTCAATCTGGTTTCATCACTGCAACCCATAACCTTGTTCATAGCATCTGGGCAGAGAGGAGGGCTGAACACAACATGGAGCCTGGACTCTTGGTTCGTCACAGAAGTGGGGCAGAAACGCACTGTGTGTGGGATGCTTTTCCTGCTACTGCACCGGCCTTGTGACCTCAGTGCAAGTGGACCCATGAGTTGTAGCTCGTCCAGCATGCACAAGGTAAAGAACCTCTTTGCAGAGAGGACACCATCTCTGAGTTGAACTAAATCCTCCCTGAGGCGATGCTGGTGAAAACCCTTTTCTCTAACTCTAAGACGTAACTCAGTTCCATCCCATTTCTAGCTAACCCCTGGAGAACCGTTTGCCGGGCGACATCCCCAAACAGATCACGCTTCCACTTCCTTCGTTCCCTGCGAAGGCAACATGTGGCTAGGACAGAGCACTCAGTCTTTTTTGGGAGAGGAGAAGCAACATGATTGCCCCACAGCCTCTGTTTTGGCCATCAGGTTGACCGATAACTCCACAATGAGTCCTTCTTGGTTAGAAGGGCAATGGCATGGGGACTTATGAGTTTAGGAAGCAATGGGGGAGCAGTCCCCGGCCATCCAGCAGGGAAACAGGCACGGGGGAGACACCGCAAAGCAGCCTCCTTTGGAATCCTGTTTATTATCGGCTCAGCGCCCTGGAGATCCTGGACAGTGCATGGGTTTGAGCGGCCGCCAGCACTTCACAGGGACCCGGTTGGCAATAACTGGCCTTGGAACGGACAAAATGTTTGAGAGCCAGCTTTTTGCAGGAAGGGGTGCTTATCCTAGCCACCTCCTTAAGAGATCTCAGCTCGGACCCCAAAGAAATGTTCAGAAAGTCAGTGGCCCATTTTGAAAATGTCATTCTTCGTCTTCCACTCTCCGCTGCCGCTAAGGTGAGGAGAGCAGAATAGGGAGGTAGGCACCCTCCAGAAACCTTCACTAAGTCCCCTCGTCAACCCACTCTTCTGAACCTTTAATTTTGCCTCCCACACCCCTGCGAGACAGGGAAACGCAGTTATCAATGTGGAGGTGGGGAAACTGAGGCACAGTGGGATGCTGTCTCTTGCTGAAGGACCTGGGAGGAGTCAGTGTCAAGGCTGGCATTAGAGCCCAGGTGCCCCCAGCTTTCTGCACCTTCCTATTTATTTATTAGTAACAAAGAAACCTCTCATTACGAGCTGGGAAGGGGAAAAAGTGAAGGCACTTACCGAACTGCAGGGTCTCTGGCCAATGTTCTTGCTGCTGCTATTCAGAGAAGGTCAGCAATGCTGCAGTGGTCTCCTCTGGTCCCTTTTCAGCACCTCGGGTAACTGTGGAGCCACTGCCTCATTGGAGGATGCTAGTCCCTTGGCAAGTTTTATAGGCCCATGGTTTTTGCTTGGTGGCCGATTGGTGGATGGGGCACCCCCTCCACACGCACGCCTCCCCTTGCCTGATGTCATTCTCCTCCCCTTCTCTGCAAAAAGACTCCAGCTACCAGCAGAAACAATACCAAAAGGGAAGAGGTCTGGGAGGGGGGCATTCTTCAGGCTCTTTGTAAAAGGGAAAGAGCCTATTTCAGGCTCGCCAGTACCAAAAGGAGGGTCACACGCACACACACTCGCTGGGGAGGGGAGATTGCTCAGACAAAGGTCCCTTGAGTCAGATGTTGCTGAGCCGGATTAAACCAGGTTGGAGAGCTGGGTCTGGAATTATGATGAGGAGGAAAGGCTGTTGCCTGCAGTCCTTTGCTTTGCACAAGGACAGCCAGTCCCTTTGCTTTCTCAGAGACGAGCATGCAAGAACCTGGACCGGACCCAGGGAGCCCATAAAATGGGGATTGCTGCTTCTCCAAAGGCTTCCTTCTTTTCGTTTTCTCTCCCACTCCCAACTTTCCCTCAGTCTCTCTTCCCCAGAAGGCTTTGGCGTGCTTGTTTCTATATAATTAATTATAAAGCGGCAGGGTCACAAAATTATTAAATGGGGGTGACGAAAGGCAGGAGTTGGGAGTTTTAATTGCTGTTGATTTGGTGTGGTCTGAGACAAGCCATTTCGCTTTTCTGGGCCTCCAGTTTCATGTGCCTAGCACCTCTCAGCTATTTAAAATGAGAAATAACAATAATCTGTCTCCCTGTCGACAAGTTCCAAAGGGGGAGCCGTGTTAGTCTAGTTCAGCAAAACAAACGAGGAGCCTGGTGGCACTTTTAAAGACTAGAAATTTATTTATCGCATGCACTTTCATGAAAGAAACTCAGATCACGAAGTGAGGTTTTTCTCCCCCAAAAAGTCATGTGATAAATAAATTTGTTAGTCTTTAGAAATGCCCAAGGACTGCTGCTTTCTCTCTCTGCTTGTATTTATTCCCAGCCTATAGAAGAAATAGCTCGATTGCCATGGTGACAGAAAGCTAAGTCAAGGTGGCAATTTTTGCGTTTAGTTCTCAATGTGGTGAGCCTGCGATTTCTTGTCTCCTGTGGCAGGGAGTTCCAAAGTCTGCCCACTTGTTCTTGCACCCGGGAGTCTCCCCATATACGTTCACCATTACACTGGGGGGGGACTATGCTGTTATATGTGGTGATGATGATGCTGCTACACAGGTAGCCTGAGCCAGTTGCCGGCAGGGTGCAAAATATGAGGACAGAAACTTTATGCTGTGCTTGCTGGGCAGCCATACAGGGGTGATAGGCGCAAGATGATCTGTCCCACCTTGTGCTTTTCTCAGGGAGCGTTGTAACATCTGGGGCCAGTGTGTCCCCTCACTTACGCCCCACTGCCCCAGTGCGATACCACCAACTTCCGCGAAGACTCATTCCTGATTGACAGTGGTGTGTGAAAGGACAATCTGGCCCCACAAGTTGCAATACACATACCTGCATGGTAGAAACGCACGGCTCACCATGGGCAGGTCTGCGACCGATGTCTTGGGGTGCAATCTATTGGGTCAGTGGTAGCTGCAAAGGGACACCTAATAGTGTGGACAGGCCCCAGACTGAGCTTGATAAATGTATGGAGGGGACGGTAGGATGGAAATAGACTGTTTTGGAAATAGACTGATCTTTGGCTATTGTTGATTGATATGCCGATGGCCTGCGATGGGTGGGTTTTGAGTTATTACAGAGAATTGTTTCTTGAGTCTCTGCCTAGTGAGTCTTGCCCACATGCTCGGGGTTTAACTGATCACCGTATTTGGTTAAACCCTGAGCATGTGGGCAAGACTCACTAGACTTTGCCTGAGGACAGATTGGCAAAAGCTTTGAGGGTTTTCACTTTCCTCTGTAGCATGCGGCAGGGCTCATTTGCAGGTGGATTCTCACTTAAAATCTTTGAAGCCTTTAAAAACTCAGTCATAGGTTTATTACAGGAGTGGGTGAGTGAGTTTCTGTAGCTGGCATTGTGCAGGAGGTCAGACTAGATGACCATATTGGTCCCTTCTGATCTTAGAGCCTGTGAGACCGTGAGGCTGCGGAAGGATTTAGCAGCGTGACGGCAAACGGCCTTGATAGGAGAAGATGTCATGTCACCATAGTGCCAGCCATGGACCAGGACCCCCCGGTGCCAGGCGCTGTACGGACACAGAATAGGGCGATCTCTGCTCTGAAGAAGAGGCAATTCTTCAAAACTTCCTACCAACATCTGCCAGGTCTCACCTGCTTTTGGCATTAGCCAGTTGTTGTTCTGTTAGGAACTAAATCTGGCTGAGCCCTGAGCGAGCTGGGACAGGGGCTGTTGATAGCCAGGAGTACAGCACACTGCCTCTTGCTGGCCCTGTGGTGCCAAGCACCTCCCCAGCTAGGGTTTGTGCGTCCCGTTGTGGTGTTGTCGGGCTTAAACTGCAAACCCCCTGCCAGGGAACTGCCCCCTTGCACGGCCTGAAAAACCCTCAGATGTAGTGAAACTCCAGGAATAACGCAAAAGTCCCTCATTGGTCCCACGTGTAGGGATGAGCAAGCTGTGTACCACTTCCCAGCTCCAAATCGTGTGCTGCCTCTGCCGTATAAGCCTTTGCTTATTGGGGCCCTGAACGTCATCAGAGGAGGCCTCCGGTGGAGTCACTGTGAGCAGGAGAATGGGGTCCGCCAGTGAAGCTGATTTTCTCCAGCTTGGTGTGCTGGTCCTCTTCTGGGCTCCCAGCCGCTGTGGGGTTTGTGGCTGTCTAACTCTGGGTTCTCAAAGGTCATTGCGTGCTTTGCTTTTTCCCTTTAATCTGCTGAGGAAGAGCCATATTCTCCTCCAGGGGAGGGGAATGCTCAGATTGAGACAACGGAGGCGCAGAGGTGAGGTGACTTGCCTGGGCCACAGAACGTCTGTGGTGGACAGAGGGAAAATCCTGGACTTCCCAGGGCCCAGCTCTGTGCTTTAAGCACAAGACGAGGCTTCCTCAGCTCCCATGCTGCATCTAAGCGCTCCACCAGTGCACTTCAGCTGTTTGTATCTGGGGTCCCCTACTGCGGATGCACCCCAAGTCCAGCCTTTTCTGTTTTGGTCCTAGGCTGCCCAGGGTGGGTTAGAGTGTTGCTCTCCAGAGCTGAGGTTTTCATGCACTGGAACCCCCAAGTTTTTAATATAAAGCCCCCCAACCCTCAGGGCATGGGTGGATGGAGGGCTGGGCTCCTTGAGAGACTGTCCCAGTGACTGTAGCTTTAACCTGCGATGGGGGCGGAGGGTCTCAAGCGTCGCTGCAGTGCCAGAAAAGGGTGAAGCTAGGCACGTTCATCAGCTCTTGGGCGCCAGCCCAGCTCTGTTACCATGGGCAGCCAGCACTACAAAGGTCCTTCCTGCTGGTCTGTGCAGACGGGGAAAGCAATTGTTGGGGTCCACAGAGGCCCTGTGTGCCAAGGCAGGGGCAGGATTGTGTGGTGGGCGCTGCGGGCTTAGAAGGCAAAGAAAAAAAAAAAGGGCAGTGGGGGGAATTAGCTGGGCAAATGGGGCTGTTTCATTACTAATGCATCCTTCAACCCCAAAGAGGGGCACGTGCCCTTCTCCTCCCACGGGGCTGCCTCCGAGGGGCCGCCCCAGGGATTCAGAGGCTCTGACCTGGCTGCTGCAGTGTGACCATTCCTGCTCACGCTCCTGTGCCATGGGGCAAAATGTGAGCTGCTTCGGGCTGACGGGGGGGAAACCCTTAGGGAATTGAGGCATTTTCCCCTTTATTGCAGCACTCCCCAGCTTTTTGTCACCATCCAACTGCTCTCTGCCCCTATTCCCACCCCTAATATTTCCTCCCTGCAAAACTGACCCCTCCACGCACACTCCAAATGCCAGGCGTGGGTAAAGAGGTGCTGCCTTCTGATCATGGTGCTTTACAGCTGGGGGCAGGGAGAGACGTAGCGGGCAACTGGATTTGTTTGTGCCAGCCTCGCTCTCCCTTGGCAACTGGGCTGAGGAAATAAAAGCTCAGCAGGAAACCTAGCCCGAGCCAGGGGCTCAGAGCAGGGAGCCCCTTCCATCTCTGGGCAATGCAGGGCCAGGCCAGCAAAGAAGGAGGATAGCGATGGAGGGACACTGCGCTGCATGGCTTAGATAAATATTTGCTTCTGGCCCAGAGCTGGTCCAAAGGTTTCACCTCGGACTTCAGGCTGGGACTCTTGGCTCCTCAGTGCTCTGAGTTGGCCACACTTTTGACCTCTTAATACCTAGGCATCTGGCCGAGCTCAGTGGGTGGGGAGGGGATGTTCACGGAGTCGGCTGGGCCCCGTGGAGAAAATAAACCAGACTGAGCGATGCAGCTGTGAACATTAGTGCTGGGGGCTAATGAATTGTTTGGGGGAAAGAGACAGTGGGGTTACAGCTAAGGGCATGGGGCAGATCTAGGATCAATTCTCACTGTGCCCTTGGGCTTTGGGGGTGAAATGCCCTGTTCTCCATTGTGTCCATAGCCAAAAATGCCCATTGACTTGGGTGCTGGGCTGAGTGTTTTCATGCCCCCTCCCTGGTGCCAGTGCAATAAAACACCTGCCGATGGCCCATGGCAGCCGGGACCATAAAACTGCTGAGGTCCCAACGCTCACTCCCCAGCCGTGGTAGCCAGAATGTCTACACAGCAATTTTAGAGGCTGCTGCTGGTGTTTTGTTGCTGTGTAGATGTACCTGTGTCTCATTACCTCGCATTCAGCCCTAGGGAGCTAACATCTCCTTTCTCCTCTTGTCTGTCTTTAGATTATGACTAAAGGCAGAGATCGGCCATCAGGACAGCACCTAACACAAGGTGGCCCTGATCTCAGCAGGGCCATCGAGGCACTACCGTACTAACAGCAATACGTGACATTAAAAGAACACAGAAGGGAATCATCAAATCGTAGGACTGACAGGATCCTAGAGGTACGTTGAAATGTTAGCGCAACATGTAGTCTGCTACGCAGCACTCCAGACTTATGAAATGCCCGAATTCAGGATGCCCGTGCAACTTTTCTTCAGCACCCTCTGGGTATTTGCATGGTGAGACAATCTTTAATTACAGGAGCACACACTATTTTTCTCCAGACAACCCCAGCTTCACAAGGAGGAGGGACTAGAGAGGGTTCACTGAATGGGTAGCTATGCATTTCCTTTTGGGCTCCTCACTCCTGGTGCAGCCCCAGCTCATTTACTGCACGCCATCCAGCTGAATATCAAATGATGAGCTTTTCTATACTGCGCTCATGGTAGTATCCCAGCTCTTTTCAAACAGGAATGAATTTACTTTCACAAGATCTCTGGGAGGGGAGGAGGTGTTATTACACCTAGTTTACAGGCGGGTATTGAGGCACAGAGATAAAAGCTAGAACCATTGACTGTCTGCCCCGGCTCATCAGTGGGGTGAAAACCTTTAGATCCACAGCACAGTTCCCTACCACCCGAACTAATCCAGTAACTGGTAGCAGTAGAAGGCTGTTATCCACAGTGTGGGGCATGGAGACACACACTTTATCAGTGGGCTTCACAGCTGTTTGCTGGGCAGCAGGGGAATGGTGAGTCTCAGGAAAAAAGAGGTCGGTCCCAGCTTCTGGGGGGGACTGTGGTTATACCCTTCCCATATCCTTGGTTCCCACTCCTGCTGTTATTTCCCATTGGCTTGTGCCTATCATCCCACTTCCCAACTCCCACCTGTTTGTTGCCCTGCTCCGCTCCTACATTCCCTCCTGCGCGCCTGCTCATAGTTTTGTAAATCTGCTTCTAGTCTTTCACTTCCATGGCTCCTCTTTCCCCACGTTCTGGTCAAACCCATGTGGCGTTCAAGCTACTTTCTTTCCTGCCTCCCAGCTGGCTTCTAACCCGCATGACCCCAGAGCAGGAACGGGGACTGGGGGCAGGCACATCTCTTTCCCCATCCTGTGTCTCCCCCTGCCCCATTTCACATGCTACTGCCTTTCAATCTGGTGGCTTCTTCCTCCTTTAGGCTGCCTGGGCATCAGCGGGGTGGTCACTGAGCGTGCTGGGGACCTGTTTCAGTGCCCAGCAATTACAAGGAAAGTCCAGCTGGAGCATGCTCACTCACTGTGGGGATAATGCATTCGGTACAGGGCTAGGTGCCAGAAAACGTGGGGTTGAGGCTCAGCTGTGTGGTTTCGGGCCCACTGAAATATCTCTTCTGCCTCAGTTTCCCCATCAGTGATGGGGAGGGATGATAGTAATCCAGACTCTCACTGGAGCTGGTAGAAGAGTTTGTAAAATGCTTTGAGATCCTCCAGCAGGAATTGCTAAGTATGAGGAGTTGGAAAGGCTGTGGGGCTTGAATCCCTAGAAAAAGCAGGAGAGGAAGGCTAAGCTGTACTTGGTTGAGGCCCCGTGCCGCACTGTCCTGCTGTCTCTCTCGCGGGTACCACCTCTGCTACGATCTCTGGTTCAGGGTTCGGTGGGTCACAGAGACCTTTGCTGTGTGGATGGATCACCTCTGGATGCCTTCAAGTCTGCCCACAATGCACTGGGGTGCAGTTGCCATCCTGGCAAACGTGCAGTCAGCTCATCATAATAGCATGTCTCCTGGGAGGTCTCATTTTGTCTCCTGTGTTTTTATAAATCTGCTACAACTCCGTGGCTTTGGTGCGGTACAGGGTGTGTTCCTATATTTGCTCTGGTAGGTGGCTGCTCACAGATCTTGGGATTTCCAAACGAAGGAGTCCCATGGCACTTTTAAAGACTAAGGCTATGTCCACACGTTGCTTTTAAATCGAAACAACAACCGTTGTTTTCATTTTTAAAAAGTCATGTCCAAATGACGTTTTGTGATTTCGAAATGACGAGCCCTGTCATTTCGAAACAACTAACATTATTTCAAAACAGTAAAACCTAGGAAGAAATCAAAACAGCCGTTAAATCGAAATGGTTGCTTCGAAATAACGCTGTTTGGACGTGTTATTTCGAAATAACCATTATTTTCATTTAACACTTTTGCCCTTCTCCTTCCCACAGTGCCTTTCTTTTTCTATATATTGGGTGGGGCCATGGCCCTTCTAGGGGGCCATCTTGCCACACTTCCCATGGTGCCCCTCTCCTGAATCAAAATAGCAAGTCTTGTGTCCAGACCTGCTATTTCGTTTTGGTGTTTTTGCTTAATTTGATTTAAGTTAAATCGATTTAATGGTTTTGTTTTGAATTAACTTATTTCAATTTAACTTAAATTGAACTAACCCTGTATGTGCGGACATAGCCTAACTGATTTATTTTTCACGTGAGCTTCTGTGGCTGTAATCGCACTTCATCAGAGTCATGGAATAGAAAATGTTGCAGATACCCACATACAGCGATGACTTTTGTTCAGATGGAACGAGATGTGCTTCTTCCCCAAAGGGCAAGGATGTCCAGGCCCTCCAGATGGGACCGCTATAATGTACTCTGGGTCTGTAAATTAGCCAGGAGGTGGAATTGCGAAGGTGGGTGCCAGAATTCAAACAGGCAGGTGACAGCTGGTCAAGATGACCCCAAAGCAGCTGGTAAAGGGATGGGCTGTTTCCGCTGTGAAGCAATTCAGTGTGGGAGAGCGTGGGCGGACTTCCTGAAGTGGTAAAGTTTCTCCAAAGGAGAGGTGTGTTCATGTGAACAGTCACCTGGTCTCAGTCATTCAGAAACGGTGTTAGAGAACAAATCAGGGAGGCCCAGAGGTGGACTGGGTTGACAATTACCCTTCATTGCCTGCCTGTTCCTCCTCTATACTGCAAGTGAACCGGGAAGAGGGGCATGACAATCCTTTTAGACTTAAAAATATGTAAAATTCTGCGTTTGTGACAACTCCCCAAAGACCCTTTTTTAGTTGCATTAACATCCAAACAAGGAATATTAATAACTTTGTGGTGAATATAATTGTATCCACCTCTGTGTGTTGTTTACAGATTTTGCTAACGGTGAGCAGGTATTTAATTTCACAAGGTTTTATCTTTTGTAACAGCAATGAATAAAAATTCCTGAGCAAGCATTTTGCAAGGGGGGATGCAGGGGGAGAAGGGTGATGCAATGTCCACATCAAAGATCTTATGCAGGAGAGGAGAGATTTCTCGCACAAGTTGCAGGAAGGGAGCAGGGGCTTATGCGTGGGTGGGCCAGGGCCCATCCACTCGGAGATGAGGCCTGCCTACCACAGCACCTGGCACTGCCACAAACTTTGCCACCGCAATGGTGGGGCTGGCCAACGTAATTTTTTACTAGAATTTCATTTACAGGACAGTAAGGCTTGCATGTAGTAATCCGGTTAGCATAGTAACCTGTGACTCAAGCCCTTTGTCCAGCACTAACTTTTTACTCTCCTACAAATAGCATTAGGCTGCTTTTCAAAGTGGATTAACGCAAGCGGGCTAAGAGGCTAAGCATGTTGTGTGTGGATGCGGGGCAGCATATGCTGAATAAGCTAAAGTTACACAGAAAAATCTTTTGCGTGTAGACAAACCCTTCCACAGCAATTGAATTGTTGCACATCTATAAAGACAGGGATTGACACACATGTATTTGCACATATTAACATGCATGTGCTGAAACAGAGGCACACGCGCAGCCATGCACAAATGCTCACACATCTGTATGCACACTGATGTGTACACCCACGCAGGCGCCTACCTACCTATACGTATGCTAACATGCGCGCACGGAAAATACGTGCACACCCACCTGCATGCAGCTGCTCTCACCCAAGTAAGCACACAAATGCACAAGCATGTTGTATGGTATAAGAAAAGCTGGACTGCTCATGTGCATGTCTAATCGGTCCGAAAACCTGAATCTTCTACAATAGCATCAGGGAAACCTCTGAGTATCCCGGCAGCAAAGATGGTTGCCACCCACCCAGTCTGACACAATGGGCCTGGCTATAAAATGCAGATTTTATGTAATCCAAGAGCACTTGCAGATAAGGTGCACATTGAAGTGTTATTGAGCACATAAATAACTTGCACTTAGACCATGGTTACACTGTACTCTGTTCCTCCCTCCCTGGTTCATGCCTGCCCCTCCAACTACCAGTTGTAGCATGATCCAACTTGGAGCTTGCATGGTACTTTGGTCTCGCTCAGGCTTCACAAAGCAGAGGACAGCCTGTGTTTGCAGTGTCCTCAGTTTGACCCTTGTCGGGAAGGCCCACAGCAGGGGCCCAGGCAACAGAGATAGAGGCCCTGCCATTTGGCAGGATGAAGAGTTGAATTTCCAAAACTCAGTCCATATGCTGCAAATGATGCATGTGCTCATGCAAAAAGCTGATCTGTGCATGCAGATGTTCCCCAGTATTGCCCAGCTACCAACTCAATCTTTGCTGGTGTGGATACGAGTGGCTTCTGAATTCATGTTTGCACATGCGTGCATGCACCAGCATGTTCCACACGGTGGCTTTTTGAATGCATGTTTGCACATGCGTGTGCGTGCGCCTGCATTTTGCATGTGCCCACAAATCCAAGCGGTGCGCCTGTAGGGTTTGCACACATGGCTCTCTCTTTGCCTTTGTGAATGCACGTGCACCATGCCCTGGTAATGGATTTTAGTTTATTTATGTGCAGCCAAACATTCCAGAGATATCTGATGGGAGGCACCTGCTGAGTGCCTGAACATATTGGGAAGTGCATCCCGCTAGCTAAATATTCCCATGGTATGTTAATAGAACAACAACTGGACAGCAGGAATGCGGGAGACTCAGCCGTGAAGGGGTTAAAGTTCCTAGCATTGTAGAGGAAATTCTTTGGTGTCGCATGACCGTGAGGTCCTAGTGGCTTCTGGAGTGGAAAATATTGGGGTGCCGAGAATGGGAATGCAAGGGAGGGAATGCCACCTATTTGTCAATGCAACGAACTAATGGTCTGTCAGTGCAGCAGAAAGCACAGTGCTTTCTCATAGTTTTGCAGGGTGGTGTGGTGTGGATGAATCATCGCTTAGGGTCACAAGCGCCAAATGAAACGCAGAGACTTATTAACTTTCTGGCAAAGGTTGGCTTGCTTGCAGGACTGATGCCAGCCTGTTGAAATCAAAAGTGACCCTTGAATTGCAGGGAGCAGCATGAGCCGTTGCAGGATTGTCAGACTGAAATCTGGTTGATTTCACAAAGTGAGTTCTGAGTGGTTTGTGGTGCTCCATCTGCCCCAAAGCATGCCTTTCCTCCCTGCCAAGAGGGTATTCATAGCCACATTTTTCTGGGTTTCCTTGCCCCCTACTGCTGCATGAAAAACCCACATAAACTGACTGAAGGCGATAGTTTCAAAAGCACCTTAGTGACTTAGGAGACGACATCCCGTTTTTCAAGAGCAGCTTGGGCAGTTATTTTTGCATTTCATTATTTGCAATTACAGGATCCCCAGCTTCACTGAAAGTCCTGAGTGCCAGATTTTTGAGGGTATTTAGGCACCCAGAGATCCAGACCAGTGCCTAGGAGATGGTGTGATTTACTTTTGAAAAGTGTACGTCAGTTATTTAGACACTTGAATGCTTCTGAAAATGTCACTCTTCTTTAATCTCGTCCAGTTTTGTCTTATTCAGCTATGTTTGCGACAAGAGCTGGCAAAATATTTCCTTGGCAGAAGTGGACTCGTCAAGATGACATGTCTCTTTAATGTAACTCTTATTAACCCCATTTCCCCGCCTCCGTTTCTTACACTTTGCTCTGTTGTTTGCAGTTTAGAATCACCGACTCCTCTCATCTGTACGCGTGGGGAAAGCCAGCTCCTTTTGGACCTTGGGCAAGGGAGGCAAGACAAGAGACCTCACTCAGAATCGAGGTAAATTGTCCGCGAACAAAGCAGATGGCAGAAGAGTCACCGCGTAACCCAACAAACAGGCAAAGTTGCTAAAGACATAGCTAATAAGGGAGGGCGTAGGTCAGAGAGCGAATCCTGGACTGCATTCAGGGGTTGTTCTCGGGATTTGCTAAGGACCCACAGCCTTGTTCTTTCAGGCTGATAATATTTTTCAACTCTCCCGTGAGCGGAGGTTAATCTGTTATATCAGTTAACCATTGAATGAACCTAACCCACTTTCCTAGGTGCGTGAAACAAGGACTCTGGCTTTGGGGAGGGATGTAAGGAGACCTCTCTTACTCTGGGATGCAGAGGGGCCAGCAGGTTCACACTCAAGAGTCAGCAAGTTATAAATGAGTGAGTGAACTCTGTCCTCTTCCTTCAACCCTCGGGCTGGCCAAGCCTTTGCCCACTGGTCAAAGTTTCTGACCGCAGGGATTCTGCATGTTTGGAGGTTATTTGGATCTCTTGATCACTGAGTGATGGTCGCCGATGCTGTGCTCTGAGCAATGGCCATTTTTTTGGTTTAACATGAGGGTGCTCGTTGAAGAAAATTCCCCGGGGAATGTGGAGAGTGGTTCCTAAATGGATCTGGAGAAAGGATCCAGGGAATTAGGTGCCTATGAAGCTTTGAGGATCTGGACCTATGAATTCTCCAAAGGAAATAGCAGGGATAGAGAGATGGGGAGCTGATGGCCCGTTCTGCAAGGGAGAGGCAATTAGGATATCTGACAAGCAGCCTCTACTTCCTCCAAAATAGTCTGCTTTGGGCCCCCAATGGGCTAGCACCACCCTGAGCAAGAAATCTACTTTGATTGACACTCAGAAGAAGGGATTGCAAAAATTGCAATGTGGCTGGGGAAAATTTTTCTCCCAGAAGAAACCCTTCTGAACTGACGTAACTAAGGAACTTTCAAAAGAGGCTGTTAAACCATCTGTGTGAGGAGGGACCACATTGACCCAATTTATGAACATAAGCAATAACCTATGAAAGTGATTTTTGCCTTTTTTTAATTTGTGGACTCTTAAAAATTTTGAATGGAGGTGCAGACCCTTTTGGAAATGTCAATAAATAATTGCTTAACATTCTTTTTTCCACCAAAAGAGGATTTCTTTTATTACACAGTACCAAGCAGAGTAGTTTCTAGGTGTCACCACTGTCTTTTACTGCACGGTATCAGAATTGCACAGCTGTGTGTCATATGTCCTATATTGCTTTAGCTAAAGGAGAGTCTCCTCGAATGTTGGGGTAAGTGAGAGAGGATTCTGCTTCTGGAGCAAGCTAGATTTGAGTTCTGTTAACTATTAGAGTTGTGACAAATTGCGGATAATTTCTCAAGCAGTTTGTTTATTAAATTTTCCACCTGTTTGATTTCATCAGTGTTTATGCCCCTGACATTTTCTGAATGCAATAATTTAAAAGGCATGCAAAATCACACAAGGCCGTGTTGTTACAGTGATTGCAATTTGGCTCAAAAACACAGTCCCCCTTTCACTCAAAAATAGCCTGGTCTTGGCATTTTGTCAAAAAAAAGGAAGGAAGGGGGTGATTTCAACTTGGCGAGAACTGCAAAAACATTCAGAGTTGAAGCCATTCAGATGCTTTTGCAAATAGCTTACGTGACATATTCTTCCCCTGGGGCCAGATCCAGCAACTCTTACCCATGCAAAGAGACCCACTGAAAAGTGGAACAATATGCTATTATCCTTCTTGTTACCAAGATGGCTAACGGTATATTGGGCTGCATCACTAAGAGTGTTGCCAGCAGATCAAGCGGTGTGATTATCACCTTCTGTTCGGCACTGATGAGGCCACATTTGGAATATTGTGTCCAGTTTTGGGTCCCCCACTACAGTAAAATCATTAGGGGGCTGGAGCACATGACTTATGAATTTTTGTGAAGGGAACTGGGCTTTTTTACTCTGCAGAAGAGAAAGGAGGAGGATTTAATATTAGCCTTTGACTACCTGAAAGTGGGGAGGGGTCCACGAAGAATGGGGCCAGACTCTTCTCAGCGGTGGCAGGGGACAGAGCAAGGAAGCATGGTGTCAAATTGCGGGGGGGGGGAATCTACATTTGAATATTAGGAAAACTTTTCCCCTAGGAATAGCTGCACTCAGACAGAGAACAAATCAAAGCTTCAAAGAGAAACTACAGAATTGGAATTCATATGCAGATTTGATACCGTCAATTTAGGGTTACAGAGGGACTATGGGTTTTTTTCCCATTACAACAGGTGATTGACGTCACCTCCCTCTACATGCTGCTTTCCACTGTTTGAATCTAAACAACTGCTTTGATGTGCAACAATCTGACCGGATCCCACGACTTACACTTCCTTGCATTTATTTTTCCCCCATTCTGTAAGTTCCCCATCTTCAAGTATCTGATGAAGTGGGATTTTCTCCCATGACAGCTCATGCGATAAATAAATTTGTTAGTCTTTAAAAGTGCCACTAGAGTCCACGTTTGTTTTGCTGAACTAGACTTAACACGGCTGCCCCTTTGGAACTTGTGCTCTTCTGAGATTACTTCCAGCCCTATCTCCTATGATGCATCTCTGTGCAAGGTCAAATCACTTTTATTTTCATACTAATCATTTTGCCCCTACCTATCTGGTAGGGTAGAGAGAGTAGATTTTGATCTCTTAGGTTTTCCCTGCACCTTTATCTATCTGTGGCATGAAAGACCGGATTCCTTTGCTTAGACCGGTGCAAGATAGTTCCCTTAACTTCCAATCAGTGAAAATGCTCCAGATTTAAGCCTCTGCTGTCTCTTGCCTTGTGTCCTCACCTTGTCTGTACTTTAGGTGTTTCCTTTGACCCCAATGGCGGCCGTGTTGGAGAGAGACGAGAGAAAGTTCCACATCGTCACCCCTCTGCTGGAAAGCATGGCCCTGTCAAAGGCCGCAGGCACCAGGGTCTACATGAAACTGGAGAACGTCCAACCCACAGGCTCATTCAAGATTCGGGGTATTGGCTACTTCTGTCAAGAGGTGAGCCTGACATTGTGACATTAGTTGTTCTGATCGTCTGAAGAGCTTGATGGCTGACAGTGGGTTGCAGGTCTGCTTAGAAGAAGAATGCATGCATTTTTGCGCAGGCATGGCAGTACAAAAGGTGTGTGTACTTAGCGGTGGTACAAAACACATTTTTATGTGCATGGTGGTGTAGGATGCAAAATGTGTTGCAAGATGCACTTGCAAGATGACATGGAAGCATCAGGGTGTATGTATGGTGCAGTATACATTTGTCGGTGCAGATGGTGTGCGTATGCAGCACAGAATGTGACTGGGTGTGAACCCAGAATTGTGTTACTGCCTTTACAGTATTCTAGGTGTAATCATGTTGGCACTAATTTCACCTCCAAACGATGTCTGGAGGATGGCCGAGGGACTGGGCCTGCACTGAGGAGCTCAGTGAAGTCTAAGCTCTTCTTTCTCTTTGGTTTCAGGCTGCCAAGAAGGGCTGCAAACATTTTGTTTGCTCAACAGGTAAATGTAGTTCAAACTATTCTTTTCGCTTGGGATATCTAGCAAGACAGCACCATTCTGCTCCATCGTCTCATCTATGGGGAAGTGATCCAGGCGTTCCCGGGGACCCAGATGGAGATTTCTTTAGAACTAGGGGAAATGGCGTGTCAGTTCTCACACTGCTATGGCCCAGATGCGGGCATCAAGCCTTTCAAATACAGCCCAGAAAACAGTTTAGGGACCCACTCAGTAACCCAGGCAGTGGCAAGCTATGTGACATGATGCAGTGGAGCATAAATCAACAGATTATTTCTGGACATGTTTGTGTCTCAACTCAGCCTCAATACTAAACAGAAAGAGCAGCTAGCCTGGATTGCAGATGTAAATCAGGGCTCTGGAAGAAGAGAGCGGGAGGGATGATGGGGTGAAAGGCAGGACGTTCACACTCAGCACCACTAGTCCTGCGTTCTTGTTCAACCTGATTGCAAGACAGATTGATAGGGTGACCAAATGTTGCAATAATATCAGGACTGTCTCTGTATTTAATCTTCTGATTGTGACCCCATTTGTCCAGATAGTCAGGATTCAGGTAAAAATTCAGTTCCCAGCCACCGCAGATGGCCCTACATCTCCAAGCTCCTGTGGTGGCTGGGAACTTGGAGGTCCCCCCACTGGCGGCTCCTCCACGTGTCCTGATATTTTTCTGCTACAATCTGATCACCCTAACTGGGGGGATACTGAAATTTGGACTGTATTGGTCTTTATTACACTGACCTGACACGATCTTGGTCATGTTGACTGAGGAGCCTGTAAAATCCACATGGGGAAATAGCCCCAAAGGGACAATGGGTTATTACACGCTGTGTGTCGGCTACCAGATCTTCCAACTCTTCTCTTCCTTTGACATCCTGCCTGGTCTCCGCTTGGGTGAGCGGGGACCTGCTTTCCTACAAGGGGTGTGGATCAGAGGTCATTCCAGCTTGACACGTCCAGGTTGTTTATTGCCTGATCCAGATTCTGTCCCAGGCACGTGTCTACAGCACGTTTCTGCATCCGCCTGGATTGTCTGTCTCCCTAGGATCATTTGGAGCTCTGCTACTGAAGCAGCAGGGCAATGTTAGGTGCTGCAATGGTTGTCCCAAGATCCAAAAGGATAGCCGTGTTAGTCTAGCCCAGCAAAAAAAAAAAAAAGAAAAACACCAAGGAGTCGTGTGGCACTTTAAGACTGATTTAGTTTTTGGCATGAGCTTTCGTGGGAGAAAATCCCACTTCATCAGCAGCCTCTGTGGTTCTTATGCTGTGATTTAGGGTTCCCTGCATGGCAGGGGTGGGCCTGAGCCACGTTTCAGGTCCAAGCAACCTTCATTTGTGGTGTATTCAGAATCCAGATGTGGACTCAGATGTGGAGACCTGGACTTGCTTCTGTTTCACAGAGTGGGGCCTGACTCCAGAGTCTCCTGGATCCTTGTTCCATTGCCAGGACCCCACTGCCGTTTACTGACCCTGTCCCCCTGTCTCTGCAGGTGGAAATGCAGGATTCGCCACGGTCTATGCTGCCAAGAAGCTGGGGATCCCTGCCACCATCATCGTGCCCACGAGCACCTCTCAGGCCACAGTGCAGAAGCTGAAAGAGCACGGGGCGGAGGTGGAGGTCTTTGGCAAGGTAGTTCATAGGTCATAAACATAGCCCAGAAAATCCCAGATGCATGTCTCCTGTGCACTGGGAAGGGGATAAAACAGTACCTGACACACAGCTGCAGAACGGCATTGGGTAGAAAAAGGTCAGCAATGAGCACCGCTAGGTTTGTGGGGCAGCTGCATCTGGATCAGAACCATCTCCAGGGCCATCTCAGTCTCCTTGTTTATGCTCTGCCGTATGTTTCACTGGGCATAAATTGGGAGTTAGTAATAAATATATTCAGGTGAATTGCAGGGATCTGAGTTACCTGGGGAGGTTTGATACCCTGGATAATCAGGGTTGCATAATTTGGCTTGGCAGAATGGTGTGCCTGGCTCCTTTCTTTTGCCATGACTCCTCCTTTTCTTCCTTCCTTTGCTTCCCTTTCCAACTGAGCCTTCATGTGAGTTACGCAGCAGGTGATGAACTCACATAGGGCTGGTGTGGGGGGAGACACAAGGGCTGTTAGAAGAACTGAAATTCTGGTAAATAGACTTTAGCTAGGTACTGATGTGACAAATTCCAGCCTTATTCACACCCTGGCAGGCAACCCAGTGCAAGTCATAGGAGCTGGGGCTCGATGCTAGATTTGGTCTGGTGTGTTTATTTCTGGTTCCTGCAACTTCACACATGCACGTAGACACACAGCGCTGTAGGTCTGGTTCTGCTCTTGTACCTCAGCGCGCACACGCTAAAATCCCTAGGGCCAATTCTTTTCTTCCTCCAATTTTCCATCAGTGTAATTCTATTACACGGGACTGGCCCCTGTCTCACCCTGCCTGGAAAGGATAACTATCCTCCCCTGATGTTCAAGACCCCATTGTGCTAGGCGCTGTACACATGTATAAAGGAAAGAAAGTCTGTCCCGCAGAGCAAGTGGTTTAAGTGCGGCCAGGCCGTGCCTAGACAGGCGGGTACAGATGTTTGGCCGAAGCTGGCAGCTAGGTTGTGGATCCTTCCCTGCATCATTGTGTCAGCAGGTCTGGGACGATGCTTATGCAAAAGCCTTGATGTTAGAGGAGACCGACGGCTGGGTCAGCGTCCACCCCTTTGACCACCCTTTGATCTGGTAAGAGATTGGGATTCCCTGGGGCCTGAATGTGGGACTGTGCTACTCTCCCCTGCATCCCACGCTGGGGCCTCACAGTGCTCCCTGCTCCTCCATGTAATCCGGCTGCAGAGGGCTTGCCCCGTGCTGCTGCGGCTCTCCTTTCCCAGCTGCATGGTTTGTCCCTGCCTCCCAGGGCGTTATTGTGATGGGCTCTAGTTTGACTGAGAGCAGGCTGTGGCCTCAAGCCATCGGGGAGCAACCCACATGGCGAGACCAGCAAAAAGCCAGACGGGTGGCACAAGGGGTGGCAGGGGAGGATCAGCCCCCAGCAGCTGCTGGGTTTTCGGTGTTTCAGTCGCTCCCAGTGCACTCTGCCTCCACTGGGACTGTGGCTGGGTCCAGCTGGCCCGTGGTGGGTTCCCGTTCAGGACAATGCTTAGTCACCATGAGAGTTTTCTCAAATTTAGCGGGCAGTATGCGGGGGGGGGAGAGAATTGGGGGGGCTTCGCTCTTTGTCAAGCTGTTCCAAAACCCCCTCCCCTACCTCTGACAGCCTGTTGGCAGGCAAGAATCACCCCAGAAATCACTCCCACAGCAGCCTCCGTTCCCAGCCAAGGTGCCCCTTGCCCTTGGGCTCTGGCCCCTTTCTGCAGGGCTGCCAGCCCCACAGCTCAGACCCTGGTGCAGCAGCCTCAGCGTGGGATCTCCTGGGTGGTCTCATCTCCAATGATGCCCTGCAATCCAACAGGAGGAGGGCAGCAAAGAGGTGGCAAGGCTGGGGTTACCTCCCAGCTCCCTAGCTCTGGAGGAGCGGGCTGGCCAGGCTGTGCCAACCAAGGTGGGCATGACTGAGTGAAGGTGGGCATGACCGAGCAAGTGTCACCACACATCAGACTTGAAGGACAGGGTGCAGCTAAGCCATGAAATCTGGTAGCTGCAGCCTGAGGAGAGGAGACATGGGGGGCCCCCCATCCTCTGCCTCCCACTGGTTGTGCCTGCACATCTGAGTCTTGACATTTCCGCCTGCAACTGCAGCGAGGTCGGCCAGGGACAAGGGGGATGAGACGTAAGCTGCTGAGCCACATGCCGGCTGTCGACAGCAGGGATGCTTTGTGCTGGTTGATTTCTCACCGCTGGTTCAGCGTCCTCCCTCTCTTGTTCCCATAGGAAAGGCCACGCCAGCATCGTCAGGGAGCTGAAGGATTCGCTAGGCTGCAGACCAGGGGCCATTGTCCTGGCGGTGGGAGGTGGAGGGCTGCTGGCTGGGGTGGTGGCCGGCCTGCAAGAAGTGGGCTGGCAGGATGTGCCCATCATTGCAGTGGAAACCAAAGGAGCTGATAGCTTCAACGCTGCGGTCAGGGCTGGGCGATTGGTCACCCTGCCGGATATCACCAGGTAGGCGCGATAGTTGTGAATGTGGTGGACTTGACTGCAAAGGGGGCTTGGCAGGGGCTGGCTGGGGCAGGGGAGGAGGTATGAAGGGGATGCAGCAAGAGGAGGGCCGATTTGAGGATATTGGTTTGCCTCACAGCAATATGGCAAGGTCTTGGCCAGGCGGGTGCCCCATTGCACTAGGTGCTGTACAAACTCATTGCAATGATGCAAGGAAGGAGTGAAAGGTGCGTGCAATGTACAAGTGGGTGGGTGGAGAAGAGAGGAAGTGGGACCAATAAAAGTTGAGCTAGTTCATCAGAAGAGGCAGTTTTACCCAGTGAAGGGGCTGTCACCCTTTTGCCCCCATGCACCTGTCTGCCGATGCCCCGCACCCTCTCTGCTGTGGCGTTTGCAGTTCCTGGCCATTGCAAACCATGGACCTGTTGGAGAGAATGGCCACAGGAGCTGTGCGACGGGGACATCGGTCCACTAGCAACTGGGCTGACCCCATCAGTGCACTTAGCACCATAGCTGCACCGGTTATTGCCTTGAGTGGGCTATCGACTAGCAATGTAGAAGCGGGGAAGAGGCGTCAGCTTGGATCTGGCATATTCCTGTCTGCTTTTCCAGCCTTGCATATCCTGCACCCTGGTAGCACCCCCCATCCTGGCCACAATCCCACCACTGCTCTTCCAGACGTGCAGCCTGCCCAGGCCACCCGCCTTCCAGCCAGGCCACTCTGTGATGGGCACAAATGTTTGCTAGCAGACTCCACTCCGATGCCCCACCCTTGCTTGGTGCCTTAGCCGTTTCCACCGTCTGATGGGTTCCTTGGAAAATGCTGGTTCACTGGCCCCAAACTTTTTAGCTGAAGTGAGTTGGGTGCAATGAACTTTTGCTGGATCACTGGCTTGGTTCCTTGCCAGCTTGTCCAGGTGAATACTGCGGTGTCCCACCATGCAGGCTGCCGTGGGCCCCGGGGTTTCCATGGTCTTCAGCACAGAGGCAGCCCTGCCCTGCCAGGCCGCCCAAGTCCCACGCTCCCTCTGAATGATCTACCCACTCTGAACTCCAGATTCCTCCCCTGGATTTACGAATGTCAGTAGTTGGCCGTAGACCTGCCAAGTTCATCAAAGGCTGGGGATTCTCCCTGTCTGGTCATTCTGGCTTTTTCTGTCTTGAAATCAGTTCAGATTCGGTCTCTGTCCAAGACCTGACTTAAGAAGTGAGGGTGGTCCGGCTTCCAGAGAGTCGTGAAACCTTCATGCCAGGCTTCGGCTCTGGGCCTGGCATGGACTCTCGGGTGCTGAGGTGGCAAGGAACCCACTAACAAGATTTGGAGGCAGGATGTTTCTCAATAATGTGAGGAGCTAATACCGTGTCCTCAGCCAAAATGAGCAAAGGAGAGCCAGAGTTATGGGAATTCGGCATAGCTTTGCTGACAGCTGTTTCCTGGCCTCCCACAAATGTTTCTCTGCCATGAATTTCATTTGTCAGGTACTGATCAAGCTAGGCTAACTGGATATCTGTATTTTTTAGGGACAGGTCTGCTTGTTGGGACTTTACCTATTATCTGTCTCCAGACCCCTGTCCTGATTTGTCATGGGCTCACTGTCTGGTCCCCCTTGACTGAACCGACAGTCGTCAGAGGTTTCTCTCTTAGACACGTGGTATCGGGTCAGTGGTTTGTGTTTAGCTTCACACTAGGTCGGTTCCTTCCTTTGCTCTAGACTCTGTGTGACCATGGGCAAGTCTCTTAGCCTCCGTGGGCCTTAGTTTGCCATCTGTGCAATGGGGATAAGAGGCTGTTGGGAAGATGCACGTTGAAGCTCGTGAGATGCTCAGATAGTACAGCAAGCGGGACTGAGGGACTGCTAAGTGCCAACTCTTTAGGCCTTTTGAGAATCCCAGCCTTGGACTTAAGAGTACCACCACCACCCCGTCCCACTCCTGTCCCTTTGCTGGGGATAAAACACTTGGACAATGCCTGGGGCAGGACTCTGCAGGCAGGACGGTGAGTCAGGATGCCACCTGTCTATGGCACAACTTTAAACAAGCTCCGGAGACAGCCGTGTCAAAATAGTTTCTACCGCTGTGGCACAGAGCAGCCTCTGTGTCTGCAGCATCAGCACAATCATTGTGGCTCTTCTGGGCCTGTCACTCTGAGGGGCCCTGGGTTCAAATCCAGCCTGAGTCAGTAATGACTGCATCCTCGTACTACAGCTGAGGACTCTTTGGCGGTCCTTGCATGCAATGAGCTGGCAGGGCTCCACATCACACCAACCGGCAACACTGCGATGCTATTAGCACTCTTGGAGGCAATCCCAGCAAAATGCTGGATGGGTCATGGAGCTGAACTCCGCCTTCACATGCATCTGATGGTTTTTTCCTGCTCGAGGCCAAGGCTGACTGGTGGGGCTCTGCTGCTGTGTCTGGTCAATGTTGCTCCTGCCAGACAAGAGCCCTGCCCACCAAGGAATCCTAGCTGTGGAGCTCTAGGGGCGAATTTCTCCCCATCTTCTGGCCTAGGCTGGATTGCTGAGCGCTAACGGGGGACTTTTGCTCTCCATTTTCCAGTGTGGCAAAGTGCTTAGGAGCCAAGACGGTGTCAGCCCGGGCACTGCAATGTGCCAGCGAATGCCAGGTCATCTCCGAGCTGGTGGAGGACTTGGAGGTGGTCCAAGCTCTAGAGCAGTTTCTGGGTGAGTGGAGGCGCCTTTCCTACAGACACTGAGTGTTGACGCGGCTCTCTGGTAGACTACAGTGAGCCAACAGCACCACCTGCTGCCCTTTGCACTCTGAGCTATTTCAGCCTCTTGTGGATCTCTCTGATTCTACCAGTTCTCTGCAGAATAGGAACAGTGATTTGGTTTGCCTTTTTCTGTCGAATGGGACGATGGAATAGGGAAATCAGATCCAGGTGTCAGAGGCACTGCCCGTTGCGACCGACTGTGCAAATATGACCCAGCTGTTTCCCAAATGTACCCGAATGGTGTGTGTTTGGTTTCACCTGAGTAGACGAGTCCAAACAGCACCGCAGCCAATAAAGGACTTGTGTCTGAGGAAATTAGGTGGAGCGATGGGCTGCCTCAACAGGACTGGAGCACAGTTTAGTGGCAGAGAGTTTGAATGTTACTGGAAAGATAAAGAGGTTGGCATATGCAATCCAGAAGCTTAGGTTAAAAGCATGAGGAACAGTCTCCAGTTAGTGCCTATGGTCATTCCTCTCTCTGGTGGTTCCCGCAGTGAGGATAACGGCCTACTGCTGCTGCATAGCTGAGTTCCTCCTTTAGCTCATGTGATGGAGGTTTGTGCTTTTGAGCCTGAACCATCTTTCTTGTTTTTCTCCTTTCTGTCGGCATTGCCCAGACGATGAGCGCCTGCTGGTCCAGCCCGCCTGTGGAGCCCCTCTGGCCTTACTCTACACAGGTCGCGTTCAACAGCTGCAGCGGGAAGGACGCTTGAATGCGGACCTGGAGTCCATCGTCCTCGTTGTGTGCGGAGGAAGCAGCATCCAAATGGCAGGGCTCCAGGCTCTGAAAACCCAGCTGGGCATGAAATGACCCAGGATGCCAACCCTAGGACAGCTTATGGGGCAGGGAGGCGTGGAGTCCCATGTAGGTGCTGGTAAATCATATTGCTGGGTTATTTTAAGTGGAATCTAATGGAACGCAAACTAGTTTTGAGAATAAATGCCAGGGTCCTCTTCAGTCTGGGACTCTGAGCTCACCACTGAGTGACTGCTTGAATGCTGCATGTGGCTGTTGGCCCTTCCCGTGCCCTGTCCTGGAGGAGGAGTCAGCTGGCTAACGTTGGCTCTCTGTGAGGTGCAGCCGTCTGTGCCACTTGGGAAGGTACTTTAGGGGATGTCCTGGAGCTAGATAACTTATGGACTGTGTCTGTTCACCGCTGTGATCTTAAGCCATCGGTGAAATCCTTCTGGCTTCATGATAGTTTTCATGAATACTCAACAGTCGTCTGAACAGATGGGAGAAAGAAGCCTTTGCTAAAGATCTTACATCCCTGCCTACTCAGCTAAGGTGTCAGGCCTGACAATACGTATCTCTGAGACCTTCCAAGGAGTCGTCTCACAAAACTGGCCTGCCCATTCCAGATACAGTGTTGCACGCTCACTTTTTTATTACAAGTTCCATGATATTTGAGGCTTTTCTTATCACTCCTGCTCCTGGGGCTATGTGAGAATCTCAGCTTTCATTTAAGAGAGATGTTTCTCATTTCTTCATTGGGGCAAGAAGTTGGGAAAATGATTCCTCAGGCTCCAGGGCCAGAAGTTTTGATTATTTTTTAAGTCTTATGCTTGTTAAGATGATCTCTTGCTTTGTCGGGCCTTACTCCTTTTGGCATTTCAGCACTGCTCATGTCTCTAAGTTTAAAAAAAAAAAAAAAAGGAAGAAAACCCTTTAGCAACAAAAGACTTTCAGGGCTGTAAAAGGAGGGTGACACATTTTAAAAGAATTCTGTGTGGATCTCCGTTATTAATAAATCTGCCAAAACTTTGGAATGTCTCTTGGAAACCGTCAGCTTCTTCCTTCAAACTCCCCTAAATGGCCTCCTCCTTTAGGCATACCCTCTCTGTCCCCTCCAAGGTATTTTTTGATCTTCTTGTTCTCTGCTTCCACTTCTGCAGCCCTCCAGAGAGTTGCAGCGGGCTGGCTTTTCAGAGGTGCTTGGTGACTGTGGCTCCCGTTGTCTTAACCGGAGAACTGGGAGCTCAGCTTCCAATTTCCCCCACTGCCTCATTGCTACATTAGGCCTCCTCAAGTGCTGGGCCCAGATCTCAAGGAACCTGCGTTATACGCTTTCAGGACCACAAATCCTGAGGACAAGACAGAGAAGTCCAAAGCAATAACATGATTATATCCTTTCAGTCCACTAGGGAGCAGCAGAGTCTCTCCCATCTGGCAGTTCCAGCTAAATCAGCTCAGCAGATCAAAGAGCAGAAATTTGGCCCAAATACAAAAAAAGTAAATGAGGTTGTTTGGTTTCCGGTAGTGAAGGATGGTGGCCCGTCTAGATCCAGTTTTTACATTTTGCCTTGGGAAGAATTAGAGGAACAAAGGTGAGTGTGGCACTAGCTTTTACTGAACCTTGTTTTCTGCTTGAGCGTGTCTCTCACCAACTAAAGTTGGTCCAAGAAACAATACGACCTCATGCACCTTGCCTTTCTATAGCAGGGGTCTCAAACCACCACGAGGGCCACGTGAGGACTAGTACGTTAGACCAAGGGCCACACCACTGAAACCTTTTCATACAACGATTTTGCAAACGTTGATAGCAATCGTGTCATTGCAGGCTACAAGAAATAACTTTAGCAGCCACGTGCAGCCCTTCGGCCGTGAGTTTGAGACTCCTGCTCTATAGCCAGCATGGCTACACCACCTCTATGGCCAACTGGAAATAATCAGACACCCTTCAGACGCATTTTCATTTGCAAATGTGTTTCTTCGGCATGACCTTCTCAAAGATGGGATGTGTCTCTTGTCCCTTTTAAAAGAGGAGAGGCAATGGAGACACAGTGGGGTCAGAGGAAGAGGCAAGAGTCCAGAGTCCCAGCGTTGGAAGCAACCTCAGGAGATCACCCAGTCCAACCCCCTGCTCGCAGCAACGTAAGTGTGGCCTTGAATCTCATCCCCCTTGGGTCTACACACTAGTTGTTTAACCTAGTTGTCAAGACCTTGCAGGCTGGGAGAGGCCAAGCTTGTCTAAGCTGGGATCTGAGCCCTATAGCTTTCCACTGTGCACGCCGTCCCACCTTGTTCCCTGCAGTCCTCTGGGTGTATCCCGACTTTACTTGGGGCGACTTCTTTAATCCTCTCTTTGCCTCTCTTGCAAACAGCCGTCCAGCCTCCCTTTGCAAAGGGCCTGCAGCTCAGATCGGCGTTAACGCCTGCTGTCTGCCAAACACCCATCTGCAAGCACGTGCCCTGTTAGAAAGTGTGCAGCGTTTTCAGTGGAGGACGAGCAGAAGCTGTTTCCAGAGACAGCTGCTTGCTGGTCACAAAAGCGTAGCCCACTGCCCAGCACCCTTGTGACAGTCATGCACGGTGCCAAAAATGTAGCGGGGACTGCATTGCAACTGCCCTGCTGGAAGGGGCTTGGCAGAGCTCCCAGCTCAGCACAGCTGGAGGAGGGTGACCCCCAGCACCCATGCGCCTCCATCACCCTATAAGGCAACTGCATGGTCCCGCTCTTCTCTGTGTCCCTTGCTCCAGGACCCAGCAGAGACAGCGTGCACTGTCAGGGCAGAGAGTGAGAGGAAGCCCCAAGGCTTCCCACAGCCTCCCAAGATCCCTCACCCCTTGCTTCTGGGGTGCAGGGATATGGGATCCCATGAGGATGCCGAAGGAAACATTACCCCACGCCTTGGCCAAACACTTCTCATTCTCAGATTCTGCTGAAGTCGCGTAAAACCAGTTCAGCCGGCCGTCATTCAACTGACGCAGCAATTGAAGGAGCAGATTACACAGTCGAAGTTCTCACATGCTCCTTGTGAGTCCCAGCAGTACCACCACCATAGCTGAAATACAGGGTGGGCAGCAGAGTTTTCCCACAGTGCAGCACATTCATAGGGCTGGAGTGTCCACACTCTGGAGAGCAGGAGGGTGCAACGTGCTCTGGGGTAGGATTATCACACTCAGGTTTGTGCACTACACTACAGAGAGCAGGTCCGTAAGTTTGAGCAAGGATCAGAAAATCCTTAACCTGGGGTTAAACTCCTCTGGAGACACTCAAGCTCAGGGTTCGTGGCATGGATCAGCTGATTCAAGTCCCACTAAGGCTAGGCTCACTCTGCTGTGTAGACACACACTCCGTCTTGCCTACTGGCTAGATCCCACCATCAGAAGTGCAGCTACAGGTCTAACCGCCTTTCCGTGATAGAGACGGTCTCAAATGATAATTCCTGCATGGGATCAAGCCAGGCCTTATGTGAGACTGACCCCTTTGATATAGTGTGTTGGGATCAACTGATGAGAAGGGCTTCTTGATTATTTTTTCTTTTATTTTTCTTTTTCACATGGTTCCCTCTAGAAGCAGCATTTAGATCCTGAGTGTGGTGACCCTCGAGAGACAGCATGACCAAGGTAGTTAGATGGGGCTGTGCGGTCTCTTCCAAACAAGTCTGTGACAACATGAGTCAAATGGCAACAGCTGCCCCACCACTTCTTTCCTGGCGCTCCTTCCAGGTGGAGAAAGGTATCAGTGATGGGAAAGCTTAGGATCGAAAGGCAAGTGGGAGGAAGGCTGGGTCAGTGGTTGGGGATATTGAGCCTTCCTCTGCGACTTTGGGCAATCACTTAGCATACAGCCACACCACCAAAAGGCAGAGAGTTTCAAAGCCCAGGTCAACTTGCGAGGCTTTCATGATAAGATAAAATTAGCAGTCTAGATCTGGGGTAGGCGGACTCTAGGCCAAATCCAGGCTACTCGATGCTTTTGAACTGACCAGGTAATTTTTTAATTTACTTATTGTTAACATGAATGTTGTTGGTTTTGTTTCCTTTTCTCTTGAGTCTGGACCTTGACGAAACTAATCACTTATCCTTGGTGAAGCAGGACCACCCAGGGTCCCGAACCCCACTCCCTTGCCGGGTTTCAGAGTCGCTGCTCCGGCCAGAGCAGAGTGGTCTACGTGGCGGTCCCGAGTCAACTGGGAATTATCTCTGTGCAGGTGGGTGTATCCAAAGTCTCTCTGTGCCTCCGTTCCACTCTATAAAAGGTGGCAGATAGCCCTGTCCTCTCCCACAGGGAGCCTGAGGATAAATACGCTGAGATGAGGTGTTCAGAGACTGTGGCAGGGTAGACAAAGCTGGAGACAGGGCCCTTTCGGGGCAGGATGCAGGCATATTGGTAGGGCACGGCTCTTTTCCCTGGACTATCTTTGTTAGCAGATAGCAGCCACCAGGCCTGTCAATAGTGGTCCTGGGTTCAAATCCTCACTCGGCCGGCCCCAGAACTTAAATTCCATGGCTCCTTTAATTTAACTCCTTCTAGTTTCCTCATTGTGACCCTCTGACCTTAGCTCCTGGACCTATTTGTTCCTTTCCTGCCCCCTCACTCAGCTGATGTCTGGGTCCCATGGTCCCTCCTTCCGTCATTGTGGTCACGGCTCTGCCCGCCACTCCTAATCTTTCCACCGGCACCAATGACTTTGTGTCCTGGCCCTTCCACTAGGAGCCCACAGGGGCTGCTACGTAATGATGGTGGTTTGGCTGACATCCATGGGTGAGATGGAAGGTCCTGGAGCGTGAGCGCCAGCCCATTCCCCTTGCACAACAGGCTTTAAAGCCACCTCTGATTTAGTGCAACAGCAATTCCCAACCTCTTTGGCTCGAGGGCCACAGATGCAATTTTTACAACCCTCATGGGTCACCAGTCTCCACCAGCAGCACCCCCGCCCTCGCCTTCACTGAGGCCAGACAAAAGAAGTTTGGGGAGGAGGCTTCCTTCTCACTGATCTCCCGTCCCCCTGGCTACAGCAGGGAAACCACACGGGTCCTCTAGCCCTGCATGCTCCACATGCATCCCTAGGCTGTGACTCCCTTCTGCAGCCAGGGGGATGGAAGATCTGGCTGGCGTAAACTCAGGCGGAGAAGCGCTTTTCTATGCTCCGTGGTACAGCCAGTGGGAGGGAAACGCTGATCTCCCATCCCTTTTGGAGCCTGCACTGGTCTTGTAGCCCCATGGAAATGTGCTCTCCCTGGTCCCTTAGGCAGCAGCAGCTTCTGCAGCTAGTGTGAGGGGAGCGGTGAGCCAGTTTGAAAGATCCCACGGACCTCTTTTGACCTGTGGGGCACAGATTGAGAACCACTGGCCCAGCGCACCCAATCCACTGGTTAGAAGCAGCCAGTGCAGCGGGCAAGCCCAGTCTGTCCTTCTGAGCATCTAGCAGTTAGCGGCTGGTGCCAGCACGGCTTGTTGTTCCAAGGTATAAAAATAGCTCCCCTTGGCGAGTTCTTGTCGCCTGGATCTTTGTGTTTCCTGGATGAGTCACTCTGCGGCTCTTTTCACCTGTTTGCTGGGCCCCGCTCCCCCATTGTTTGCTGTGTGAAACCCGGGGCCCTGAACAGCTGTTATCAGCTGTTCCTGTTTATGGAGCTGGCACAGAGACACACAGGGGAGCCCCCACATTATTGCTGCACCCGTCCACCTGAGACAACAGATGCCATTTTCACACAGCACAGCCGTGGAGAAAGAGCAGGGGATTGGGCCAGGGGCTGCTGGGGGGGGAGATCCACCCCCCCATGCTTGGGGAGGGAGAGTGTGTGTTGGGGGTGATGAATCAGCCAAGCTCTGCAGAGGGCAGACTGTTTTCTAAACAGAGCTGGAGCAAGCGGCTTGTGCGAGATGCTGGCTCCGTCCAGAGAGGTGGCTTCTCATTCCCAGCATCCTTTGTCTGCTCCCAAAGCTCTTGGGCTGTTGCTTTGCTCTTTCCATCACCTCGCTCTTTTTTTGAACCAGTGTTTTCTAGGGGTAACTGCCAGCGGCAGCCAGCAAGGAGCCAGGGGTGCATGACAAGTGAGCGGGGAGTGATGTCGCTGCTGAACCTGCTGCCTAGGAATAGGGGTGATTTTGGGTGACCGCTAAACCACTCCCTTAAAACTCTCAGAAAGCCAAATGAATAATTAGCAAGACTCCTTTCCCCCACTGACTTCCACCAGCCAGGACTGATCCCTTTCCTGCAGTCGCCACTGGCCTTTAAGATCACTGAGGGCATTTGTGTGTCCATGTTCCTGATAAATAACCGACATCTCAACACACGCAGGCTCCATCATCAGCTGATGTAAACCAGCATCGCACCACTGGCTTAGCCGAGCCCATTGGTGGGTGAGGTGGTGCTTTGTTGGGGGGGAATTAATAAGGGCCTTTAGGCAATGTTCCCCCTAATTTTTCATAGTCTGTGTGCACAAAAGAAATTTTTTGTGCAAATTTTCAGAACCAGTATCCAAATTTGTGCGCGCTCCAGTGAGTGTGTTCAAACTTGTGAGTGCCACGAAGCATATGATGCCAATCATATCTAAATTTTATTTTGATATGGTGATGGAAATGATTTTATAAATTGGAAACATGCTGTTTGGAACTGCCCTCTTAAAGTAGCACAAAAATATTAGTGCTGTTGAATTTTTTTGTGTGCGCTTTATGTTGTTGTGTGCATGGGCTTCACAACCTGTGTGTGCACGCACATGCGCACAGCTTAGAGGCAACATAGCTGTTAGGGTTACACATTTAAGCCAGGTAGATGCCGCATGCCTACGGCTTTTATGCAATGTGAAACTTGTCAGTTAGCGCATGGCCTATGAGACCTGGAGTCTATTCTGCCACTGATCCGCTGTTTCATTTCCCTGCTCACCCTTCCTCTGTCTTGGGCTTTGAGCTCTTTGGGACAGGGAGGGTCTCGCTCTATGTGTATATGCACAATGAGATCCTGATCGCAATTAGGGGACTCTAAGGCGGGAGTCTCAGACTCAAATCAGCGCAAGGGCTGCATGAGGACTAGTAGAGGGACGCATGAGAACTAGAACATTAGCCCGAGGGCCGCACCACTGCAACATTTTCATGCAACAATATTGCAAATATTGGTAACGATAGTGTCATTGTGGGCTGCAGGAAACAGCTTCAGGGGCCGCATGTTTGAAACCCCTGATCTAAGGGCTACCATCGTATGAATACCAGTCTGTCTGTCTAACTGCCTAATGAATATGCATATTTACACCTTTGTTTTATATACAGCTCACTGAACCACCCACTGAAAAGCAGCCACCTCTGAGGCTGGACTGGGTAAGCTGTTTGATAGCACAGAGCCATTGGGATATGACTATTTAACACAAAACCATGGCTTTTCACAACCGGCCCTTAGGAAAGCCTCACATTAGCCCCATGAGCAAAGTTTCATTAGTCTCATGTTCAAGATGGGGAAACTGAGGCACAAGAAGACATGACTTTTGCCCACAATCACACAGCAATCCAGTGGTGCAACCACGAATGGGTTCTTCAGAGCCTTGACTGAATGCACACCTCTATCCCCCCTCCGCTGCTGACTTCCCGTGGCAGGAACCGGCCCAGCTTTTTCCACTGAGTCTGACTTCTCAGTGGGAGATTTACCTGGGCACCTTTTCACACTATCCGGCCTCCAGCCCTTGAATAATTCCAGCCGTGTACAGCTCTTTGGCCAGTCCAAGCTGTGAATGACACCTCCCAGCTGGTGCATAGAAGTGCCCAGGAAAAATCCTGCATCTCTTTATACACATAGAGCTTTGTATCAGAGACCCAGAACCTGGAGCAAAGACCCCGGAGAGGCTCTGAGAAGCCTGTGGGATCCTCTAACCCTCCCTCTGCACCCCCTGCCCTCCCAAACTCCCCCAAACCCCACTGAACTCTGTGGATTTCCCCGCTGAGTGCAGCAGCCAGACATGTCAAACCATGTTCAACCAGCCATGATGCCACCACGATAGTTATTGTTTATTACTCTTAATATTTGTCCTCAGTCAGCTTGTTTAGATTGCAACTCCGTGTATTAATTAGCAAGCATTCCCGCTCAGTTTAATTACGTTGCTGCTGTCTTTCTGCATTTTTATTATAATTATTATTAATTATTACACTCTCCTCCCGTTCCTGCTGTGCTGTCGCTGGTCAGAAGAGAACGACAAACAGAGACCTGCTTGTTCGAGTGATTTATTGGCTGAGTTCCTGAGCCCTGTTTAAAACTCATGCATGTTTAAAACACACCTGTAGTCTGCCCACGCCCGCTGCATCACCAGACACTCCCTTGTCACCATGCAAAAGATGCCCAGACCTCCTCTGACCCCATGCTCACCAGGGAGCGTGCGTGCGTGCGTGCACACACACACCCCTCTAACTAGGCCTGGGGTCAGTCATGTGGACTGTGGTGGGGTGGATCTACCCTTCACTGAAAGGCAGCCTTCTTTCTGGGTTTGCAGAAATCCCACCCCCTGCCTCCTCTGGGCATGGTCCAGCAGCTGCCCTGGGATAAAAGGGAGTGGCCCAGCTCATTTGGGGAGGAAGGACAGGTGCTGGAGGCTCTGATGAAGGAGCCACGTCAGCCTCAGTTGATGGGAGTCACGAACCCAGGAAGCTTGCAAGGGGAATGGCCATCCTTCAGCAGCAGCCTGGAGCCGGACGCCCAACGAATCAACTCCGACCACGCACCCCATGGCCCTCAGGGGATGTAGATGGTGACTGTGCCAGCCAGGGAACTTGGATGACTTGGAGACCTGCAAGACGATCCCAACAATGACCAGGTAGGAAGTAACCCAAAGGGTGTGAATATTGTAATGGGGGAGACATGGGGTAAGAGTCAGCATGTTTTGGATGGACCCCTGCAGACCAGGCGCTGGACCCCGGCCCACCCTGGCTCCACTAGGACCCTGGGCTGATGTTCAGTGAAGCAAGGGGCCCTGAGTGCCCCCCACCCTACAGTAGGCACTCCTTCCTACTGACTCTGGCCACTAGGCTGTGCTGCCTGCAACCCAAAGCCTCTCACTGGCTCTTGCTGCTATGCCAGGCTGTCCTGGTACGAGGGGCAGCCAGCTGGGTTGTGCTGGTGCTACAACAGTCCCTGAAAACCCAGTGGGACTAACTGCAGCTGGGGAAGCGCCTCTCGCCCCACTAGGGGGCAATAGGGTGGGCTTAACCCACAACACAGACAAAAAATAATGTTCTGGCAAGTGTCTCGCCCCAATGCTTATAGTCCCTTTTTGCTGTCTTTTCTCCATTTTCCCTTCTTTAGTTTGTTGGAGCAGCTGAGTTTCCCTCTAGTTCCATCATTTCAATTTTGAATATTAGTGCCCCACTCTTCAGTACATTTTCTCTTCTGATTTGGCCTTTCTCTCATTTCTCTCTGCATGTTGATTTTGCCTATGGTCTCTTTTTGTCATTATCTTTCTTCTCACGTTTGTGTTCTTTTCACTTCTCCCCTGGTGAGAGCCATGGGCCCAGATCTTCAGCTGGTGCAAATGTGGGTCAACCTACTGAAGACATTGCACTAGAGTGAATCTAGACCTGTTGAGGACCTGGCATGCAATGCAAGACTCTACCTTGGGAGCTCAGAGGCTTTTTAGCAGTTATCAAAAATCTAAGGTGCTGTCGACTATGTTTGTTAGGAGGAAAAATTGATGATGGATTCAGTTATGTATTTGATGCAACTGTGTTTATTTAGAGAATTTGGAAAGTGCTGTTTTCTTGAGCACAGGAGGAATCAAAAAACAGAAGTCAGTTTCTTTGCTCACAGTCCTGTGCCTCTTATAGCCAGCACTCTACCCAAAAGCGCTCTCTCTCCACTACGCTGACTTGTGCCTCGTTTGGGCCTTTGTTTTGGGTGATGACGCGCGCTTGCGTTTTGAGTGGACATTTCTATTGTTTCAGCTGCCTCATTCCACAAAGGAGCTTAATGCTGTCTTGCAACTATCTTGTGTGAAGAGGTGGTTAAATCCAGCTCTAAACAATCTCTTCTCCATCTCTCCCACAAGCTCATGTTGTGTGCCTTAAGGAATGGTCTTGAAGGTACCCTGTGGGTGACCAAGTGAATTCACATGTGCAAGGAGCCAAATGCAGGCTGGTTAACAATGGCAGGCTGCATGCTCTGATGGCCTCAGAGGAGTTGTTTTTTGGTGGAGTGGAAGGCATGTAATTGGGAAGTGCATTTAAGGCTCAGTGAGGATGATGGGCATTAAAGTTCCTAAGTGTTTAGATACCACAGGTCATGCACGCTAGACAATATAGGAAACCTAAGTGACATAACAGCTAGGAAGTGGGATTTTCTGCCATGAAAGCTCATACGATAAATTTGTCTTTAAGAGCCACGGGACTCCCTGTTTGCTTTGCTGAACTAGACTAACACAGCTGACCCTTTGCAGCTAGGAGAGATGATCTAACATTTTTTATGCTTCTGCCATTGTTACTGTTCTACGTTAGCACAAATACAAAGAGTACGGATGGTCTTGTGTCTAAGACGCTGGACTCAGAATACCTGGAGTCCATATTTATCTCTGCCACAGACTTTCTACATGACCCTGGCCATGCTGTTTCCCCTCTTTCTGCCACAGTTGCCATCAGTGAAATGGGGAGCGTAGTCTCCTTTGTCTGTCTTGATTGTTTTGCTTGTAAGTTTTCCAGGGCAGCAATGTCATATGGATTCTCCATCACTCACAGTCTTTATGTCAATACTGGGTGTCTTTCTAAAACAGACTCTATATCTTAAATAGATGGCACAGGCTTGATGAAAAAGTATTGCTGGCCTGTGTTATACAAGAGGTCAGATTAGGTGGCCTCTGTCATCCTTCTGGCCTTGAAAGCTATGAATGTCTTGTTATGTTTATGTACTGCTCTGAGCGCATCGGAGGCCTCAAGCTCAGTTGGCCACCTCCGAGGAGTAGCATAACACCAATTGCAAACAGCTGTAGATTTTGTGCTGTTAGCATCACTCTCATCTTTCCTGGACATCAGCTCTTGGAGGTGAAAGATCCACAGAAGGTGGCTGACCAGGAGAGACCTTTTCATGGATGAAGGGAAGGAGGAGGCATCTACCATGTTTTCGCTTTTTGAACGATGCAGATTTCCCTGGGAGCGTAGTTTACAACACTCCCTAAAGGATATTTCCTTCTTTCTTTCCTTTCTTTTCCCCCTGATAAATGTTACTGGTCAGGCAACCCCAGGAGATGGTTTCTGGAAGATGGAACCCCATAAATCAAAACCCTGCTGCTCCATGGTGGGCAATATCTTATGTAAAAAGGTGTTTCCAGGGAGCACCGAAGGCTGGAGACTCTTATTACGAGGAGTGCCATTAATTATAAGAAGTCAACCCAACCTACTCCAGCAATTTTTTATCTTAAGTCTGAAAACTGATTACTTTCTAGCTTCCTCAATCTTCCCCTCCCCCCCCAAAAGGCAGAAAATAATATCAGTGTTTCAGAACAAATGTAAAAAGTTTCGTCTTAAAAATAGTATGGCACGGTGTCATCTGGAGCAGAAAACAGCATAGGTTTTCCATGAGTCACTTTTGAGCGGGTAGGATCATACACAACAGGTCGTTAGCATGTTTTAATTGCTAGCAGTAAAATGTCATAATAGTGAGACTTGTTTAAGATTTTCAAAGTCTTCTGCTTTCAAGAGACTGAACCTAGGAGTTTTGACTCCCCACTCTTTTAGTCCACACTTAACAACATCATATGATTGTCAGTGAGTTTTCCATGATCTTCTGTCAAGGTACCCAGAGCCCTTCAGAATGGGATGCTGCAAACTTTGCTGGGAGTCTTGCAAACACAGATTCAAGTGGAATTGAGGGTACTTGGCTCCTTGCAGTATCAGGCCTACGCTAATTATTGCCTGTTATTAGGATTGTTGTTGTGCACCGTGCCCTGTTGTGGACATATTCTGCTAGTTGTATTCACGGCACACACAGAGAAGTTACATAAAAACATAACTACACTTAGAATTGTAGAAGACCTCTAAGACTGAGACTCCATCACCTCCCCTTGTGAACTGCAAGTCTAGCTACTCCAAGAAGCGATCATTAATGGTGTCTAAATTTTATCTGTGCCCCCCATTTGGAGGTGAAATGTACCCAGTCAATTTCCAGACAGTTGAAGTCCCCCATTATTATTAGATTGTCCGTTTTTGTTGCCTCTGATCTCCTTGAGCATTTCACAATCCCAGTCAACATCCTTGTTAGGCTGCTGGTAGCCCATTCCTACTGCTGCTTTCTTAGTATTCAATCATGGACTTTCTATCCCCAGAGATTTTACTGTACCGTTCAATTCAGGTAACGTTTTTCTTCTTTCACATCTAGTGCCATTCCCCTATCAACACGACATACTCTGTCCACGGCTGCAGTGTAATACGATATATTTCTTAGACTGCAGAACCAGATCCCAAAACAGAGAGACAAGCAGGCTACTCTCTAAAAAACAGAGCGGCTCCATTCCCACCCCCCCCAATTTACTCGAGGCCACTGTACTCTAGACTGGGCTTCTCTGCAAAGCCACTGCCAACAAACAAACTAGCAAAACCCCTGGGAAAGAATTTAAAGGGATAGAGCACCATTTTAACTGATTTCTTCAGGCATAGGCAGCTTTTGTGGGCTCCCACCTACTTTGTCAAGTGCATTTGACTAAGTGGGTTGGAGCCCATAAAGCTTATGCCTGAAGAAATTTGTTAGTCTTGTGTGTGAAACATCGCTTCCGCCATCTGTGGTTTTTCTGCAGGGTTTCCATGTGCAGGTAGTAGGGCAGGGGGTGAAGGGGGCGGTCGGAAATGATGCATTGCTTCGCATGCTCTGACATGACATCAAACCCCCTGTTTGCTCTCTGAGGAGAACCTAGGTGGCTAAACCAAAAAAGACGTGGTGCAGCCTGTCTGAGATCACATATGCAGGCTAGATCATGACCAGATCTTCTTGGCTCCTGGCTCAACACTGTGATCTCTTAAAGACATACTCCAGTGTAGGAAGCAGGTTAGAGACGCTAGGTTGCATGTTAAGTGAGGCCCCATCTGCAGTTCATGCCTACCACTTTGTTGAACCTCCTACTGCCTTAGAGCACCAGCTGAGGACACATCTTCTCCTAATTAGGGCCCAGATCCTCAAAGGTACTTGGGTGACCAACAGCTAGTGATTTCAGTGGAAGTTAGGCACCAAAATAACTTTGAGGCCCTGGGTCTACCTATCTATCTAGCCTCAAACTTGATGCATCTAAAGCAGGCAAGTCAAGTGCTCCTGGTGGAGAGGGAAGGATTCAATGTTAAATTTATGGGCCAGAATCCATAGTCAGGAGTTCACGCTCCCCATGGGAGATCCGCCACTGGTGTCAGGAGGTTTGTACAGAGAGAGATCTTACATCAAGGATCCATTATTGCTCATATTCTGGCCCTCTTTGTCACAGTCTGTTGTCACAAAACCTACTCCACCTCCCCAGGCATCGCTCCTTGGAGGAGCCTCAAAGAGCTTGCCTTGTTGAGCCTCATCAAAAGAACACTGAGAGGAGCATTGATGGCTTTCCCTAAATATCTCGGATTAATACCAGGGAGGAGGAAGAATTACTTAAATTCAATGCCGTTAGGGACACAAGAACAAATGGATATAAACTGGCCATCAAATAGCTTAGACTTGAAATTAGGCAAGTTTCTAACCTTCAGAGGAGTGAAGTTCTGGACCAATCTTCCGAGGGAAGTAGGAAGAGGGAAAGTTAAGTGGCTTCAGACTTTCACGTGATGAGTTTATGGAGGAGGGTGGTATGTTGGGACCACCTACAAAATCGTGTAGCTCATCAATAACCACCAGCAGCAGAAATCATCACCCGCTGGAGATAGGACACTAACTAGATGGGGAGGGCGCTGAGTTACCGCAGAGAAGCCTGTCCCAGCTGGTGACTGATGGTCTTGCCCACATGCTCAAGGCCTACGTGATCACCATACTTGAGGTTGGGAAGGAATTTTCCTCTGGGTCAGGCTGGCAGAGACTCTGGTGGTTTTTCACCTTCCTCTGCAGCCTGAGGCACAGGTCACTTGCAGGTTTAAAGTAGTATAAATAAATGGTGAATTCTCTGTAACTTGTAGTCTTTAAACCGTTATGTGAGAAAACTGCAGTAACTTAGCCAGCGGTTATGGGGTTATTACAAGCGGTCCAACTATATGATCACAAGTGGTCCTTTCTGACCAAAATCTTTGAGTCTTTCTATCTTTCTCGTCCTCTGTCCTGGGGACTTCTCTCACCTGGTCGCGTGTCCTTCCCTGCACCAGCAGCCATCACCCCAAGAGACTGCACTTAGTCCCACCCCAACCCCCATTCCCATTCTAGCCACTCGAGTGGCCAACAGGGACCTAGATGATGTTGACGTGCTTCAGAGAAGTGACTAGGAAGTGAAGAAGTTCATACCCATTGCCTACACACTCTCCAAGACAGACACCGACTCTGGGTTTGTTTGTTTTTTTTAATAACATTATCTGGCAACCAACACGTGCACATAAAGAGAGAGAGAGCGAGAGAATAGATCTAATTTTTAGGTGGCCAAACCAGTCTCCTAGGCATTTATTTGAGGTTGATTTTTCCCTTCATTTACATCATAACAGGGCTTAAATGAGACTTAAACAGTGCATGGGCTGCAGACTCAGTCCAAAGTCCTTTCAATGGTAATGATGAAACCTCCAGTGGCATCACTGATGTGTGCTTGCGTCGTATGAAAGGGTGAATTTCATTCATTGACACGAGATGGACTCTCTGTGTCTGCATTGACTGTTATTTCTCTTCCAGCTTTACACCAAGTTTGGCTTTTCATTTCAGTGGCACAAAAGCAGTCTCGGAGGGGGGAAATTTAAGAAAACTTCCCTGTGCAGGAGCCCACTAAAGCAGTGTGTTTAAATCAAAGGCAGTGGGGCTTAAAGCTAAGCATGGCCTTGTGTGATTTCATGAGTTGGAACCTTTCTGAAGGTCTAGCTGAAATACTGGGTGGGGACAGGACAGGTGTGAAACTGGAGCTGGGTGCTGCATGATGAATCCCGAGTGAGCCAAAGGATCCAATGAGCAGCTCCGAGAACTGCAACAAAGTTGGTGTCTTTTGCCCATTTTTCTTAAAAAGCACTGTGGGTGGGTAGGTACCAGCTAAGCATTGGGTATATGAGACTTATTCTGGTTTATGCCAAGGGAAGGCTGTAGTTACACACATTTGAAACAGAGGGCAACACAGCAGGCTCTTAAACAACTGGTTTCTAGTCTCAGGCCCGCTTCTGACCCACCCCGTCTCGTCCCTGCCTCGTGCCTCAGTTTCCCTGCCTTTAAAATGGGGATTATCATCCCACCTGAGGCTCTACAGGAGCCAGGCGCTGGCCAAAAGCAAAGCGTTGGCCAAACTAGGAGTGAGTCCACGATCTCATTCCTCAGAAAGCCTGTGGGTTTCCGTTCATCATTAGAATGGCTCATTTAGAGTGATAGGTAACCCAGTTGCTAAAATCTTTAATGGGATAGGAAGGATAAATTCCATCACTTGGCTGAACAGAGAAAATATGCAGAGAAGTGACTGGGTTTTCATAAATCACCGGTGGATGGTGGTACAATTGAGTTAGGACTTAAAATTCAGGTCAGGAGATAGGTACCCTCATAATCCACCGAGGGAAGGTAATTTATTCTGTTTATATCTTTTTACTGCAAGCCAAGGGGAAAAAAAACTCCACAATGATTTTGCATTTTAAATATTAGTTCAGAGCTGCAGCCTGCCTTGGACTTTATTTATTTATATCTCTAGGAGAGAAAGGAAAAAAAAAGAGACGAGAATCTTTAGCGGTTTGGCAGCAGGGCTGTGTGACTGATACTACCTGGAATCGATATAGTTTAACTGCCACATCTTATTAAGAATTACAGCTCTGTGCGAGCAAGGATAAATAAAATGCACAGATTCAGGGTTTTTAAAGGACTGCACCTAGAGATGTTGAATGGTCTCGTTTCGTTAAAGAAGCAGCTGCCTGCTTTCTGGGCCTCTGGAGTCATCGGAGAGACTAGAGGGCAAATCGAAGGGTGAGAGGTAGGTGGGAGAAGATGGGTGGGTGAGGTGGGGCAACAGCTAGCTAATGTTGATCGTGTGAACAAATAGAAGACAAGGATCTTTCCCGTACAATATGAAAATGAAAAAGATGAGCACGTGTGATAGAATTTATAAGACTGGATGGACAGATCTTGGAGAGGAGACAAATCTGATCTTGATTCAAGAGGAGGAAAATGCTGGTGACACAGGTCATAGAAAAAGAGAGGTTTCTAGCTCTTACATCTATCATTGTTGTCATCCCAGGGTCCCCTTCCTCCTGGGGTGGAACCTGTTTCTGGTCCCACATCCCCCCCATACATTAAATAGTTTTAGCACAACTGAACCAGACAACTACAGTCACGTCCCTGGTTCATGCCATAACACCCCAGTCCCAGAAGAGCGTGGATGAGAAATGGTGAACCTGGCTCCAGGCATGGAAGCAAAACGCGTTTTTTCCCCTCCTGGCTCTGGGGTCCTCTACCAGCGTCAGGTAAGGAGAGAGGGGACGTGGGAAAGTGACCCAGCCGAGTCTGTGAGACTTTCCACTGACTTCTGTGGGCCTTGATTCAGGCCTGGCCTAAGGGAAATGACTCGTCTGGGAGGCCTGGATTCCTGCGAGGGGAAGAAAAGGAGCAGCAAGCACTGCAGAAAGGCCTCATGGGAATGGGAAGCACTAGAATCGAGTGCCCTTCGTGGTATAGTTCAGGTCACTCCCTGACGGTATCTTCCAGGGGTTTCTGCAGCCATGTCGGGCCCAGGCGATGGGTGAGACAAGGTGGATCATTCATTAGACCATGTTCTCTTGGTGAGAAAAGTGGCTCCACTGAAAGATGTTGCCTCACGGGCTGGGTCTTTATCATCTCTTGGTGGCAGGGCAGGGTCTTATTTCCAGAAAGGGGGCAGCTCTGGAGAGACACAACCTTTAACAGCACCGGTGCTGCAAAATTTGCCCACTCTCAATCACTGGGTGTCGTGCAGAAGTGCAGGGCTTCATCTGTGGATCTTTTCTGTCTACTGCAAGTTTGCTACAGAGCAAGACAAGGCCCCCTGCCCCAGCTGTCCCTTCCTCGCCTTCCCTGCCTGTACCCAAGGCACCAAGCACAGCCCAATGGCAGTAGCACAACTTCCTCCAGCACTGATGGGGGGGGATGCTGAAAACAGCAGCTTATCTTTACCCCCAGTCGTATTTTCTTCCTTTCTTCTAGCAATTGCCTGCCACCCTCTCAGAAGCAGGGTCCATCAGCATCAGCATGGTCCAGCATGGCAAGCACCCCAGCTCCAGCTTGGAGAAGGGATTTTTCACCCAGGTTGAACAGGAGCATGCCCCGCGCAGAAAGGTCTCATGCTTTGCTCCTTTTGTCCATGGCGGGATGAGTTTGACTACCAGAAAACTCCAGCGCCAGCAACAAGCTAAGTACTGGTTTTTGGACTCTTACCTGGTGTTTCTCCGGTGACCCCCATCTTCCCACATCATCCGGGGCTGAGACGCTCACAGCAGCATCCTTTGGAAACTGCACCAGCATTTTAATAGACTGACTTGGCACTGTCACATGCACTTACGACACACAGGGAAAAAAGTTAGTTTGGAGCAACATGTGGCCCACAGGCCCTTTCTCCCTCTTCCCTAGTTAGAATCGCTCCCAGAACCACATGGGAAGCACTTTCTTAGCAGAAAGACACCTTGTCTGCACTGGAAGAATTTAAAAAAAAAAAAAAACCAGCACCAACAAAACAAGAAGTCATTATTTCCGTGACTGTAAAGTATCAGCAGAATTAAAACAGGTGTGTGTCAGTGTGATGCTCAGGTGTGGGGGTGTAAAGAAATTGTGTATAAAACAGAACTGAATTATGTTTGTCAGCTATTCACCTTATCTGAGAGCTCGCTCTCACACACACTTAAACCAATCAGTGTAGACAATTTTATTTTACCACAAATGATTACCTAGCGAGTTATAGCTACAGAGCTAATCTCTGAGCCTCAGCATTGAGCAGTCACAGAATCCCATAGCTATTATTCTGCTGGTGGCACCATTGCCGGCTGTCTCTGTTGCAATGTGTAAAATTCAGCCCTCGCTGACCTGGCTTGCTTCTCTAGTGCTGCCGCTGCATGAGGAGGAAAGAAATGTGGCTGCCTAATTAAAATTGTCTCACTCTGTCTCTTTTCTCGGGCAATTGTGACAAGTGCCGTGTTCACTTGGCAAATCATTCCTACAGAGCTCCAGTTTCTGGTTAGGGTTGGAGATTTGGTGGGGTTTTTTTTTCTTTTTTTCTGCAGAGAAGATGAAAAGATAATCAAAACATCTCTTCTCACCCATTGCCTGCGTCGTGTATTCATTGACCTCAAGATAATATGAAGCTTAAGAGGCAAAAACAAACTGAAAGCAGATCCTCCTTGCATCTCCCCAGGCTTGATCCAACGCCCAGTGCGTCTTTCCCCTGACTCGGCTGGGCTTTGAATCAGGCCTACAAGCAGGGAGTTGAAAGGAAGCCCGGCAAACCTGCTGGGAGAAGAGGGATTGGCCATCCAGCCTGCGAGCTGCGGATTAGTCCTGCCTCATGTGGATTTGAAGGGGACTACAGAAACTGGGGCCTTCCAGGAGGAAGAGCCAGAATGATCAGGTTGCAGGATTAAGCCCCCTGGTGCTATATACCTTTCGTGCAGAGTGCCTGAGGGAGCATATCCTAACACTAATTAATAATAAATGCCCCTGACAATAGGCAGAGCAACTAAAATACATTGTAAAGATTCATTTGCTGTCTGTGCTATCTTTTAGTTGCACTGTCCAGGGGCAGAGATTTTGCTCCAGAGTAAAGTAGGCCATGTAAAAGGAAGCTTAACTGTTGCTTTTAAATTCAGGCTTGCTCTTTGCCTTTCCTTCAGATGGAGGATCAGTTAACTAATTTTAACACCACCAGGTCATAACCATCTGCAAGTGGCAGTGGTAACCAGAACTCCATAATGGGTGTGAAAAAATTACTTCATTTTAATTGTGGGGGGCATTTTGATTTTCTTCCTGTTGCTTCCCCTGTGGGCTTTTAAAAAGGGTGGTGCATTGGTTGATGAAAAGTGCAAGGAATAACCAGTAAACACAAAAACATACTTTATTTGTTTCTTCTTTATACAAAATAAAGAACCTAGAAGCAAAACTATAATACATCCTTCCATCCCTGTAGCCGCCAATCAACTTTTGGAGTGGCCTGGGGGGGGGGGGGGTTGCCAAAGACGTTCACCCTTGGATTTCTTCCTTTTCTTTTCACGGGTAGCTTGAGTTGTAGCGAAACAAACCCCAGGAAAGTCTCTGCAAACATCAAAAGGCTTGCAGACCTTGAAGGGTGAGCCAGCACTTACCGCAAGGGGGAGGTTTGCTTCTGCAAGCCAGTCGCTTCGCTTTCCGTTCCCACCTCCAGCATCACAAAATAAGCCCTCTAGTTAAAAAAAAAAGGGGGGGTTGGGGGGGCTCCCCGCTTTCTGCATTAAGACGTGGGGGGGGGGGAAAAGCCAACGGGAGGCATTCTGGACGGCAAGACAGACAGCGAAGCTCCCCTCCCAGTCAGACCAGAGGAAATCCGCGATCCGGTTCAGTTCAGCTTTGGTCCAAACGACGCTGCTTCGGCGCTGCCACCTTTTGGCCACCCGCGCCGGCTCCGGGATGCTCTGGGCTCGGGCGGGGGCGGCCGGTGGCCCCCGTGAGGCGGCCGGGCTGGGGTCCCGGGGAGCGGAGGGAGGGAGCCGCGTCCACACGGGCGCTCCGGACTCAGTCCTACCACACCGCCGCCTCGTTCAGCTCCTGGTTAGGATGCGACAGGGACCCGCTGTAGGCGCCGGTGCTGGACATGGAGAAGGGGGGGCTCGGCCCGCCGCTGAAGACCTCCCCCGGGATGGGGTGCAGCGAGCCGCTCAGGGCCGGCTCCGGGCTGGGGGTGTCGGGGTGCGAGATCATGTCGGTGTACCTTTGGTTTTCGGAGGAGTGGTGGCCGGGCAGCGGGGGCTCCAGGGGCCCCAGGGGCGTGGAGCCGGGCCCTGAGCTGGGAAGGTAGCTGGAGTCTGCCGGGGACTGGGCCTGCGAGGGCGGCCCGTGGGGAAAGAAATCGTAGTTGCCGCCTGGTCCGTAGTAATCGCCTTGGTAATCTGGAGCCGGGGAGAAAGAGAGACAAGAGGGAGGGTGGGTCAAGCGGGGTCGGGGCGCGCCCATTCGCTGCGGGCGCTGGGGCTGCTCGCATCTGCCGGCCCTTGGGGAGAGGGGCGACTCCGGAGGTGACGCGTCTAAACCGGGGCGCCCGGAAAAGAGACCAGGTGACCTCAGCGCCCGGCTTTTGCTCGCCTTAGCCTCAAATTGAGCCCCGCTTTCGCCTCCACGGCACTTTTATTTCGATCTAACAGTCGTTATTTCGAAATAAGGGCATTGTCAGTCTTCGGATTTGTCTTATTTCGAAAGGCCGGCGTCCGTCCATTCGAAATAAGCATCTTTGCTTTGATAAAGTTAAACCCTGATGTGTATGACACTGCCATTATTGCTAAATGATTTTTTTTTTGGCTTCTTTAGCTATTTTAATTTAGTTTAAACGGCAGCTGTATGTCGCCACACAAAGTTTCATTTCGAAATAAGTTATTTCGAAATGACCTATTTCGAAATAAAGCTCCTATTTCGAAATCATTAGTTCAAAACAGTTGTTTCGAAGCAACAGGGATAATGGGCGTTATTTAGAAATAATGATTTCAACCTCACGGCCTTTTCAAACGCATTTCGAAATCACTTATGTCGAAATAAAGGCAACACTGCTATCGAAACAGGCCCTTGGCAGACAAGGCTGTGGCTACTAATGGGTAAAGTCGTCAGGGGCCGCCTATTAAACTATTTCTTCCCTTGTTGTGCACCTGGGGGGGGGGGGCGCTGAGCCACCCCCCCCCCATTGCTGCCCCTTACACTCAGGCCCAGCCTCTCCGCTGCTGGCGGGTCGGATGATTGGGGCACCCAGTTAATGGGGTTGGCTTCGTTAGCTAGTTTAAGCGCCAGCTGTAGGTCTGCACACAAAGTTTCATTTCGAAATAAGTTATTTCGAAATGACTCATTTCGAACTAAAGCTCCTACTGCTAAATAATGAGATCGAAACAGTTATTTCGAAACAACCGGGATTATAGACGTTATTTAGAAATAAGGATTTCGAACTCACGGACTTTTCGAGAGTTTCCCTTATTTCGGAATAAGTTATTTCGAAATAAAACTGTGTGTGCAGACATACAGTTTAAACTAAACTAGAAGCCAAACGCATTAACTGCCCCCCC
>ML682206.1:1962753-1976126 GCA_007922195.1 Podocnemis expansa | reverse complement strand
GGGGGGGGGGCTGGTGACCCTCCATATGCCACGGGCGGGCGGAGGTGGGGGGAACAAAGGGGGCCTGAAAGGGGGACAAAAGGGCGCAGCTGCCGCTTTGTTCCCCCGCCACACGGGGGGGCGGCCTCACAATGTCTCTTTCTTCCTTCCTGCGGGGGGGCAAACCTGGCCCGGCCCGGGCGGACTCTCCGGCGGGGGATTAGGGAGGCGGGGGGGGGGGCGGCTTCAAACAGATGCCACAGGAAAGGTGCCAAAGTCATGGCAACAGGGCTTCACCTGCCCCCCAACCCACCTCGGGCTTTAGCGCCCTGATTTGGCCAAGATCCCGGAGCCCCCCAGCAGCAGGAGATTGCCCAGCCAGACAGACGGATGGATGGATGGATGGACGGACAGGTGGGAGGGCAGACTGCGGAGGAGTAGAAAGCTGGGGAGAAATAGGGTCTCCTGCGCCCCTCTACCGCCCCCCCCCGGGCTTGGCAGCCACATCCCCTGCCTCTCCCTTTAAAAGCAGGAGGGAAGGGGGGACACGGGGACACCCCCCCCCCCGAACCACGCCAGCCCCACACGGCCTCTGGCACAAACAGCTTCCCAGCCTCTCCCCGTCTGGCTCTGCTTTTGGGGGCCTCTCGCCACCTCCTGGCCTCAAATCCGGCGGGGGGACGCCGCCGTGACTCCGGAGTCACAGCGGAGGGAACCGTGTGTCTCTTGCTGTGATTCGGAGTAAGGGGATTAGGAGTGACACGTTTACTCGCAGGGCTGAGCCCCACGGCGTGCCCCGGGGTGAGTCTCTCGGGCTCCCGGCTGGCTTGCCTGTGAAATCCGGAGTGGTTTTAGGGGGAGAGTGTGAACGGTTTCCTGTCACTCCGGCGTCCCAGGTTGCATCGGCAGCCGGTGCCTCCGCTCCCAGGAGCCCCGAGGCGGAGAGGTGCCCCAGGTCTCGGCCTGTGCAGAACGGTCCCCCCCCCCCCAGGAGACACCTGCCCCCCCGGCTGGGCACGAGGGGCAAAAGCCCCCCCGTGGTGGAGCCGTGGGGGGGGGCTCAGGGTGAAGAAGAGGGAAGAGGGTTTAACCAGCCCCCCCCCGGCCCCCAATTCCTTCCCAGCCCCGGGCCCGGCCGGGCAAGGCACGGGCGGACAGGCGGGTCCTGGGCCACCTCGGCAAGAGAAGAACCGGTGTGAACGGGGGGGGCGGGGGGATCCTGCCTCAAACCCTCCCTCGGGAAAACAAACCAGCCACCAGCCACCGGCCACCCCTGCCCCGGCCCGACACTGCCACCGGCCGCTGAGATTTGTCAGGGCTCTTTTCTAACGGGCCGGCAGCGAGAGGGAAAGGAAATGAGACCAGGGGAGTGAAGAAGCCAAAAAGAAAGAAAGAAAGAAAAGTGCTATGAATTAAAGAAAGAAAAAGGGGTCTATGAATGAAAGATTAAAGGCTATGTCTACACACAAAGGCTGTGTTCACACAGCACTCGTTTGGAAACAGCAGAGGTTGTTTCGAAATAAGAAATACCCTGTTCACACGACCCACGGTTGTTTTGAAACAATGGCACCCGTTGTTTTGAAACAATGGAGTTGTTTTGCAACAACTTAAACCCCATGGGGGGGGCGAAACAATGTTGTTTCAAAACAATTGTTTTGAAACAGTGCAGTCTGAACATGTTGTTTTGAAACAACAGTGAGTTGTTTTGAAATATCTGTTGCCTGAAACTGCTATTTCGCTTTGAGCTTTTTTCCTTAATTCGAATTAACAAACTGTATCGAAATAATGCCTGTGTGTGAACACAGCCAAAGTTTTATTTCGAAATAAGTCATTTCAAAATGACTTATTTCAAAATAAAACCCTTATTTCGAAAGAAGGGAAAGCCAGCTATCAAAATGGCTGTCATTTGGAAATAAGAACATTTGGACATGCTGTTTCAAAACAATGACGTTGTTTCAAAATAACATGCTCAAGCACGCTTATTTCGAAATAACCATTTCGAAATAACAGGCGTTTTGAAACAATGGTTCTTATTTCGAAAGGACGGATCCCGGGATCCGTCCTTTTGAAATAAGAAAACGTCATGTAGACAAAGTTCTTTTATTTCAAAATAACCAATGTTATTGCTAAATAAAAGTGCTATGTAGACATAGCCAAAGAAGGGATGTGTGAGGAAGGAAGGTAAAGGGAGGGAAGGAAAGAAAAAGGGGCAGACAGACAGACAGAAGGAAGGAAGGAGAGAAAGAGGGGCAGGCAGGAAGAGAGTGGCCCAGGTATGAGGAGGAGGGGATGACCCAGATGGACAGACGGAAGGAAAGAAAGAGGGGCAGACAGACAGACAGACGGAAGGAAGGAGAGAAAGAGGGGCAGGCAGGGAAGAAGAGAGTGGCCCAGGTACGAGGAGGAGGGGAGGGGATGACCCAGACGGACAGACGGACAGAGGGGAGGTCCCCCTTCGGGGTGGGGGTGGGGGCGGGGCGGCACCTCCATAGTAGCTGTAGGGGGCGGAGCCGAGCATCTCGGAGTCGTCCAGCCGGCCCCCCAGCGGGCGCATGCGCCGTGGCGTGCGGAAGAAGGCGTGGCGCCGGGCCCCCAGCGCGCTCAGCTGCTTCATGCGCCGCTCCTTGGACCGCCGGTTCTGGAACCACACCTGGGGGCGGGGTCACCGGGTGACTGACAGCCCCAGACCCCCCCAAGCTCCCCACCCAGGCCTCCCCGCCCAGACAGACAGACAGACAAGTGGAGCCGGGGCCCCCTCGCACCCATCGCCCCGGGACGATCCAGCCTCCCCGGAGGGGGTTGCCAGAGGAAGCCGCCCCCCCAGAGACCCCCTGCACCCCCCTGTACCCGGCCGCGGCGGGCGATGGGGCCGGGGCGGCCGGGCTGGGGTTTGGGAAGAGGAGGGAGGGGGGCGGTGAACGCCAGGAGCCGTGCCGGGGCCGAGGGCTTTTGTAGACCCTGGCGGGGCTTCCTCCTTCAGTCCCCTTCCTGCCCCCCCGCCCCAAAGCCCGGCAGACAGACAGACAGACAGACAGGCCGCTAAGGGCCATTAAAGGGACTTTTGAGACTACAAACTAGAGGGCAGGTGCCCGGCTTCCTAATCCCCCGCCCGACACAGAGGGGCTGCCGTGAAGGATTCAGGGAGATTGGACCGACGGCCGAGCGAGAAATATGAACATCCCGACAAAGAGAAATGAATATTTCCAGCTCCCCAAGGGGCAGCCGAGCCAGGCTCCTTCACAGACACAAACGAGGAGTCCCGGGCCACTCTTAAAGCCCAGGGAATTTATTGCTACACCCGGCTGGGGCCGGAGAAAATGTGAAAATCCCCCGAAAGCTTGTCTTTAAAAGTGCCACAGGACTCCTTGAATATTTCCCGGGGTCGGGGCAGTGGAAAGAAAGGAAGTTTTGGCCCCCTGCCCGTTCTGCAACTTTCCTAGACAGCACTTCGTCCCCCTTTTCTTTGGACTGGAGCAATTTTCTTTTCCCACACGCTGCACACTATACAGCTGCCAAGCAAAGAGCTGTGAATATATCTTTTTACTAGTAGCAAGAGCCCCAGACTTTCCTCTCCATTTCACCTCACTCTACTTAGGTTTCTGCTGGGGCAACTCCTCCCATCCCCTCCCAACCCATCCCATCCCACCACCCCCTTTCCTGTCTGCCGGCAAAATGGGAAAACACCTTGGTGCAAACCGCCAAGAGCCAAACTGAGCCTGCCAGCTACAAAGAAATTTCTTCTTCCGAGCCCCTTGCTTTAAAAAGCTTGCTTTGGGGCTCTCATTTTTGCTTTCATTTCACCATTCATGCAAATCGTTTTGGGGAGGCGACCCTGATTGCCTTGGCCTGAACTTTTCCAACAGATGCCGGTGAATCAGCTGCAGAAACTACCTAGGTTTTTTTTTTCTTTTTTTTTGGAGGGGGTTGATTTTTGCAATCCAGGCCTGAGGTGGACACCACTTTTGGAGAGGCCCCATAATGGGCCGGATTTTGCATCCAGCACCAGCCAGGCCGGGAGCTCGGCGCCGGCCCCATAGCGCAGCCGTGGGGCCGGCGTTTGGCCCCTGCTGACCGTCCCCAGGCCTGACGCAAGACCCCGGAGCCCACCGGGGGAGCTGGATGGGGCCCCCGGCGCTCAGTCCTTGCTTTTTGCTCAAGGGTTCTCCAGCTGAACAAAACAATGAACTAACTGGAGAGCTTTGCAAAGAAAATCTCCCCTAATCATCGCCAGAGGCCGGTTTAGGATAACATGGGCGAGAGGAGCTTGTCCTCCCGGCTAGGGGAGGGATTTTTTTAGTAGCCAGGGAGCAGGAGGAGAAGGGCAGTAGGGCCTAGCGGCTTGAGCACCGGAGACCCGGCTGCCAGCCCCTGCTCCGCCGACCCCGCCGTTTGCCCAGCTGTAAACTGGGTCTAAACGCGCCCTCCTGAAGGGGTAGGCCGGGAGCTGTTTAGACGCTCTCCCCTTCCTTTTTATCCCAATTCCCTGCCCCATTTCTGGGAAGGAGGGAGTTGCCTCTCCCCGCCTGAAGTCGCCCCGCGCTGGGTTTGGGGCGCCCCTGGGGCAGGAAAGCGGAGCAGGCCCGGCTCGTGTAAACGCTCCTCTCCCCCTGCCGGTACCTGGATGACCCGCATGTTGAGCCCCGTCTCCTGCGCCAGCTGCTCGCGGATGTGCCGGGTGGGTTTGGGGGTCGCAGCAAAGGCCGCCTTGAGGGTCTCCAGCTGCTTGGCCTTGATGGTGGTGCGGGGTCCCCGCCTCTTGGTGCCCGAGTTTTGCTCCTCGTTCTCGTTGTTGGTGGTTTCCTTGTCCGACGAGGTGGAGTTGTCCGTCTCCTTCGGGTCGTCCTGCATGGGGTCCTGCAGATCCGGGGACAAGCTCCTGTCGGTGCAGGAGGACACTGCGGGGAAAGCGGATGGGAGAGGGGTTCAGAGAGGGGGCCCCGGCTGGACGGAGGGGCGGCGTGTGTGGCAAATGCCCCGCGAAGCCGGAGTCGCACCGGATTGACACCGGAGCGACTGAAGCCGGAGGCGCCCTGCGGCCCGCGGGCAGGGAGGGGGGCTCGGCGCAGCCCCCGGGCTCCGGGACTGGAGCAAGCGGGGCCTTTTCCTGTCACAGCCGGGGCTGGGGGGGCCCCAATCCGGAGTCACACGGCCACAAAGCCCGGGGATTTCCCCAGCGGAGCCGGCCAAGCCCTGACCCCGGGCTCCGCGGTCTCCAGATCCAGCCGCCGGCCGAGGGGAGCCAGAGCCCAGGGCAGGGGCCGAGCACAGACCCCCAGTCCTGGCCGCTGTGCGAGCCCCATCCTGCCCCCCGAAAATCTCCGGCAGGTTGGGGCCCGCCAGCACAGGAGGGTCACACACCGGCTGCTGGGTGTGCAAGGGCCTGTTGTGTCTGCACACGCACACAGTATGTACACACTGGTTCTTATTTCCAAACAACAGAGGTTGTTTCCAAATAAAAATTCTCACGTCCACTCCAGGTCCTGTTGTTTGGAAAGAACACGACTTGTTGTTTCCAAACAATGGTCCTTGTTTCCAAACTGTTAAACCTGCTTCCATATCCAAATAGCCATTGTTTCCAAACCTCTGTTTCGAAACAACAGCATTTGGACAGCCTTATTTCCAAATAACAGCTGTCCCAAATTAAATTATTTCAAAATAAGGATTTTATTTCAAAATAACTCATTCCCAAATGGGTTATTTCCAACTAATGGTGTATGTGTGGACATAAACACACACACCCAGGCCTAGCTGGCTAACAGACTTGGGGAGCTGGAATATCACACGCATAGCAGGGGCTCTGATACCACAGTCCAGAAAGCAAGCAAGCAAGCAAGAGTGGTGTGAATTAAAGAAGGGCTAAGAAAGCAAGAAAGAAAGAAAGAAAGAAAGAAGTGGTGTGAATTAAAGAAAGAAAGAAGTGGTGTGAATTAAAGAAGCAATAAGAAAGAAAGAAAAAGAAAGAAAGAAAGAAGTGGTGTGAAAGCAAGCAAGCAAGCAAGAAGTGATGTGAATTAAAGAAGCGATAAGAAAGAAAGAAAAAGAAAGAAAGAAGTGGCATGAATTACAGAAGGGATAAGAAAGCAAGCAAGAAAGAAGTGGCGTGAATTAAAGAAGGGATCAGAAAGAAAGCAAGAAGTGGTAAGCAAGAAAGAAAGAAGTGGTATGAAATAAAGAAGGGATAAGAAGAAAGAAAGAAAGAAAGAAAGAAAGAAAGAAAGAAAGAAAGAAAGAAAGAAAGAAAGAAAGAGAAGGAAGGAGCGGAGGGTTTTGTGTCTGGGTCCAGGGAAGCCGGGAAGTTTCTGAGCCGGGGGGGGGGGGCTCCTAAAGGACCCGGCCCTGCAGCCCTGTCCCGGAGGGGGGCGGGATTCAGTCTCTTTGCCCCTCGGGAAGCCGGAAAATGTCGGCGGCCGCGGGTCGGGCTTTGGGGACCGGGAGTGTGGCGGAAGGGGGACGTGGGCACCCCTCTTTCAGGAGGAACCAGTTGCCCCCCACCCACCCCCGGCCTGGCCTGGTCACTTGCTCACAGCTGGGGCTGGCCATGCCACAGTCAGGGGTCGCTTTTCTCCAGCAGACGGAGCCTGAGTTTCTCTCCTTTGGTAAGGAGGCTCCTCTCCTGCTTCCAGTCTTGTCCCCAGCCTCGTCCAGCCCCGTCCCCCCAGCCGCTCCCCGTCCACTTTTCCACCCTCCCCGGACCGCGAAAGTTTCGAAAAAACGGGGCTGGAGAAAGGAGGGAAAAAGAAAGCGGGTGCATCACTTGGCTGGGCAAGAAGAAAGCGAAATGCAGCGCTCGAAAACGAGCTTCGCCCCCATACCACGGAAAGTGAAGCCAGTTTCTTCCCGAGAGGGAGCGAAACTCCGCGGGCATCCCCGGCTAGAGCCAGGAGCAGAGGAGAGAGTGTGTAAAAGAGAGAGAAAGCGCTCTTTGTACAGTCGCATCCAACCCCAAACCAATCCAAGACGCACCCCCAGTGCCCCACTTTGCTAGTCTGAACAAGAAGGGACCCGCTTTTCAATCCGCCCCACGCCAGGCTTTTGCGCCCCTCGGCTGAGGCGCGGCTGGAGGCTCCGTACCTGAGTTGAGGCTCCCTTCCTTCAAACTGGGCGAGTTCAAATAGTCCTCTTTGCAAACAAATTTGTTTTCATCTATGATATAAAGTTCCTCTCCCGTGGAGAGCTGTTTGTTGCAAACCATGCAGGTGAAACAGTTCAGGTGAAAGACTTTGTTCCGGGCTTTCCGGACGAGGTCGCTTGGAGAGATGCCCTGGGAGCATCCGGCGCATTTGGTACCGAACCGCCTGCAAAAAAGGGAGGAAAAGAGAGAGAGAAAGGAGGCAAATAAACCACAGTGACTAGAAACCCCGGGTGTGTATCTGGCCCGGCCTCTCCAGCCGATTATTGCCACGCTTGGCCCCAGGTAACAAAAGGGGAGCGCACCGGGCCGCCGGCAAAACGTGCGCGCAAAATGAGTCCTCTTGTGGCAAGCAAAATGCGGAGGAGAGGAGCCGCATTTACATGTGAATTATTCCTAGCACTCGGTGAGTCCATAAAAAGCCCCCTCCCACTTTAATAGTTCCGTCTCCATGGGGAATATTCTGGGGTGCCCTTTTGGTTTGAGGAGGAAGCGAAATCTGCTTTCCCGGACTGAATTTTTGGCTTGTTTCTTTTTTAAAGTAAAACCAGTGTGGAGGAAGAGGAAAAAAAATTGTTCCTTTTGAGTCGCCAAAGTTACAAAAGGGGGCATTTTCTGCGATTGAAATTGGGGCAGAAATGGTGCCTAGCATCTCCCAGCAACTCGAAGCGAAGTCAGTCCGGTTTCTATAGATGCGCGCGAACTGGTGTGGCAAAGAGACGTGGAAATAAACAGTCGCTTTGCTTTTGCAGTGTTGATGGGGCTGGTTTTTCCACCAAAACCGGCTCCCCCAGCAAGCCGCAAAGCCTTCGCACCGCTTCTTCAGGCTGCGTTTCTGGAGGCAAGCAGTCGGGTTTCCTTCCCAGGCCGAATCGGTGGAAATATTTGGGGTCTAGGAACCGATGTCGCATTTCAGCCGGCAAATACCTAGCGACACTTTCCTTCTGCTGAGCCGGGCGGTTATTGCAAAAGAGAAAAGGAGCCGGCGGCTGATTTAATTCAAAACCGGAGTGAGGATCCGAGAGGCGGTTAACGTTTGCGGCTCCTAAAAGTCATCTCTTTCCCCCCAAAAATAAGCCACGCATCACCCCCGAAATGCGGTCTAGTTTTAGTCCTCACGTCAGCCCCCGCTCTGCCTCGACCCTTTTGCAGAAAGGAAATATTTTTTCTTCGGGAACCGGCCAGAATCGGTGCCGCACCCGTTTATTCAAAGCAGGCCATTTCATTTCCACTTTAGGGCCCCGATCCGGCTCCCTCGAGTTTTGGGCGCTGGTGGAAAATTGTGGGTGTGAGTTGGGAGAAAAAAAAAGACTTTTTTCTCCCTCTCTTAAACAGCTCCCACCAGCCTCTCAGGCCCTGACGTTGATTTAGTGAAAGCATTAAAAGTCATAAGTCATTTTTTGGTCTTAGCCCTCCGCCTAATTGGCTCATCTGCACGTTATCAAAAATCATTAAAGGCGCTCAAAGTGGAGCAGAATTAGGGGGGCCTGAATGCATGGGGGGCCATTGAAATAGTTTACATGTGTAAAGGCGAGTGTGACACTTAACCTATTCAAATTCCCCTTCCTCGGGGCCTACGGGACAGCCTGCCCTCCCCTCCCCCGTATTAATCATCCCCAAAGCCCTTCGCCCTTTAGCTAAACAAATGAGCACATTTACCTCAATTACAGGCAGAAACAAAAGGCCAGGCGATATTTCGGGCGATTTTGCATTTGCGGCTAGTTCATTTGTTGATTTAGCCGGGGAAAGGGGAGTGGGGGAAACAAGTTTGCTCTGCGTGCACCCACCAGGCTTGTTGCCAGCCCTTGCACGGCTTCACCCATTTTCCAGCCCTGGCTGGAGCCTGGCAGCGGGTTAGGGTCGGGGCCGAGGAGTTTGGGGGTCCCCTCTGCTTTGCAGAAATGCGCTCGCTGCATTTGAGTCCCGAGTGCTTTGAACTGACTCTCACCCCAGCAAAAAAAAGTAGCTTTCTCTACACAAGCAGGAGCGTTAAAAATCCGAGGGAGGTTTAGTTTTTTTTGGTTTTTTTTCCACTTCTCCACCCTCTTTTTTTTTTAAATAAAGCGTCCCCCAAAACCTCTGCGCTGGCGCTCAAAATCTGCTCATCCCTGGCGCGATAGTGCGCGTGTAAACAGGCGCATCCGGCTGCAGGAGAGCGGACTTTTTGCCCGGCTTCACTAAAAGCTCAGGGTTTCCCTCCTGCCCAGAAAACGCTGCCCGCTGTTGCAAAAAGAGGAGCTGGCCAAAGGCGCCTGCGGCTTTGAAAAACGCAGGATTTAGGTGCAGCCGCCAGCAGCCTGCGAGGAGCCCTCGGGGGCGCGCCTTGCTGGGGGTCAGCAGCCCCACTTGCCCCTCGCCCCCCCAGCCGCGGAGCTCACCTGAAGAAGTCGTTTTTGCAGTAAAGCTTGCCTTCCCTGGAGAAGCATTTCTCCGTCAGGTTGCATTTGCACTCGCAGCACTGGACGCATTTAATGTGCCAAGCCCTGTCCAAGACGTTGAGCAGAAACCTGTCCAAAATGGGCCTTTCACAGCCGGCACAGTGGACCATCATGACCCCCGCCGAGGAAGGGAGAGACTCGCCAAATAAGAGCCGGGCCCCCACCTGCAGGGCTGGCAAGGGGGTGGGGGGCACCGACCACCCCGGCCGGCTTCTGGCTTCTCCTCCTCGGCGTCTCGGCCCCCCAACCTCTCCCTGCAGGTGCAATGGGGGGCAGCCCAGCAAAGCTATCCCGGGGGCCTCCCCACCTACACCAGCATCTCGCCTCGCCTCTGCAGCCGGAGCAAAGCCCGAAAGGGGAGCCAGGAGCCCCGGGTCCTCCGTGTGAACGGCTGCTTGGGACTTTTCTCCACTTTCACGCCGTTCCCATCTTCAGCTTTGTCTCCCGGTTTAGTAATTCGCGCATCCTTATTCAGATTTGGTGACGTGGCGGGCAACGTCGGCAGGCCGGGGGCCAATGAGGAAGCGGTGGCCATGGCAACCTCTTAATTTATAGCATATCTAAATTGGCTTCAGTCTTGGGCTTGGCACAGAGGGAAAAAAACAAGGCTCCACTATTGTTGAGTAGTAGGGTTTACCTGGTGCGGGGGCTAAGTAAGTATTTGCCTTTATTTTGTTCGCAGGGGTGGGGGGCTTGCGGCTTTTAAAGATTTTTGGCCGGGGAGGGGGCAGTTTAATCATTTATTTTGCTCTTCTGGGGGTGCTGGGGGGCAGAGACCTCGGGGAGGTCAGTGCACCTGGAAGCCCAGCTCCGTTTCGCCGCCGTCTCAACCGCTCGCCGGCCTCTTTGCAGGAGCAGAAAAGGGGGAAATTCTTGCTTTTTGGGCCAGGGCTGGCCCTGAAGCCAAATGCAAAGAGCAAAGCCAACAGGGACCCGGGGTAGGAGCGCTCAGGCCGCGGCGGTGCTGAGGCAGGTGGAGGCGACGCGTGGGGATGAAAAAAGTTGTCTGGTTTGTACGTCTCACATAGGGAGGTAGCTCAGCCCCTAGGGAGCCAGGGAGCCTTTGTTATGCAGCTGGGGGGGATTTTTAAAGATTTGCTTTAAGCACTTTGCAGCAGCTTGAAAGCCAGGGTCAACAGCCAGCAAAGGGAGGCGAATCGGGAAAGCAAAGCCCCTTTGGAAAAAGAAAGAGAAGAGGGGGCCTTTGCTGCTCTGCCCTGTTCCTGATTTTTCTCTTTAATTTCAGGTCCTGCGGACTTTTAAATAACCCCGTCACTTTGTGCGCAAGGTGATGACTCGAGCTGAGGCAGCCCTTAAAAACAATTGTCGAGAGCTGACAGATGTGTGTGATTTAAAGTAAAAGGGGTTTCCTTAAATCGTTACTTTGCGAGGGTGGATAGAGAGAGAGCCGGACAGGTGGGTGTGTGTAGAGAGAGAGAGATGTGTATGCAGAGAGACAGACAGACACATAGATAGATAGATAGATAGATAGATAGATAGATAGATAGATAGATGTGTAGACAGACAGACAGACGGATGGCTGGATGAGAAGCCACAAGAGCAGCTCCACTAGATGAGCCGATAAGATGCTGTTGATGGACGATCCGTATCTGGCCCGGGCTAGATGAGGAGAGGTGGCTACGGATTAATTGGCCGGCCTGATAATTAAGGAGCTAGGACGTGTCTGTGGCTCGCCCGGTGGCCCGGCCGAGAGATGCGGGGCGAGGAAAGGGGGGCAGGCCAGCCGGGGCCGGGTTGGACGGCCGGCCGGACGGCCAGATAAGGGTGCGGGACAGGTGCCCGGAGCGCTGTCTACCGGGTCTCCTCTGGGGCCCCTTTGGCCGGGTCGGGCTGGGCTGGCCTGAAATCTCCGCGGGGGCGGGGGCCGGGGGGGCTCGGGGGCGCCCCACACCTGTTGCCTCTATTGAGGCTCCTGGCTGCAAGTGTGTGACGGAGGCGGCGGCTTTTCAATGGGGCTAAAGGAGGGGGACGGTTTGTTTGCAGGCTCTGGTGCTCGTTGCTGTTGCTTGGGGGGCTGTGGGGGGAGAGGGGGTGCGGAGGCCGAGCCCCTCCTTCCTTCTTTTCTCGTGCAGTGACCTGGGGCAGGCGAGTTTAAGATCTAAGGGGCTCCGGCCCCCCTCCCGTCCGCGCCCCCCAAAGAAGGACTGGGCTGGGCCAGCGTGGCAAAGTCCCCAAATATTTAGTCAGTCGTTTAATGAAGTCGGGCAATGAAAAGGGCCCTTTAGCCACCAATGTGCAAAGCAATCCCCCCCCCCCCGCGTGGCTGTGGGGCGAGAAGCGGGTGAGGGGCAGGGTTTCAAAGCCGAGCTGAGCGACCCTGCCGTAAATAAAATGCTCGCTCTTCCCCCCAGCCTCTGAACACCGAGAGCAAAGGCTTAAATTAGACAGGCCAGGTGGGGCGCAGAGACGCCCTCTGCTTAGCTGCACCCCGGGATCAGCACCCGGCTTCCCGTTTACACCTACTACTCCTCTTTTGCTAAAACGTTTCAGGGCAAAGTCATTTGTGTGAGATTCAGAGAAACCCTCCAACAACAGACTTTTACGAAAAAGAAAAGGACACACACACACACACACACACACACACACACACACACACACACACACCTTGGAGGCTTTGCAGCCTTCTTCCAGGACTGCACCAGCCAAACTCTTTAGCCATCCGCTTGCCGGTGCATTTTCTTGGAGGCAAGTCGGGAGACTGAAAACATTTTTGCCACCCCTTGGAACTTTAAAAAAACCGGATTTCGTGAATTTTTTGCACTAGTGAGTTTGTCAGTAGGAAACTTTCCCATCGTAGGCGAGAGATGGTCCAGGGAAGCTAAAGAAAAGTCAATAGCCATTAATGAGCTCGTTCAATATAGAAACAAACTGAGCAAAAAGGGTAAGATTGTCCGGAGGGAGGAGGGACAAATCTGAGCAAACGATTTACACCATGTGCTGGGCAAAATAGCACATCTCTGGGCCACTGGGCTCTGGCTTTGCACGGCAGAGTTTTTTTCCAGAGAGATAGGCCAAATAGGTGACAAAATACTTATTAAACTGCGGAAAGTATTAATTAACCACACGGACAGAGCGCCATACTTTTTGTTGGTTTTTAAAATAGTTTGTTCGTTTATGTATAGATATATAGTTACATATACAGACACCTGCATATAGGTCATACAAAACACACACACAGAGCCACCCTTTTTGTTGTTTTAAAAATAGTTTGGTCTTTTCTGTATTTGCAGATACACACAACCATCAGGTAGCTTATATGCATACAGACACCTACATATGTATCATATAAGACACAAAGCCACACTTTTTGTTGTTTTACAAATAGTTTGTTCGTTTATATCTATTTACATATTACACACACACACACCTACATATACATCATATCACACACACACACACACACACACACACGCAGCGTCTTGCTTTCTCTTTTAAAAAACCTTTTGTATGTCACCCATTTTTCTTGTCTCTCTGCAAGGACCTAAATGCGTGTGTACAGCTATATGTGCGCATTATATTTATTACACATAATAACGGTTTATGACAATCTCGGTCCGTTTGCTCTGCGCATAGAAAATGTTTACTAATATTTAATCTATAAATTAGGGGCATATTTAGCCTCTAAACAATTTATTGCATGTTTGTGCTCACACCAGCCTAGGCCCACATACACAGACAGTGTAGAGAGCACGGCCTATGGCGCTTCGCCCCCTTGGGCAGGTTTATTTTCACAGCCAAGTGTGACACTCACACACACACACACACACACACACACACACACACACACACACACACACACACACACA